>JAHREE010000034.1:3953250-4061199 GCA_033628505.1 Tringa tobata
GGCTGCACACCCATGTCCTCCTCCTGCCCCGGCTGCGCAGCTAAGGCCTACTGTGCATAGGCTTATAATTACCCCCCACCCGCGAATTCTATCTACCTTTTATTGCCCTTTCACTTGGTATCGTAAGGCTTTTCTGCAGTTTTCACAGCTTGCCCTGACACAAACTGCTCGCACTACAGAATTCCTCCAGAGCCGCGAGGCCTTCTAATTTCTGCCCGAGAAAGGGAAGTATCAACATCTTCAGAGTGCGCTAAAAAAAAAATAAAAATCATAAAGTTGGGAGCACTAAAAAGCCACCAGTAACGGCATAACAAATACGTGAAGGCTATTTGAAAAGCAAATAGTCAATGACTAAGGAAAACAGGCAAAGATTAGAAATTGGCTTAGTTTTTTAAAAAGAGACTCAGGCCAGAGACATGAGTATGAAAATACTCTTTCATCAAAGAGAGGAAAAATGTACCAGAAAAGAGATAACCAACACGAAATCATTAAAATATTATTAATAGAACAAAAAAATTGAGTCAAGCTTCATGCAGAAATGACCGTAGAGCATCAATAGGGGGAAGCAGTGAACACATTTTCATTTAGCAAATCTGGTAGCCCATGCTGTTGACAACCGGTCAACAGAAGACAGTTCCGATCCGCGTTTAACAATACGTGACTTTTCTGAAAACACCCATATGGCTCCCTGCAGCTTCACTTTGAAGATAGTCCTTTGATTCTTGAAAGCGAGGAAGTAAAACACAATGGCCAATTCCAGATTTACTCTGGGACATAACGGAGGGACAAAGCGGTCTCTGGGTTTTTCATTGCTATTTGTTTGGTTTAATCTTTTGTCTTATTTGTACGTGGAAAGTCTTGAGGCAGATAAGAAATATTTTTATTAAAACAAATAATCAGAATAACTTCCCAACTGAATTGACTTACGTGGAACAACCATATTCAAAACCAACTTTCTAAACAACCTCTAATCTTGGTGGTCTCCAATTTCTTAACAGCTTTTTGTATTTGTTTAACATAATATGTATCCACACAGATTATAATTTCTGAATATAAGTATTTTTCTTGTTCTTTTAACTTAAGCAATGTTACCAATGAACATGGCATGGGCACTGCTTCCTACATTAACACCTGCTTTGTTCTTTGCAAACCCACATTCGTACAGCCTTTCTGGTGCCTTGAGTATTACTTAACACCAACTAGAAGTGCTACATTGAATTTTTTTAGTCAGACTAGATACTTTTCAACAACATAAATGAGTATCTGCAGTTCCAATATAATTTATATGGTAAACACCGCTTCAATACTGGACGTCTGGGTTGTGTTTGCATCATCAAATCAATTATTGCAATATTCTTAAGCAATCATTTTTTCAAGGTTTTTCATATCATATGCCAACAAGTTTTTTTTCGTGTTTGCTTTTCATGAGACACAGAAAGGGAAAATGCAGCCCAGTTTGAGCAGAGGAGAGGGAAGTGGAAAGGCTGCAGAGCTCCATGACGTCAGTACCTGGCGGTTCAGCACATTCTCTCCTCACTTTCTTGCTGTAGATCTCCATCTGAACATGCACACCTCACAGCTTGTCATCGCCCGGGATTAAGAAGCAATGCTGACACTGGAAGATGATAAATCAAATCAGGCCTCGACTCTCACCTCCTTCTTCTGCTTCTCTAAGCAGAATATTCAGGAGCAGTAGAGTCACAACAGAAATCAGTCCCTCTTAGCTCTAGGCCTGATATCCAGACTGTTCCAGGGAGGCACTGCCATAATGGCATTTCTTGCTCTGTTCCTATATAGGAACTAGAAAAAATTGCTGACCACCTGAGTGGGGGACAAAGAGCTAACACTATTGCTGAGATGAAGTTTTCCCCAGTGCCGCCCAGGACAGGTCTGTCTGCAAAATAAATATATAGTAACTAACAGTATGTCTTTCTGATGAAACAGAACCAGAGTTGTAGCAGAGGCGGGATTACCTAAGGAAACCTTAGGCAGCAAAGATAAAAACTGCAGTGACAGAGTGAAGGGGAGGACTTAAACACAGCTAATTATTTGAGCAGACTGAGCTGAAATCCATACCACTAAACCTCGACTGTGAAGCAGAAATTTAACTCTTTTTCAAGTTCAGGGAAATGAGCAACTAGTGTATACTTTTAGAAGGAAAATTTTTAGGCTGCTGGGACAAAATTGTCAGCCTGATACTTTTTAGCGTCCAAAGAGTTCCCACAGCCTCTAAGCCATGGAAGGCCCGCTTCAAAGAATCTGCATGCACACTGTAGAGAGTTCAAAAAGACCTACCATAGAAATAAAAAATTAATGCTGAGGCATACAGCCAGGATCTCCAGCAATTTTTATCTCTGGATGAGATAACCAGTTTTTACACACAGTGTCAATGTTATCAGCCTGGAAAGATAACTTATACATCAGTTGCTCTCTGTGCATTTTTGCTTATGTCAGCAGTTTGCAGGAGTGGCAGAAAGTTAAGATACTATAAACCTCACTATTAGTCAATATTCAAAAGCCTTTGAAAGGCTGAAATATACACTTTTCTAGAGTGCTGGAGACAACTGCGTTAGACACTATGAAGCAGAAGTAATACAGTTACAATTAACGGCTTCCTTTTGAGAGCTCTGGGTTCTTCCTGCCAAAACAGGTCTGAAATCTCTCTTTTCTTGAGCCAAAGTACTGTCCTGAGAAGAATAACAAGAAGAAAGTGTTTCTGACTCAAACACACTCTTGCTTGCAGAGAAGAGAGGGTTTTAGGCTTCCTGATTTAAAGTTGTATCATGACCCACTTGTTCTGAAGTAGGTCAGTCTGTGGTATGCTGAACTAAATCAGAAAGACCAGCCCAAGAGTAGTCTGAGTTAAGGGAAAGATGTAGAAAGCCACTTCCTATTTCTGTTATGTTAGTAATGGGTGCAGCAAATTTTTACTAAGGGGAGTTTTTCCATGTTGCCCTTTCTCGTGTGCTGTCCTTTCTCATAATTGTCAGGTCTGTCAGATGCAGGACTGTGCTCGGATATTTCCTTGTTTCTGCTTGGTGAATCAAATGGGTTTAGGTCATGTTTTTCAAGGTTGTTTTATTCTGACGGAGATAACCTGCTTCCTCTTGCCCAAGCAGACACCACTATCCACATATACTTCTCTCTGTACTGTTAGAGCGCCTTTTCACTTCTGCTCTGTTATTTTCAATACTAATCACAACACCACAGGCATCAAAAATGTTAAAACTATTTTACTTGTATAACAAAGATGATCTTCTGGGAGAACAGCTCTTGCTAGGCAAGAGCTGTTCTAGGAGAAAGAGCTGACAGTGTGTTATAGAACAGACAGAGTGCTCTCTTTCACAAAGATTGTTTTTCATCTTTGCGAGGCTGCTTTCATCAATTTAAAGTTATCTTGAATAAAGAAAAAAAAATTACTAGTTACAATTTGCCTAGAAATTGTGTCATGTGGAAGTTTCTTTTCACATGAATAGATGAATAGATGTATGTGGTGTTTACCTACAGTGAGATAATAACAAGTACCAGAAAGGAGCAGTAGTTCACTTCTTTGCTCTTTCCTTCCGTCTTCCATTTCTGACACACTGCTTACATATCCCATGCAGTCAGGCAAATTCCATACATTCTTACTTGTTTCAGTCAAATTTTCACTTAGCTGAAAAAAGGTTTTCCTTGCTGTCCACTTTTTAAGGGAGAGCCTTTCCTCTTAACCTTGCAAAGCCAATGAGTAGGCCTGACAACAAAAAAAAACCTCAAAGCAAAAAAACCCAATAAAATATATTTATCTTACCCTTTCTGAGAAGAACTCAGAAATGCCTTTAATCTGTCTTTCCATGGTGTAGACTGGAGGGGGCTGAAGACCTTTTGGTTAGGGAGAGCTCTGCGTCATCCAGCCAAGACGGCAAAGCTGACGGTATCGGGTAATTACGCAAGTATTCTGCAGTCACATTGTCTGAGCTGCAAGATGAAAGCCAGTGAGTTATCCGGATGCACCTAGTGAGGAAAATAGAGGAGCACTTCTACATACAGCTAACACACAATTGAGACAAACCACTTTGAGTCAGGAGAAAGCAAAAAGCTTCTGACGAGTAACAGGATTTCTACTAAGTCTACAATAGAATTGGAAAACATAAATAGTGAAAACCACTTTGTTTTAGAAAACGCAGTTTCATTGAAGTGAAAGTGTGTTCATCTTGCCATTTTTTTTAATTAAAAAAAGTCAAGATAACTCATTTGGGTTTCTGTATTTCATTTTTATAATGCAAACATTCATTAAGCATTTCACATAAAACATCATGTTTTCTACATATCTATATGTCTTCACTAAGTGCTGTAGTCCTATTACATTGCCTCTGTGTTTCTTTGCCATCATTTTGATGTACTTCATATGGATGTGCAAAACAACATATATGTATATCATCCATTCAGGGTAATTAGCATTAAAACAGCACTAGTCACTTTCAAATTCATTAAACATTTTTGGCCTGCTCTCGGGGCAATCTGGAGCACGGTATAGAGTGAACAACTTTTTGAGATTTGCGGTAGCTCGCGTACCTTTGAGATTTACATTGTCTCTGAAAGACATCTTGACCATTTATTCCTAGTCATAGCAATATGAAACATTGTCCTGGTTTGAGGTAAAACAGAACTAATTTTCTGTTCAGTAATTTTACTTTTTTTAGCTGGGCCTCTTCTAACTAACTAAACTCTGAATTTAACAACATATTGTTCAGAAACTGTTTAGTCTTACAGTGATAAGACCTGATAATACCAAGGAATGGTATGCAGACAGGCCCTTGCTTATACTTATTGCTGTAACAACCAAGGTCAGGCAAATGTGTTATTTGCCCCACTGGAGGGTCGGAAGCGGAAAAGTGTAGAGGGGTCCCACCTGTAGGGAGGAGCAGACAGGACAGGTGACCCAAAACTGACCAACAGGGTATTCCATCCCATCCGCATCATGCTCAGTACAAAAGCTGAGGGATCAAAGGGTCAACTCTCTTCCTTCAATGGCTGACATCCGAGGAAGACCCTGTCTGTTCCTCTGCCTTTGATCCTGATCCAAGCATTCCTGACTCCAGAGCTGGAATCCAGCTCCTGTCCATCACCGAGTGCAGCCTGGGACTTTCCCCTGTGCCTTCCTCTCCTCTCTTTTCCTTAGGTGGGGCAAGGGAGGGACCATCTGTCATTCTGGTTGGTCAATTCGGTCAAAGCCATGACAAACATTCAGATGTCCACTGGAACACATAATCATAATTTTCAACCAGCTATAGTAAATGTACATTTGAAAATAAGAAATCACAGTAGTAAGGCATATAGCTAAAATATTATTATTTTTCAGCTATGCATGACAAACTTTTACATGAATGTTTTGATTTGCATTCCTCAGGTACAGCTATATAACAAAGCTTATTCTTATGTGAGGTACTGCCACACTTGAGTGAACTGTGGAAGTCACCACACTGACCACCCTACAGCTCTGATCTATCTGCCACGTTAAGTCTAGTCTATCGTTCTCAAATTCCCATGCACTGGTCAGTGCACAGCACCTTGCGATCTCCCCACCCAGCTATGAGTCTGTAGCTTCTTACAGGTCTGTAATATTTCTCTGCCCTTGGTACCTAATGATGCTGTCTACTGTCACCTCAGTATTTGTTATATGAATTCTTGGTGCAGAATTTATCCCCTTGCAAGCCATGTTCCTTCAAGAACAATCTGTTTTCATTAAATTTTATCGTCCAGGAGATATACAAGTCTAATTCAATTTTGTTGCACTAGACTATCCTACATATAAATGTGTTGCCTTGGCTTATGAGTACGTGGCCAGAAGAGAAGACAGCTATGATTTGCATCACAAATGTACCTAAAGTTTGACTCAGAAATAAGAAATATTTTGTGCTTCGTTTCCTACACTTTGGTACATGCCTTCACTAGTCATGGTACCCCAATTGCACTATTTCAATGTTCCTTGTGTTTCCTGCATTGCTTTATCCTGTAGCTATCTATTAAATGGATCCTATCATTCAGGTTTTCCCAGCAGGGAGACCAAGGGCTGTGCCACACTGTTCCCATTCCCAGAAGCTGTTTTTTCTCTCTCCTTTCTTCACAGGCTGAGAAACACCCAACTAACAAAAAAGCATATCTGACATCTTATTACAACTATCTAGGTGTGCCTTCTCATTCACCAAGGCACAGGAAACAGTTAACCCTTGAGCAAGCTGAATCTTCTCTGAAGCCTGTGGGACATTACATCCATCTCCAGCAGTAAAGCAGTGAAGGAGAAAAAAAAAAAAACCTACCTAGAAATCAAACAGATAGAAAGAACATATACATCTTCAGCCTCAGCTAGAACTTTAATTTTTTTCACTGAAAAAGTAGCTCAAGATCATAATTTCTGATAACTGAAGGTAGTGTTCACTGCAAGAAACATGACAATAACCTTCCTTTAAATTTCACTACTACAGCTGCTACTCAAAAACATGAGTTGGATATCAAAACATCACACAACTAGCTTAGATGAGAAAAACTGTTGAGATGTTATTCTTCATTTTTTATTTTCCAAGGCTTTCTCTGTAACTTTGAGGGCTGGAGAAAAAAATCACTGTGAACCTTAGATTTTTAGGTAAATCAAAATACTCCAGGAGCTGGAGTATTGTGAAAAACTACTACACTGGAATGCATTGGATCCAAAGGTCATACAAACAGATTTAACTAAGAGATTAGGTTTGTAAATTAATACCTATAGGAATTAATGACGTATTTAATAAACCTTAGTGATTGCATTTCACATGTTCCTTGGACACATCTCAATAATAAGAATTAGGAAGGAACCGAATTTAATGGAACCTGAGATAGCAATTTCCATCCACAGAATGAGAATAGATAACCATACAAAGTCATCTCCCTCTTACATCAGTCACCCCTTCTGAGAGTCAAGTAGCTATTTCTCCCTGGATTTTCATATGCCTTTGCTGGCACTGTTAGCCTAGGAAAATTTGCGCTGTGCAATCCTTCTTTTCCTCTCATTTGTTTGTGTAGTTGTGGCTGCGATGGTAGATAAAATCCCACTAGTACAGGACATGCATTCTAAGTGTACAGCACAATTCTGTATATAGACACTATATAGAGCATATCTAGTTTTTCAGGATATGTCAACACAGGCTATTTATTGTCTCCTTGATACAAAAAGAATGTAAAAAAAATTAATAGAGTTTTCAATTTAAAGTGAGGGAGTAGCAAAATTTCAGGACTACAGAAATGTAGAAGCAGATGCATATGCATAAAATTTTTACTCTATTTTGGGGGTATAACTGAAGTCATATAAGCAAAACTGTAGAAATGCTGTTGTAAACAATAACAATTAACAGTAGTATTTTAGCCTCTACTTTTTCTGTTACATATTTGCTTTTTAAACATTAAATATGTTTTTGTGATTCCATAATCTTTGAATAATGCTATAAATTCAGGGAAGCTAAAAGACTATTAAACAAGTGCCTGGCTTTATTTACAGTAGCAGCTACATGAGCAATACATTATGCTTAATATATAACAGCAGCCACAGCACCATATCAATTGTATATCGTATTTAAGTGTTCTAATGCCAGCAACTCTTGGTGAGCTTTGACTGGAAGCTGTCTGCAATAGATAGTGCAGAAGGAACAAATAGCAATTAAAAAATCTTTAACAGTGTTCAGACACAGCTAAGATTGACACCTCCCAGAGCAGAGCAACCACAAGATCATAGGAGCATTGATCATAATTTCCCACTTATATACAGTGATACAACTGTAATTTCTTAGTAAACATAGCACACACAATGCATTGGTTTTAGCTGGAAAACTAAAACCTTTTATGATTCATATTTTGGTAAAGGATGTTGCCTGTAGCCTGGTGTTTGCACTAAGACTGCCAGGGCGTAACACAGCTGAGCTCAGCATACAGAAGACTTAATTAAGTGACAGTGTCATAAGCCTAAAGCCCTTCTTGGTTTACAAATTCCCCCATTCACTTCTCCACAAAATTACAGCAACGATGCATTCCAGTTCATCAGGAGTGGAGTTCAGGTACATGTGGGCTCGTTGATGTTGGCAATTGAAAATAACTGACCAATTATCAACACTCATATGAAAGACCTAGTAAGCATGCCCAGTAATGCTTGGTTTTCAGATATATTTGAGAACACGCATACTGTGGGATAAGAAGGGGATTTGCCCTTTTGTCTCTTGCATTTGCACATGCTTTACAACCCCCCTTTGTGTGGAAGGTGGAAAAAACAAGAGCTGAGGAACAGAAAACAATCTTCAACTGATAGGAGCTACCATCAACTGAACAGTAATTCAACAAATAACTTGTTAGTACTTGCCAAGCAGTTGAGATGTGGCAGGTTTTATATTTTAACAGCAAAATTAAATCAGCAGAAGGTTTGCTATTCTGTACAAAAATCACTGTCCACGCAATGCTAAGTTATTTATTATCAACATCTCTCCTACCTTTCATTAACATTGATTATTAAACACAATGCATAGTGGCAGATAAAAATGCATACTAAGAGCCATTCCTCATTGCATACCTTTTGCTATAGATATAATTGCATAGGACTATTACACAGATATGGGAAAGTATAGTATGTAAACACATTTTCCCACTAGTAAAGAACAGATCCAAATCCAGAACTGGAACAGATCCAGATCCATACATCAGCCATTAGTAAACAATATTGGTCATACTACTGAATTTCTCTAAACTGGTAACTTACACAGTAGCATTTTTTTTCCACAGGCTTCTACTGACAGCTGCTCCATGTAACCCGTGAGAGCCCTAACAAGGCACTTCGTGTAAGAAAGGCAGCAATCAGGGTTGCTTTGTGCTGGAGTGGGAGAAGAAAAAAATATTAAGAAATGTGCTAATTAATTATGATTCCATATAAGAAGAGAAAGGTTTCTGACAAAGATGCCAAACTAATGAAATGCTACAATGTCCTGACTGGGAATGGTGCGAGATTGCTTTAGGGGGGGAAGGGGAAAGGAATAAAAAATGAAGTAAAAAAAAAACAAAAACAAAAAAAAACACATCAAAACAAACAAAAACCCCCAGAAATAATATGCACAAATAGAGTTCAGTAATAATACTCCAGCAGGCACAGGAATCACTGAGGACTAGTCTCAATACAGCAAGAGCAGGAGACTTTGGAACTGAAGTGTGAAGTTGTGCTGAGACTTTGAAAGTTCTCACACCTGTTATTCAAATGACATCCAAGCTGAAATAAAAAGCCTCATTGGCATTTTTGCAAGAAAAAACAATATATTTTCTTTTTTTAAAAATATATTAAGAGACAGAGAAAGTCCCCAAATGACCGTCTAATACTTCACATTAAATTACTCAACAAAATTGCATGTGCTGAATTAGGAGCTGAGGGCCAAAGGTGTAGAGGAAACTTACCTACACAAATGCTGAACAGTCTCACCAAAGTAATCAGGATTAAGCTTTTCCTAGAAATGGTCATGATTTTCAGAGCTGTCAGAACTTTTCACTAGCCTCTTAAAGTTACCTACTCACAAAAATGGGCCTCAAGTCTGATTATTCTGGAGATGCAGCACTTGCTTATATTACCTGCTTGTATCCCCAGGAATGCATGGAGGGACATGCTATTTTTACATGGAATTTTCTACCAGTAACATAACAACCTTGTCAATCTATGCTATTGAGCATAGAAAAAAAATTCAAATTATATTTTTTTTCTTCCAGTGGAGTTTGTTATTAAAAAACAAAATTCAACCACAACAAGAGGAAGTAAAAAAAAAAAAATCCCGCAAATCATAGCTCTGTGGAGTTTTTGTGGCGCTGGAGCCATGGCTGACAAGAGGTAGGACAAGTTTCAGAAACGATACAAAACTTTTAACAGACCCAGCCTGGGAGTGCAGAGCCACCAACAGAACCTCACATCAGTCTTCATTTTCTTGTTTTGCTCACTTGCTTTGAATTTGCTAGCTTGGACTGTAGGCTTTTCTGCACCAAGTTCATACACGGCTCTGGTTCCTAACATCTCCACCAATGCCTATGTATTCCCAGAGCAGGCTTGGGGAACCTCACCTTCTGATGCTTTTGACATGAATCCATTCATTGTATCCACACCGTTTTGTTGGTGCCTGATTTAGCCTGTGAGCTCTTCAATCCCAAACAGGAGCTCAGACCAGCGCTGGCAGGTGTGAGGCAGAGCTCTGACGTTTGGCCCAGAAGCTATGGGAATCCCCAGGAGAACACTCCTCCCTGGGAGGCCAATAGCTTCTTACCTGGTATCCTTTAATATCAGGTACATGGAATCCACCTGCTGGAAATTAAAGCCAATTAATCCTGCTCCTTCAGAGCCTTACCCACAGTGAATTGCCAATTCCCAGATTTGCAGAGCCACAAGGAGATTGCTTAAGTTCTAGCAAGTTGTGAAACCAGAAGGTAACAGCCTTACACTCATGAACACAATTTAGAAAACCCAACACCTCTCAGCTCCTTTCTCAAGGACACCAAAATTGCTTCACATTTAAAATATATTAAAAATAATGCTTTTATCTCTATGTCTAAAAGGTAACAAAAACCAAGGCATAGATTTATCTCCTGACAATGAGAGGACTACACCTACCCAGCCTACTCGGTCACATCGCTGGAGTTCGTGTGGGGCATGTAATAGTACCTAAAAAGCTGAGCAGCCTTTCCCATTCAATCCGCACCCACGTTCTACCTACTCCATGAAGTCCCATTGCTTTTATCCAGCATCATTTGAACTGCAGTAGTGTATGCAGACCTCCATCAACAGATCCTGCATCAGGATAACCTCATTATGCTAGAAATTATCAGATCCTATAGGAAACACATAAAGGGGGAAAAAGCACTGCTGATTTTTCCTCTAGAGATAGACTTTTAAGTTGAGAGCAGACCATTACAATTATTATAATCCTTCTCAGTGGAGGAGCTAGAAGCTTGTCCTGTAACAGTATGCGTAAGGTTTCTCCTGAACAAATCGAGAAACTGGTAAGAGAAATTCCACCAAGTCTGATTAAGGTGAAATTGAGTAAAGAACAGGTCTTCATGCTAAGTAAAAGCTTCATATATAGCTGCGGTCTGGGGGAGGCAAAGAAATTATATCATATGGAGTTCATAGCTACCCATAGGGCAAACAAACCAAGCAAGGTAGAACGTGGCTTTAAACAGGCCACGCGAATACGCTTGTATAATTGTTTCAGCTGGAGGCTTATAGGCAAAGCAATTCATTTCAAGGGGAAGTCACCTTTTTCAACTAAAAAAATAAATATATCACACAGAGAAGGCAGATTTTAATATTTATTTTTTTAAAAACTCCAATTTCCATTTTTTTTACAAAGCAGGCTTTGTTTAACAATAGGTCAAGAAGTATTATAATGCTAACTACAGTTAAAAGGAAACATTTTGGCACAAGACATGCCAAAGAAGTAACAAAATAAGCAATATAAATAACCCGCTATACACATGCTGAACAAAACAAAAATAACATGCAATAAACTTAATAAAATTCATACTCTGTACAGCAGCTTAAGGTAGCCCTTACTAAATAGTACTCATGCCATATTAGTAACACATGAATATTAGTAAAAATAGAAATTTTAACAAAATGCTTAATTCAAGCAAAACAGTGATGCAATATGAATCAACTCCAGAAGTTCCACGGTTCCAAAGAAGCCAGAGATAGTGATGAGTAAGCACACAACAGTGTACAAGACGACGATCTCAACCAAGAGGTTGAACCCAGTGGTTCTTCAGCCACATCTGTGTTTAGTTCCCTGCTGGAAACTGTATCACTCTGACATCTGCTTGAGCTTACGGCTGTTAAAAGAATGAGAACACACATAAATAATGACCTCAGCCATAGGTCAATTATAAGTTTCTCTCTCCAAGATGTAGCATCTCCCGAAAGAGCAGCTCAGATAGAAAAAAGGACATGTGACATGACTGTTCCTGGAAGATTCTAAAAAGGAGCAGCCATCTCTGAGAGGAGAAGGAAAGCCAAATGTGTTCATCACAAGTGGCATTCAGGGGATGTAAGAAACAGGCTTTCATACATGCTCTGTTTTCATCAGCCTAGTAGTATTTAGATTTTTAAATCCCTACCTCAGGAAAAGAAGATGCTTCTTCACCCAGCCTTCCTTAGGATTTACACAGGCTTTCAGTCCACCACGGGTGTGGAAACTGGAAAATAATGATAAAGAAATCAGTAAATCATTAGAAATCCCCGCTAATAAATACTATAAAGATGCATTTGGTCAAAAACATGCATTATAGTTATTCTATATAATAAAGAATATCAACTGCTTTTGTAAATGCCAATTAGGTATGGAATGAACAAAGAGAGATACCTAATGAAATTAAAGCATAACAGCTTCTTCAGTCTCAGGGGTCATTTAATGCACCATAAAGTTGCATTCAATTTATTGGAACTACTGAGACAAAGAACTTTGCTGGATGCCAGAAATAATTTGTGAGACTAAGGAGAATAGTTGCTGTCAAGCTAAGATGACAGATCTACATTTAAGAGGGCTAAAGCCTTGTGAAAAAAACCCTCCAATCTCTATGAATTAAGAAAACTCTTGTCACTTATGTATCTGTTAACAGGTTTTGGCCAGGGAAGGCCTTGTGTTGGCTAGAGTGGCCCTCAGCTGGAGACGAAGCATGTCTTTGCACAGCTGATTCCTAAACAGTCATATTTACTGTTTACATTGTATGTCTCTCCTATGAGTTAGTATTCCCTATCAACTAGAGGTGGTGTATTTTGTTTACAGGTATTATATACAATTTATTCAGTTAATTTAACATTTTGAAAGCGCAAGAAAAAAAATTACACTTAGAGTGTTCAAACCATCGCTTCTGCCCAAACAGATATCTTAAGGTTAATTCATGTCAGAAAAAGCAGAGTATCTCCTGAAGAGTAACTTACATGATTGCATTGATGTCGCAGACTTCACTGGCGAGCTGTTCAGTGTAACCCTTCAGGGCCCACCGAGGCAGGCGCACTTTGGTGTAAGACAGGCAGCAGTCCTGGTTGCTTTGGGCTGGAACGAAGGAAAATGACAAGGTAAATAAAACCCACTTGGACCTCGCTGCCGTGCTGCCTAGGGTACTCGTTGCTCAGCCCCCTGACTAGCCTGCTCCAGAAGAGGAGGATAAGGCAGCACACTGTGCTGAAATAATTCCCTTCCACCTCTGCCTTGTCCTGCTGCGAGCACGCACACCCCAGCAGGGCAGGCACGCTGCAGGCTGGCACCGAGAACCGCTTCCCAGGGCCAGACACCCGAGCTGACTCACCATCAGAGGTGCTGCACAGGAGCAGCGCCAGGAGCCCCACCAGGGAAACCAGGACCAAGCTCTTGCTGCTAACGCCAGCCATTTCCACTCCTTCCACTTCACAGCAGCTGTGCTCCCGGGAGTGCTGGGCTGCTGCCTGCTCGTCCTGCCAGCCCTGCTGCACCTCCACCTGCTTATAAAGGGGTGGCGGGAGCCGCGGGAATTCACACGAGGGCGGGTTCCGTCGTCATCAGCGGGTTTCCCCATGGCAAATTCCATTGTGCCCGATGCGGCCCCAGCACACCTTCCTGGTGCTATAATCGGAGATAAAAAAAAAAAAAATTCCCCAGCACACTGTGTTTTTTTTTTTTTTTTAAAGTAGGTTAGAAGATTCAGCCCAAAAGAAGAGGAAATAAAAGGCTGTGAGGTAATGGGTCTGTGGGTGAAGCATGTGTATTTTTAGGGGTAGGAGTGTGGGTTGTGAAATGAGGAGAATCAAGTGTATGTAACTCTCGGTTACCTACAGAAACTGCTTATCTGCTGTACTCTAGTTTAATAAGCCCAACTTGGGGGCAGAGGGAGGTGGGCCTAACCCAGGCATTCGTTTCATTATGGCACGCTCACAGGAGCTGTAAATGATACAAAAGCACTACATTAGTATTTACTGGTTGGTCAACACAGTAACATCAGGCTTTCCAGATTACTGCGTTCTGAGCTCTAGGCTAGTATTGGTGAGGCCATGTGGGCAACATTGAGTATACATGGCAATGGGTTTCTTTTACCATATATATACTGCCATTGCTTTCATAGAATGGTTAGACTTGGAAGGGACCTTAAAAATCATCCAAGTTCCACCCCACCCCCTGCTGTGGGCAGGAACACCTTCTACTGGGATCAGGTTGCTCAAAGCCCCATCCAGCCTGGCCTTGAACACTTCCAGGGATGGGGCATCCACAACTTCCCTGGGCAACCTGTTCCAGTGTCTCACCAGTTTGTCACACATCTGGAGTATTTAATTTGAAACAGAGCATAAAAGCAACTTGAAAGAGGACTATATGTTCTACTGAATCTGTACTCTCCAGAATGCATTAATGTTGCTTCATAAGCAATAGTTATTTTCCCTGTTATTTTCCCATGCCAAACCGTATTTGAGTATTCTGACTCCTGTACATGCAGCTAAAACACACACGATCTTCAAACCACCTTGCGTGGCTTGGGAGAAGCCCCCAGAGAAAGGCTCTGTCATGGCTGCGAGTGCACCGTTGGAGCTGCTACTGAAGGCTGCTACTTTCCAATGCCATTTAGTGACCTGTGTGAAATGAATGTGATGGCTGCAGGCCATGTCCTGGTCAAGTGTCGTACCCAGGAGCTGCTACCAGTTCCAGGTGGTTATAGAGTAACCTGAGCTTTAAGCGGCTTCTTTTAAGGTAGAGCTCAGAGACATGGTCATAGTCAGTTCATAATTACATACCTTCTATTCTTCCCAGACTGCCACCACCTCTCACAACAGATGCGTTCCTATTATTTCTTCCTAGAAATGTAAAAAAAATTGAACTCTAGAACAGATTATTATTCAGATAAATTAATTTCTCTGTACAAATAGCCAGAATATAAGGAAGGCTTATATGGCTGGGGTACACATAAGCAGCCTTGCAGCATGCATGGTATCACATGTTGGAGATGCTTCTCCTCAGAACCACTGGCATTAGTCAATGAACAGGGGAAGAGGCAATACAAGATCCCATGCCCTGACGTACACTGTGTTTTGGTTTGTTTTTGTTGTTTGTTTTTTTTTTAAACTGCTTTATGGATCATTGTGAAATGCCATAAATATACACAAAGGTCAATGCTCTCAGTACGCAGCTACTTCTGAACTGTTTTAAGGACTTTCTGTCATCATTAGGCAGTGCTACAGAATAGATAACTAGAATGATAACACCTGATATGACAGAAGTTTGGCTTGGTAGCTTTTTCCTTTCCATAAAGATAGGAGTAGTTAAACATTAATCACATAACTATTTCTAAGTTGTCATGTATCAAGAAGCATCGGGTTGACAATAAGTACAATAAGCAATTCTTCATCTTCCCCATCAGCACTGCTTTTTTTTTTTCTTCTTTGAACTGGATGTCCAATGACAACCTGGGATTTTTTATTTATTTATTATTTTTAAGCAGGAGTTTACACCATCCAGTCCCTATCAAGCAACTGCCTTTAAAGAAGATATGAAAGTTAGGCATTAGATTATCAACCCACATTCCTCCCATTTCACCCTAGTGCCAATACCAGGAAAGTCTCCAGCTGCTTTAGAAAGCGAACTTCCTGAGATTGTCAAGACAGTAACTGTATCTTCTTATCCATGGATTAGTATGAAGAGTATCAAAAGCAGTAGGCAAACAATAATTTCAAAAAATGACAACAAAGCCTTCTCAAAAATGAAATCAGTTTATCTCCTGTCTTGCTAATCCCTAAGTTCACCTCTTCTCTATTTGTTTGGACATTTGTTATGCAAATGATTATGATGCTAATTGATTAGGAAGCACATCTTTTTAAAAAAACCTAATACCTTAATTTGCTAATAAAAACACTGACATTTTACTTCCCAGTTGTATCCTTTCAAGTAATATTGAGTTACAATTCTATTGCCTGCCATTAGTACTGATACAGTAGTTACATTAATATATTGGCTGAATTATTGTAAAGCAAACTGAAAAATCACTAGTAAGTACTAGTAAATTGCAATTCTGCTTGCCTTGCCTCCTGCACTGAGTACTAAGGTAAGAGTCTATCCTCCCTTACAAATCTATCCCTTCTTACTCCTCGCTCCTGCACTGTCTTTCAGACATAGACTTGGAGAGTCTGGTGGGTTGTCCACAGCGGTTGCCCCCAGCATCATGGGGATCTGGAACTCACAGGCCGGTCTCACAGGCATAGAGGCAACCACACTCCTCCTGTCACAAGATCCTCCCATTTCTTGCCCTCTTTCTTCATTTTATACCTTATTCCCCATTTTTTCCCCTTGCTTGAACCCACCTTTTCACAACCCTTGCATCTCCTTTGCCCAAACTCCTCCCAAATAAACAACTCACCTCTAATTAATTTTCCTCATTGATCCCAAATCTATTTCATCCATACACAATTTTGGTGTTTCTTATGCCATTTCCTAGGCAATTACAGTGTAACATGGGATTGCTGATACTGTTATCTAGATGGAGGTGGCCTTGCATCTCAAATCTCCCTTCTGACTCCACAGCTCCATTTCTTCTTCATCCAGTGCTCTTTAGACAGAATCTTCTCACCTGACTTTTGACATCCCTACTTGCTCCTAATTAAGCACAAACAGTTTGGATACCAAAGAAATGACC
Organism: Tringa tobata; assembly: GCA_033628505.1. Taxonomy (NCBI): domain Eukaryota; kingdom Metazoa; phylum Chordata; class Aves; order Charadriiformes; family Scolopacidae; genus Tringa; species Tringa tobata. Next base: position 3,969,919 of record JAHREE010000034.1, read on the forward strand.
TCACCCAGTTAGTGCTCACCCCATACTTCTGCCCTTAGGAAATTTTCATCTCACATCTGGTTCCCACCAGAGGCCATGGCTGGTGTTGTGCCTCGTGTCTCATAGTACTCCTTTTATCTCATGGTTTAAGAATTTAGGTTACGATTTAGAACAAAAGCCACAAGGAGGGCCTCAACTTCAGGAGCACAGTCCTTTATTTGTACTTAGTGTGTACAAAATAGCTTCAGTTTATTTGCACAGAGCAAATTTCATTAAAAAATAATGAAAAAAGGTTTAACACAAACAGCTGAAGAAAGTTGCCTGCTAGGTCCCGATGTAACTCATAATCATATCTTATCAGTCTTTACATTTACAACTCCATAACACAAACAGAAGGCAAAAAAGATAAAAACAAGGAGGTGCTTATGTGCTCAAGGGAAGCAATTATTCCCTGTAGACGAGGGGATAGCAACCCGAAGAGACTTAATAGTTCAACCTTGCTAAACACCATGGAAAAATGGGCATTATTTCTGGGGGATGGGCTTTCCCCATCATTCTCCCCATTGCAGAGCAGCAGACCGCCTGCTTTCCAGGTACACGTGGAGTTGCGTCAATAAAGCTATGTGTTTTCATTCAAAATTTTGCACATCAGAAGCCATAGGTACATGGGGAATTCAGTGCAGTACATGATTTGGAAAACAGTTTGAAAAGCATTGAAACTGTAGCCCCACAGTGGTAATCTATTTGACTGTGCAGCTCTGCTAAGAGATTCTAAAACAATCATACAGATGCAAGGCTTAAAACATTCCGTTAACTTCTAAGGAGAGACACAGAGAAGAATTTTATAATCATTAATTATTTGATTGATAGACTATAGTTTACAGTCACTTCTTTATGAGTCTAGGTGTAATAGCAAACATGAAAGATTAAAAAAAAAAAAGAAGAAAAGAAAAACATCTCTTACCTACCCTGATGTCAGGCACTGTCTACAATATCTTTACTTATCCCCTACAATAAGATGAGAAACACAAGAGTTTTTAATTTCCATTTTTATTCATCCTTGCAATGAGATGTTGTTTTATTACCTATTACCGCCCTTGTTTGAACTGCTGAAAGTAAAGCACTATAGTAATACTGATGATCAACCAGGAAGAATGGAACCAAACAGGGGAAATTCCCTTCTGTAATTTCCAACGGTTTAGGAAACCTTTGACAGAGCAAAGGGCAGGAGAAGGCACTAGTTCAAAGGAACAGGGCCAAATGCGGGGATTTAATCATTGCATAATCCCTGATGGTGAAACACATAATAAATCCCAAGCACAGAAGTTCCACAGGTAACTTGCTCAACATCCCTTGAGCTTTAGAGGCTGTGATGCAAGACAGTGATTCTGTGAGGTTCAACGCTTGCATGACTGACAAAAATCCTTATCTGAAGGAAGAAACCAATTTTCACTAATTATACGTTGCACTTCAGAAGGAACAGATCTAGAAATACTATTGAATGACTTTGTTTGATGCAATTATGGACAAATTATATGCCTGTTGGGAGAAATTAACCTCTGATCTATTGAAATTGCAGGTTATGAGGAGACTGATGCATCTGCCATGAACATCCCAGTATCCATCCTCGCACTGCTAGTTGCTTCCTGCTACATACATACAGGAGCTGAATACCTGCTGTTCTGAAGGCAAATTTCTCTCTTTCAAAATTAACCCTACTCTGTCTATAGACTCTCGTGATAGTCACCCACCTTTTCACAGAAATGGACCTCTCAAAGTTGAAGGCAAAACCTATAGCTGGAAAGAAGGAAGAAAAAAAAATAGTTAATTGAAGAAACAAAAGCTACCTACCAAGCTGAGTTCTAGGTTAAATTAGGTTTGCTCTATTACAGGTCTATCTCCCTTCCAGTCTAAATTTATATGTGCCTTTATGCATAACAAACACAACAAAAGAGACATTTCGACGAATACGTTCCTGACCATTAAAGAAGTTGAGAAGTACCAATTTTCTACATAACTTCCACAAAGGTGAGGAAGAAGGGAAGGAATCACTTGAGAGGATACAATATGTATCTCCTGCAAGGGACTGGAACCACCAGGTGTTATTTGCAGATAAAAAGAAACCTGGTTACAAAAAGAAGTAATGTGATTTACCATGGTCTAACATCCTGGAATCTTCACCAAAAAAAAAACAAACCCACCAACACAGAAGTGCCAGCAACGTTTTAGCGTTAGAGTCATCACACAACCCCATTGAAACTAAGCCTGAAGCTTCTAGTTTTCTGTAGCCCCCACCTCACCACCTCTATGCATGTTGGCCAGTGCTTCTCCACTGCTGTGGCATGGCTGTTTCCCAGAGACCTACAGAGAAGATCTGGAAAAGGAGAGTGGCTGGGACCAAAATCTACAGCCTGAACATCAATACACCTTTCAGTACTAACAAATGAGGTTTTGCACTTAAAAAAAATATTTAATCAGAAAGAGGAGAAAAAGATACTATTCCTTGGCAATTATGAAAGAGATATATGCAACATTTTCCAGAGTTTGACAATTAGTGGACAAGAATAGAGGTAGGGGAAAAAATCTGGCACTTTCATTAGAAATACAGTTTTAGGTGGGCTGAAACGGTTCATGACTTCAGTTGAAACATGTTGAATAATTTTGTCTAAAACTTAGAAGAGGATAATTTAGAAAACATGAGGCTGCTTTTTTTATTGTGTTCTATGTTTGCTTCCTCCAGTTGACCTAAAACTAATAAAACAAACACTAAAAAGAAAAGAGAAGAAAGAAGAACTAAGTGACAGGAAGTGGTAAAGTTTTAAGCTGACCAAGAGAGCTCATTGACTGAAACTTTTACTAAGTCACACTTGATGTATAGAGCACTTGATCACTCTGGAATACTTAGTATACAATTAAGACAGCTGGCATTTTGTCATGTATTGTTGGAAGGCCAGCTTAAAAATATCCAGTAACACCTGCTTATTTTGGATTGCCAAACAAAAAAACAAGTTTTCAGCACTACACAGTTACATTATAGGGACTTTCCTCTGGGGAGTTTTAAACCATGGTTGCCCAAACCACCTGGTTCAGACTTCCTTCTATCCAAGAGTCCTGCTATTTTCCAAGGAAACCACAGCCCTGGGTCCTTCCATCCCAACTTTTGTGGGTTCTTTTGCATAGCACAGTTGAGATACTGCCTTTCTTATCCTCCTATACCCTTAAAATTTCTTTTCTAGATCCTGGTCCTCATCTTTTGATTTCCACAGGAGGTATTTGGGGGCCCTAGCACAGGCAGTCTTGCCCTAGCTTCCATTAAGGAAATATCTGCCAGGGCAATTTTTCCTATCTTTCTACAAGGTTCCCTTTGGCTGCTTCTAGCATGTCTTGCTTGTCCTCATTTTCAAAGTCTTTCTCACCTTAATGATGGCCCAGACAGTCACTGGACAACTCCAGTCAGTCACAGCAGTGCCCTGCTGGTTAGGCCCTTGACCATGGCTTTGAGGAAGGTGCTATTCCCAACCACACAATGCTGCTCACAAGCCTCAGGGGCTCCTGTAAACAAGTTTTCTGCTGCAAGAAGCTCAAAACACAAGACATTTTAAGCCAAGCAATCTGGGCTTGAGAGAAATTCACTATTCCAAAATGAACATCTTCGTCTCAAGTAACTAGACTTCACCTTCCTCAGCTGAGAGGACAGTCCTTTTTTCTTTCCTTCCTGTTTGTACACAATGTAGTGCACCGAGGGACCTGGGAACCAGGGCCAGAGCTTCAGGATATGAGCCATACACTTTACTGCTTCTTTTGAAAGGTCTAATGGGGAGATGAAGGTATGTGGAGAAAGTCTTGGATAAAATAATAATAATTAAAAAAAAAAAATTCTTCATGAAAGGGACAAAACCCAACACGCTGTTGGGAAAAAAACCAAACCAACCAAAAAAAAATGCCATCGAAACAAAAAAACCCACCCCAACTTGGACTCATTTGCTGACTGTTATCCAAACTCTTCTGAGCTGGCAAAAAAATCAAGGTATTAGAAGCATCCAGGACATTTTGAGTACAAGTATTGTTACTTTCAAGCAAAATCTAGCAGCATGATGCATTTATTTTAAGTCTCTCTCAAATGTCATTAGAGATTTAGCATTAAATGAAGCATTCAGCTAGTTATGTGCACTTGTCAAAATGTGACAAACATTCTTCCAGCAGGGCTCTACACTACCTGAGCTGTTGCAATGATTCAAAGGTTCCCACAGTGTCTGTAGTGAGATGCACCTTAAGGGGAAAAAAAAAAAAAAAGAAAAAAAAAAAAGAAGTAGAGTTGAGCTGAAACTTCCTACTCACACAAGTTGTGCAAATGCAAATTTGCATCTCTGAAACAAGATGCCCATCCATGACGACACGGCAAAATCTGCCACTAGTGGGAAGTCTGTCGGATAAGCGTTCAAGGGAACATGCCTCAGAAAGTTACTTAGAAATCCTTTCAGGTTTTTTTGTCTTACCTCTCTTTGGCAATCCACACTAAGACACCATTAGTCACTAGAAATATTAACCAATTTAAATGGGATTTCTTTGACCTATACATGATTTCCTTTTTGTTACTTTGCTGCAGATGAAAAAAGTATGCAATCAAAGAAAGGCTAAAACACAAAGTAAGAGTGCACGTTGAATTAGATTCTATAGCATCATTACAAAAAATAAAAATAGATTGGCAAAGTCACCAGGTCCAATCATCAAGTAATAAACTTGGAGATACGGGTGGGGTTGAGGCTGGGATTAAAAATAAATAAATAAATAAATCAGTGAGAGTTACCAAAGCTCCATATCCAGAGACTACTTGGTTTGTCGGTCATGTGTAGCTCATAGCTGTCATGAGAGTGATCTGTGGTTGGCACTGATGAGAAAACAGGCCACAACTTTTAGAGCGTTTGGTACTTCATGAAAGCGATTGTTTCATTCTTACATGTAACATATAGCTCATATCAAGGAAGTATTAAACAAAATGTTCTTATTAGCCACAGAAAATAGACATGTTTCAACCACATTGCTTGCAGAAATCAAGAGCTCAAAGCCAACTTGTGAACCACATTGACAATCTTAAAGCGATGGTGAAAGATAGCTTTGCAGCCATAACAAAAATACAACCACGTCTTTCTTGCCAGAATCATTAATCCTCTACTTCATCCAGAAATACCGAACCGCTGTTCTTCCTTTAAACATGATGTCTTCTATGCCAGTAGAAGAGCAGACAGACATACTATGTGTGGGGCAGAAGGAAACGAGAGCCCAGTACTCCCACCCACAGCCAGCACTTGCACAAAAGTCAGCTGTGGACCTACAGCAACCACAACAAAATTTTAAATAAAAGGAAAATCCCCAGAGAATCCCACTGACAAAATAGTAGTTCCTGTTCTCTACTGATGATCAGGAAGGAAAATTTAAGGAAAAACAAAAGGAATTACTTAAGGTAAAACCTATCCTTCTGTAAGCCTTTCTGCCCTGCTGTAATGTTCATTGAATGCAGCAGGAAGACTTTTTCCAACTTCCAGTAAACTTTGGATCATGCTATTTTTGCATTTCAGTTATCTGTTTTAAAAGTTTTAAGACAGTATTTTGCCATTGGTACAATTGCAGCAGAAATAAAATTGTCTGTTAGGGCTAAAATATACCCCAATGTCAAGGAGAGACCATACATAAGATACTTTTCCGCTCAGACCTAGAAGTTTTACCATCTATTCAACTTACCTGCTTGATATTTTGTTGTTGTTGTTCAAAAGTAGTTTTGAACCATAAAAACCAAGGTTAAAAATATTAAAATTTAATTTTCCAGCATTCTCAGACCTCTAAATTAAAGGGGGAGATACAGCAAAGCTCACAAACAGCTTCAGTTTGAACAATGAATTTTGTAGCAGAGCAGCATCAGGAGATACCTTCACATGGCTGGACTATATTCTGTCTCAGCTTTGTCACTCCTCTGGAGTCACTGCTTTGCACCCCTTAGCTGGGAGAGCAGAGCGTGTTCTGTGCCAATTAGAGCGAGAAAGTAAAAGGGGGATGTTGCTCAACTAACAAACCCAGTCCTTAGACAACTTGAAACAGCTTTATTTGGAAACCTACCAAAGTCTCTAACAAGGTTTTGCAAGAGACATGGAGCAAAACTGTGACCTGCCTTGTAGCTCTCTGTGATGCAAATAATGATGTCACGCATCCCTGTAAAGTCTTGGCAAGGCTCCCAAGGGGACACCCAGTCTAAATTAGATGCTGCTTCCGCAGCCTCTTACAACTATACAGGTGATGACCTGTCACCTGCATTTAATTCAACAATGAAACTCTAACCAAAAGAGGAGAAAATCCAACCAGTGTTGTAGAAAGCTAAAGATACTGAAGTTAACTTTTCCTGGCCAATAACAGGAGTTTAAGAAGGTGAAGCACTACTTTCAATCTAGCACTGGCCCAAAGTTAGCAGTGTACAAAACAGGACATAAAGCATGGCTTTGCAAGCAAAGTACACTCAACCAGTCCGTATAAACTCATCACAAAACCTCTATGTGCTCCATGCTGTGTTGGTAGCACATTAGAGCAAGTGCCCCAGGCCTTGCTTATGCAAACATCCACGTGTACCACCACCAAAATGTCAGCTGTAAGAAAAGAAGAATTAACTCCCCCAAAATGTCCCAGAGTGGTGATTAATGACACAGCTGTTAGTTCCAGATCCTGCACTGCTACCAGCAACCACTACCTTGCACAGTGCAAATGGCAATGCGCACTCTAGTGACATGAATAAGAAGAGTGACTGCATAAAAAGGAAGGGCATTAGCCTTATATAAGTAGCAGTATAGAGAAAAATAAGGTTCTATCATTACTTTAGTAAGGAAGTAGTCATAAGTTTACATTTATACTAAATACCTGAAACATTAGTTTGGTTGAATGTATTCTTTACCTTACTCCTTGAAGTAATGCACTTAGTACTTTCTAGCTAAATATTCAAAACTAGACTTTGCATAAGCATTTAAGCATCTCAGATGAAAGCATTTGAGCCCAGCATGCGAAAGTCTCCCCGCCTTGAGGACCCTGTGTGAGATTCAGCTGAGAGGCGAGTTATGGAAAGCCTCACCCACACACCGCAGGGTTCAGGCTCAGACTGCAAACAGCAGCTCGTTCCCAAAGTGGGTATGCAGTGCATGAGAAAAGATAAAATCTGCTCCTCCATAAATCAAAGCATGAACTCGCCCTGTGAATACTCCCAAGTCCGAGGAATCCAACAAGAAAGGCAGTTTAATCTTCATAACTGCCATTATAACCTCTCTGTGCATGGGCTGTATTTGACCACCAATTGAGAAAAATCTTCCGTATTAGCCACAGTAAGTTTTCTTTGCTATCACTCTTTTACTCTAAGGGAGTATAGTATGCATTCTTCAAAACGTATAAGCCATTGATTTGATTTGCAAAGTCTCTTCTCCCAAGTTATGCAGGTGGCAAGACACAGATGAGATTTGGGAGCTGAAAACCAGTGCCTAAGTCAGGCCCCAACCAGACAGTTGAAGACAGAGATAGATGTACCTTGCACAGCCGAGGTGAGGTGCTCAAGCCTTGGCGCCATCCTGTGAAGCACCAGAGATAATACCAGGATCGAGCCCAAGGGGCAGCAGAGGCAGGAGAAGGTACCAGGGTGACAGAGGTTTGCGGTCTTGTTCTCTTACTGCCTTTCCTTCCCCTTCTCTCCTCAGAATTTTCCTGTCTCCTTGAAACATTACAAACCATATCGCATTAACTCTTTAATTTACTACAAAACGCATCTTTTCTCCAGGTCATACATAGCCTTGCCTTTCCCAACTGAACAGAATTGGGATGGCAGCTATAAACAGATCTCCCAGCTCACCTTCCAAGCAGAACACTTCTGCTTCCAACCAGGCTACATTCAAACTCGGCAATGAAGCTCTGTTGCAGGCAGCTTATGACATAGGGCTCAAGTTGACCAAAATCTTGCATAAGCCCATCAGTTTTACTGTCTTCCATTTGGCATTCAGATGTGAATCAGTGAAAAAGGATTAAGTTTTAAGTACAAACAAGATGGACTAAAGAATATGGAAAGAACAGCTAGTAGAGGATAAAAGAGGATCTGAAAGCAGAAAAAACAAACATTCAATCACTGGAAGTTACTTAAATCATTCTTTCTCATTATTACATTACAGGAAAAACAGAATTTGGGGGGTTTTGTCAGTGCTGGGAAATCTGAGTTGGATTTTTACCTCAATAAGTCAAACCCAGAGTCACACTATTCACTTCAACAGAAGTTCTCTGCATTTTAGCAAGAGCCCTTGAGAATAAAATCAAATGCAGGTATACACAGTCTCCTCTCAGATGGGCTGTCACCTCCTATAGCTACAGGTTCAATTAAACACACAGAACCAAAATAGCACAGCATCAGACACTGACTGACGGCTAGGAAAGCGCCAAAAGGAATTATTACATCCTTTTCACACATTAGTTTCACATACATCACAAAAACTCACACAAGTATACATCAGTGTCCCAGGCAGGATTAGATGGAATTGTGGACAACAGGTCAACAAACAAATGATATAAAGGCAACAGGCATGGATGGCCCCTTCATCACTAATCCCGTAACTTTGACTGCGGAGGAGTAGGAGGCAAAAAGGCTGCAAAATGTGACCAAGGCTGAAGGCAAAGGACTGGTCTAGCTGGGTAACTGATCTGACCTGCCCAAGCCAAAGATCTGAGGAATTTGCTAACAAACAGCAGTGAAGGGGAAGCAGAGCAAAGTGTTTTTCTTTTTAAACCTGCCAGAATAGTATGAAACCCCACATATTTAGTGGGGAAACATTTAAATCTTATAACACTGGTATTTGTTCTCCCTCATCTCTGTCGTTACCAATGCATAGCTACTGCTCTAACCTTAATATAGACCAGTTTGAGGCACAGGTGGGTCCCAAGCCACATACCCTGAAAAATAGATCCAAAATTCTTTGGAAACAGGACTAGCTCTATTGCTTTTGTGCCAGTCAAGCACTGAACTGCAGTTTGGGCCTCAATTTACTGCTGCCTTTGGGCAAGGACAGGCCAGGACTGTCTGGCTGTTCCTTTAAGAGTGCTGAAAGTAAGCCAGCTGGGAATGGTTTCAAAGGAGGTATCATGAGAGCAAGCTGAAATACCAGAAGAACAGGAAAAGCACAAAACCCAAACAGAGTCCAGTAGCTGCAATACACACAGGACAGTCAGAAGACAGACTGGAAGTACTGAAAGAGGATTTTTCCCTTGGAATTAAGAAAGGAAGAGATCCAGCACAAAAGGTATGATTCTATATGAACTTTGGAAATCAGAATTCCTGCAGTGACAAGGGAAAAAGGGAGGAAAGAAGAGAGCAATCTGGTGGGGAACTGAGAGGCTGGGTCAGGCTGTGTGGGAGAAGAGCTGACAGCTCTGGCACTAACCAAGAATTGATGGAGGGAAACAAGAAAACAGAGGATTGTTTAGCTGCAGAATGACACTAAGGCATCCCACCATGTCTCCAAAAGTTAAGAAAAACCTAGATTTATGAAAGACAAGTTGACCATAAGGGCTGACTGAATTGAAACAAGTTGGATCCCTCTTCTTTGAGCACCAAGGTAGAGATCTCGCTGTCAGAGGTTTGTGTTTAGGAATACAGAAAGGAGCAATTATACCAGCAGCCGGCAGAGCTGAGCTGGGACTGCAGCAGAGCCCTTCACCAACAGCAAAGGGGGCTGGGGTCCAAGGTGAGCACCCACCCTGCTGTGGATGGAGTGGCACCCACCTTCCGCTCCCCAAGGGCGGAGCGGGCTGCCCCCAACAGCCCTCAGCCCACTGCCTTTCCCTGCTCAGCACTAGCAGCAGGCATTTTCCTGCACAGCTGTTTAAATCAGGTGGGAAACGTCTCATCTGACTTACCTGCCAGCCTAACACAGGTGCCTCAAAAAGTAAATCTACAGAACAGAGGTAGACATTTAGCAGAAAACCCCAAATAGTGCATGTGCTGGGACTGGAGGGTTGCAGTGAGCAGGGCACACCTAAACTTTTTGTGGACATAGCTCAAACCAAAAAGTATTGCACACGATGGCACAGCCCTGCCACAGGTGGGCAGCATCAAAGCTGCAACACACAGCACCCTGTGAGCCCCAGGAATACAGCAGTTTGCCCCGCTCACTTCCCAAAGTGCAGGAGATTTTGAGAGGATCTGCGAGACCTGCTGCCTTTGCATCAGGCAGCCTGATGGGGGAAGAGCAAACATAGAATTGTTTTGGTTGGAAGAGACCTTTAAGATCATCAAGTCAAACCATTAACCCAGCACTGCCAAGTTACCACTAAGCGTGACTTGAAGCAGGCTGGAGCAGAGAAGCTAGGCTGGGAAGGGAAAAATACAACCTGGCTAACTTGTACAAGTGTTCTTCATTACAGTGCTAGAGATGGTCTTGGTCCCCCCTCTTCTTGATGCCTTTCTCAAAACCTCTTGGTACCACATAAATTGTTCTCGAGCATTAGGGTGGTGTAACACTGTAATGATTATTATGTGAAAGGAGAGCAAGGGGATGTTATGATGACTAAGTGACTGTGATCCTGGGCAGGGCCAAAACTGGTCCTGCCAAAGCCATGTTTGTAGCAGAAGCTATTACAACAACTGGAGAAGGAAGGAGGGTCAGAAATGCTTCTTTCCCTGAGCAGTCAGGACGTGTCTCACATTCCTCCCATGCACGTTTTTCCTTTGCTGGGGTCATCTTGCCCTCTAGTGGTTCACACTGCAGAGCTAAGTTCTTTTCTGCTGCAAAGTCAATGCTTTCAGCTATTACACATAAATGAAATGATTCAAATTCCCTTTGATCTGTACCCATATCTTAGTGCATCAGGTCATTAGAAAAGTGTGCTATCATGGTGTGAAGTTAGAAAAGAAGATGCATAATGCCTGCTGCCTTATACATTATGTATCACACACCCTATGAGAGGATCTTCTGCCCACCCAATCTGGAATGATGTAGTCAATTGGTATGCGAACATTTTTTGTTGTTTTGGAAGTGATCTTTCTTCAGCTTTTACCCAAAAAAAAGTTTGAAGAAAAACCTGCCTGCAAAATACTTCATTTTCTCAGACTAAAACTTTTGCCTGAAAACAAAAGTTCTCAGGAAGTAAAGAGGTAAAAGTCAAAAGCAGAGTGACGGAAACCCCAGCTGGTAACAAGCACCACACAGAGGGCTCCAAAAGATAAATTGTACACACTTATATTCCTGACATTGCCTATAAAAGCATGAATATGGAGTATAACTTAGTTTCCTTTGCATGCCCCGTATTACACCCATTTTGACTTCTCTCAGTGCTCTGTCCAGCAGAGTTGCAAAGTTTAATTTATTCCTTAAGTCTCAGCTAGAAGCAGGAACAAAAATACCTGCTTTATTTCATTTGAGTGTGAACTATTACTTTGAGTGACAACAAATGTGGGGGTGGTGGGGTTTTGGTTGTTTTTTTTAATAGACTGAAAATAGGATGTCTGTATCCAAACTGGACTTCTGACACAGTTAATTCCAGCTAAGGATCTGGCTTGACGTCCTTTCTGTATTTACTAGTGACTCTCATCTACTAGGCTCCAGAGTTACGAGCTCTCCGTAACAGGAAAGCCATGCACATCTAGGAGGCAAAAAAGAAAAAAAAAAAAAAAAAAAACCAGCAATCATGAACTGGTTAATTGACATTTACCATGGTGCTTGGCTGTGATAAGTCATGGTGCTGGGTGAAATCTCAGTGCTCTGCTGTCTTCTGTGATTTTTGACTGGAAAGGCTTTTCCTGGGGTTAGCTTGACCAGTGCAGACTGAATGACAGTGTAATTTGTCTCCCAGTTAAAGATCTTCCAAGTCATTCTTTATACACTATCTACAAAGACAGAGAAACAGCAGACAAGAGTAAGGAAAAACTGTTCACTTGAAAGTTATGAAGAAAAATGTTTTCTAACTGCCAGCCTCTAAAGAGCGCTCCTTAGCATTAGAAACCACAAAATAAAAATCAATTACAAGACATCGTTGCACTTCTGTGGGCAGTATCATCCTTCTAACAAACTTCCTCCTCGGCTTTGCAGCAGAGGCCATGGACTGCTGGAAGCAAGAAAAAAGCAACACCTGGACTTTTCCCACCTTGATTCTTTGCCTCTATGGATTCTTCTACATGATGAAACCATCAGAACCTTTCCTAACCCCCTATCTAACAGGACCAGATAAAAACATGACCATAGATGAGGTATGGTTTTATTCTGCCTTTCCTTCTACATAGAGCAGAAAAAAAATAAAAGTATAACTTTGTTAAAATTTTTAAGCAAAGAAAAAACTACAAAAAGCATGCTATAACCAGATTTGGCAGGCTACAATTTGCAGTAGATGGCATAAATAAAAGATCCATTTAATGGATTTAAGATCCACTTGCCTGTTCAACAGTCATATGCTGCTTCAGAGTAGTTATATATTTTATTAATTCCTTCAGAGCAAAAACTTCCCTCTACAAAACCATTTAAAATAAATGGACTACTTTTCCTCAAGAGATTTCCTTTTCTCTTTTAGGTCACAAACCAGGTTTACCCAGTTTGGACATATTCCTACCTTGCACTCCTTTTCCCGGTCTTCTTGATTACAGACTACGTGCGCTACAAGCCCGTCCTCCTCCTCCAGGGCATCAGCTTCATCATCACGTGGCTCTTGCTCCTCTTCGCACACGGAGTGCTGGCCATGCAGATGGTGGAGTTCTTCTACGGGATGGCAACAGCCACCGAGGTGGCCTATTACGCCTACATCTACAGCGTCGTCAGCACCGATCACTATCAGAGAGTGACGAGCTATTGCAGAAGTATCACTCTGGTTGCAGCCACCGTTGCCGCCGTGCTGGGACAGCTGCTGGTTTCCTTGGCAGACGTATCCTACTTTCACCTCAACGCCATTTCTTTGGCTTCCGTCTCCCTGGCATTCCTGTCTTCCTTTTTCCTCCCAATGCCTCAAAAGAGTATGTTCTTCCACAGGAAAGAGGTCTCACCACCTGCCCCGCGGCCAGATCAATCTGTGGCCTCCGTTGGCTCGGACGGGCCATCGAGCTGCCAGGAGGAGGACAAGGGCTCCGCATCTGCTGACAGGAAACCCACACCCGAAGCACAGGCTGATAACGCCAGACCCCAGCACAACGTGCTCAGAGTACTGGTGCAGCTGGGCAAGGACCTGAGGGACTGCTACAGCTCTAGGAAACTTCTGTACTGGTCCCTGTGGTGGGCTCTGGCCACGGCAGGCTTTAACCAGGTTCTGAATTATGTCCAAGTGCTGTGGGACTTCAGAGCCCCCTCTCACAGCTCTGCAGTGTACAATGGAGCTGTGGAAGCAATAGCAACTTTTCTGAGTAAGTTAGTGTCTCACCATCAATCACAAAGGCAGCTTCTGAAGTTTTACTTTAGAACACTTTTGAAGTGCCAGTCCATTGCAGATGCTCCAGGAAGCCAGTGTATGCATTGTGCATTCAAAACCTAGTCCTGAGGTGTGAAAAACAGTTCAAATGCAAGCTATGCTATTTTTCTTTATGACTGGAACACCCAACTTTATTCTACTGTTATTCAGAGAGTGTACAAGTCACACGGACCTTGCATCCAACTGCTAAATCCATTCAGAGGCACCCGTGTTTCTTTTGATGAGGAGGTTGTTTGGTTGTTTTTTTTTCCCCCCTAAACAAATATCACACAGTTCCCATAACAACAGTATCAGCTTACACAGATGAAAAGTTTTTCATAAATATTTCACACTGAAAGAACACAATCCTCTTATTAAGATCTTGCTAGTGAAATATTCTGGCACAGCAGGAGGGAAAGAAGAATTTTAGTCGTTTCAAGATATGGAGATTTGCAGAAAAGATCTTATTGAATTCATTGTGCTACTGACATTAACCATTACTCTTTCGCACCGGAAGCAGATGTCCACACAGCACAAAGTAATGTTATCAAAAGGTAACATCAAAGGATACCACCCTAGCTTGGCGGTGTTTCACATATTTGTATTGTGCTGCTGTAGAGAACTTGCACAAGACATGGGGGTGTGACCCACCAGGGAAAATAAACACGTTTACTTCATACCTGGTTATTCAGATTACCCTTACAGGCATTAAGGGGAAACAGAAACTTCTAAGATTAAAAATTACTCTCGTCTTGAGGTAGGCAACTAAACAGACCAACCAAATTATAAATTAGAAGCACTTAACTCCTGTCTACTTCTTGACGAATTCCTCTCATGGAGTTGCCTGTTTCCTGATGTAGAGGTGTAGAAGCTTTAAAATTATATGAGACCCCTAAGATGGATAGTCTTATAGATGTCTTATAGGTAGTCTTACCTTTGCAACAAACGCATCTGTGTAGCAGGCCCACCAAAAGCAAACACTGCGTATCCTTTCTCATTTCCCTGAACATATTCACTTGATATCTCACAAAACTCCCTTTTTTGAGAGCTTAGGCACACAGATCTAAACTGTTAAACCAGAAGGCAATTGTTTACTAGCTTAGCTATAAAGTAAGCTAGTAGAAGCTGGAAGAATTATTCTTCTTCAGTTCCAAACGTGTTCCTGATTTTTTCCCTAGAGATACATGCTCAGTACAGACAGATAAATAATGAATCCTTCTACATAAAGGTTTATCCTGTGAAGTGGAACAAAATATTAAGAAAGGAATGGCAGAGACTTGATTTATGCAGTTATCTAGAAGTGACCAGTCACCTGCATGACTTCAGAAGTGATTAGAAGTGCTTTTCAGAACTACTCTACTCCATTATTCAGCATTGCCTTTCAGCACATGAGGGTGGCAAGACTTGGTGATACAGGCTATAGAAGATTTACTTTCCCTCCCCCCCTCTCTTTTTCTAGGTTCGGTAACGTCTTTTGTAGTACAATATATGAAAATTAACTGGGACGTTTTTGGAGAACTGGCTTTAGGGATCTTCTCTGCAATAGATGCTGGTTCTCTATTTCTCATGCACTTCACTACCAACATCTGGGCATGTTACGCCGGCTACCTCATTTTCAAAGCATGCTATATGCTCCTCATAACAATAGCAACGTAAGTATAAAACCTTACAGTGCTACTATTACGCACAAAATACCTACAATACTTTAAGTTTGGGCATCCCTCCTTTGACTCAGAGGTAGGTGACCTAATGCTAGACATAACTGTTTAGGTAAAGACAAGGACACTTAAATGTCTAGTTATGCTGTTTTCACTCTTCCAAACGAGCATAAAAAAATTATCAAAAGGATGTCAAACATACACCTAGGCAGAAATTAAAGTACAAGTCTTCTTTATTACTAAAGGCAATAGTAACAACAAAACATATAAGCTATTGTCCTCCTTCCTGGCGAAGGAGTGAAGAAGATCCAATTATGTCTAGACCAGTTTGCTGATATACTTGTTAGCAAGCTATGAATTGCATGAATGCAAAAAAAGATTTGGCATACATTATTCCTGAACATAACTTCATAACTATAACCCTTAATGATACTATGATGTAAACAAGGAACAAAACACTGGGCATATAAACTTAGACAAGATCTCTTAGGAGACCAAGCTGTTCTATCATCAGAAATAGAAAAATAAATATAAATAATAAAATAAAAAATAATATATAATCTGTATAATAAATATAAAGCATTTTTATTACTCCAATCATTTTATCTATTGGAATGTTTTTAGACATACCAAGATATTTCATTAACAAAAATGCCCAATGAATTATGTCAAACCCCCAAATTATTCAGATACCATTTCAAAAAACTGCTAAAACTATAATGCATGACAAAAATTATACCTAATGAATCCAAATGAATCCTCTATTTTAATTTTGGTGGATCGTTAGTACACTATAGTGGATCACACCTGGGCTATTTCAGCATATTCTACCAAAAAAAAAAAGCTTGCACAAAAAAAAGCCCTAATGAAAACCAAAAGAGCACGGCAGGACTAGCACATATTTGTTCAGATTGAAACTTTGAAGGTAAATATTGCAAGGGAAGATGTTCCAATTATTATCAAAAAACAAATTGCAAGGGTAATCTACAGGCTCTTGACAGGAATAAATGGTATGCTACCCCTCAACTGTCAAGCCACAAAGCAAGAACTGATTCACATCATCATAGAAAAGTTGGTTAGAAGATACCCATAGTGACCCTAACATACCAGCCAGGGCAGAACTGCTGCCAGTGCCAGATCAGGTCATGGTTTTGTCTGACCATGTCTTTCAAAGCCTTTATGGAGACTTTATGAGCTGTCTGGCACAGGTTGTGAAGGTAGAGAAGAAACAAAGGGAATGATTAAAGAGATCTGATTCCTAAATGGATAAAACAGATCACCTGATAGCGTGGTTTGGAAATGCAACACAGGCAAATAAAAAACCCATCAGAATACACTATGGTAGTCAAGACATTGTTTAGAGTAGACAAGAAAGCAAACAAATGAATGAAGCACTATTTACTCTATCCTTGATATATCATCTGTATGAACCTTTGTCTGTATGTTTCTCTTCAACTAAATTGAGAGGAAAAACCTCCCACCCAGAGTGAAGTAACTGACCTGCCAGTCTCACATTAGGTTCCAGATTGCAGTCAATCTGAGCATGGAGCGCTACGCCTTGATGTTTGGATTCAACAACTTTGTTGCACTGGTGATGCAGACCATTCTTACAATAGTCGTCGTGGATTCAAAAGGCCTGGGACTGAACATAGTGACTCAGGTGAGTGCTATTAACTTACTCCCCTCTGGTGAGGCCTCACCTGGAGTACTGCATCCAGCTCTGGAGCCCTCCACATAAGACAGACATGGACCTGTAGGAGAGGGTCCAGAGGAGGAATACAAAAAATTATCAGAGGGATGGAGCACCTCTCCTGTGACAAAAGGCTGAGAGAGTTGGGGTTGTTTATCCTGGAGAAGACTCCAAGGAGACCTTATTGAGGCCTTTCATTACTTAAAGGGGGCTTATAAGATGGGGACAAACTTTTTAGCAGGGCGTGTTGCGAAAGGACCAAGGGTAATGGTTTTAAACTAAAAGATGGAAGATTTAGACTAGATATAAGGAAGAATTTATTTATTTATTTAAAGTGAGTGTGGTAAAACACTGGCACAGGTTGCCCAAAGAGGTGGTAGATGCCCCATCTCTGGAAACATTCAAGGTCAGGTTGGACGGGGCTCAGAGCAACCTGATCTAGTTGAAGACATCCCTGCTCATTGCAGGGTCATTGGACTAGATGACCTTTAAATGTCCCTTCCAACCCAAAGTATTCTATGATTCTATTTTCCATTTACTGCTTAGCCAATTCATCTTCAAAAATTTACCAAGAAAGAAATCACTGTGCCAAAGGACAACTGAATTGCCTCTTTCATCTACAGAAATCTAGACAACTTGCTCTTCCCTTGTGCCAGCCATCATTCTTCCCTCTTGCCTATTAGTGTGCTTTTAGAATTACAGATGCAGGTCTTTGACTTTTTGAGGGCAGATACACCAGAGCAAAAGTAATTGGACCTTGCTGTCTGACCAGCTTTTGCTAATTAGAGGAACACTGAATAACATCCTCTCTGCCCAAAAATTTAGCCTGGTTTTCTCAGATGCAGAATCAACACGACCACATGTTGTTAGGGGAATTCAAGACCATGAGACACAGCCTGGATTATTAGAGTTATTTCAGCTCAAGTGTCAAGGACACCTGCCTTCTAATTCCAGCTCAGTAGCAAACCTGAACTGTATCTCAACGTGAATAATAAGAGTTTTCTGCCCATAATTTGGGCACTTAATTTGGGGTGGGACATCCTGTCTCACCACGGTGTCTCTAACTTCAGTCAACCCAATTTCATTCATGTTGGAGTCAGCTGAAATGTACTGACTTCTGCATTTTCTCAGATGGGATCTCAGCTAGGGCAGTTTCCTGCTCCCATGGATTTAAAGAAGATTAAAGCTATTCAGATATTCTACACAGAGAAAGCAAAAGTTACTTTAAAATATTAAAAATTGAATTAAACACTAAAAAATAAAACTTTAAAATTAAGGACAGGAATATGCAGGACTTAATAAATAGGCTTGCCACTGTTGTTGGAAATACTGGTACAAAAGTCATGGCATATTTATGGAAGCCAGAGTGGTAACAGCACTGAAACGTGCAAGTAAGAGCAAAAGAGGACCAACTCAGACTCTCCACCTACATTATTCATGATTATGTGGGTAATGAAGATACTTCTACATTTTGCACTAATAGAAAAAAAAAAATCCTCTTCCTAACCCTTCCTCTGTCTGATGCCTTAAGAGGCACAAGAACTGGAAGCAAGGGGCAGTTCTCCATTCCCCAAAGATCTGCTGTTTTCTGGAAAAGTTAAGATTTTGCTTAATTGCAAAACAAAAACTTGAACATAGAGAAACTGTGCCAGAACACAGGTAAACAAAATAGTAGTGTCCATCATCTCCAGAAGAAACAGTGTTTCCCTAATGTGTTTATCATTAATTCTTCTGCCTTTTTCTCTCTCCCTCCCAGTTTTTAATTTATGGCAGTTACTTCGCAATCATAGCTGGGGTTTTCTTGATCAGGAGCCTTTGCATGCTTGTCTCCAGCAAATGCGAAAGGAAAATAGCAAGATCTTGCAAAGAGCACCTGAACCACGCTGAACAGGAATCAAAAGAGCAGATTGTAACGGGCTGTACGACACGGATGTAGGAGTCAGGCTCACGTGGCCAGGCCCTCGTGGGAGAAGAGCTCCTACTGCAGCATGCAGGGAACAGCAGTGCCAAATCAACATACAACACAGCCCTGAAAAGCGACGCTGAATCATTACAGCACTTCGTAACAACATATGCCAGCAAAGAGATCACCATAACGGCACTGTGCCAAGAAGAGAACATAAGTTGCTTTACATTCTTATTTACCTGCCTATAAATAGCTTATTGGCAGTTATTTATACATGAGAACAGAGCAACCACCTCAGCACCCCTACGAGCACGCTGGAAAAGATCAGAGTCCACCTTGCCCTGCTTGTTCTAGCTCTCGTGTAGGTGTTGCCAAGCTGCTTCCATGCACATTTGCTATGCGTGTGGGTGAAGGGTCTGTCCCCGCTTTGCACATACCTCATTCTGAGCCCAGGAAGAAGGGACTGTGCTTGCATCATTATATTCTTTCCTACCTAACTACAGGAGATTTGATGACAGACTTCTCCCTTCTAATTTAAAAGCTCACGTCAGAAGCGGGTCTTTTGCGCACCACGGCACAGAGCAGCAGTGTTTGCAGAACCTGAGCAGGTTCACTAAAACACTGCTAAGCCACAACTGTTGCTTGGCCCACATTTGAAAGCTGCAACCTAAACACTGTACTGAGTCTGTAGCAATCTCAGCCCAGAAGGGGAAAACTTCAGAGTCAAAACAAAATTAAAGAGCCCCACTCCTTTCCTTGTGCTTCCAGTAAAATTAAATTCAGGACTGAGCGTCTTCCTGTTTCAAGAGGAAAAGAAAAAAAAAGAGGAAAGAAATCAAAGGGATGGACTAGCATGGACTAAAACCAGAGAAGTACGTTGTGGAGAAATTTAGCTAATTCCTCACAGGAAAATTCCAGATTAATATGAATATCCAAGAAGAGGTATAACAAAGAAAAAGCTAACATCACGTGTGCTTTTGGCCAGCATTTCAGAATTTATCAAGAAGCTTCAAGTTCTATGGCTAATTTAGTTCAGTACAAAGGACAGTTAGTTCAGGAGAAGAAAAAGAAGAGACTATAAATGAGTTTTCATAGTGAATGCCCAATTTAATATAAATTATGTCTGTATGTTAAGGTTATTTCTGTACTGCTCTTTGCTTCTAGGCTTCCAATATCTACACCTAACTAATAAAAATAGAAAATACTTAGTGCTTACAGAATAATATTTTTCCTGTAGAGACATGAGCAATCACTTGTACCGACATATGTGCTTTTCATGCACTAGATTGCAACTGGACAAAGCGCCCAGAGGTGAGAAGCAATTTGTTTCAAGTCACAAGAAGAATCAGTAGGATTTGAGCAAATGAGCCCAGCTAATTTTCTTGGCTTTTTGTTTACTATTGTGCATAGTGTGGGCATTCTATGCTGTGAACTGGCTCTAACCAGAGCAGCTTAACCAATGCAGTTGTAGAAGTGGGAGATGTACTCAATCTCCACCAAGCCGTATCTTTTATCACTGAAGAACTGGGGGGACAAAGTCCAGTAGAGCAAAGACTATGCTGTTTTGCTTTTCCTTGTGAATAGGAAATTTCTTTTGAGGCATTTCGTTAAAGAACTAGGTGCCAGGCCTGGACTAGAAGCTAACTAGAGTTTGTGTTTAAGTGAGAAAGAGGAACTTGGCATTTCCAGCTCCACGGTGTCAAACAAAAAGTTAACAAATGTTTCTATGTAGCATCTGACAAAAGGAAAGGAGTTAGCAACATGTGAAACTTTTGCCGTTTTTTTAAAAAAAAAAAAACAATGGCAGTAGCAAGCTGCAGGAAAGGAGCTAGAAAAATTTGTAGAAATAATCATAAAAATTCTTCTGTTCTGGTCAGAGCTTACTGCCTCTGTGAATATGGGATGCCACTAAGGAGTAAAGGAACCACACAGACACAATGCATTTGTTTTGCAGCTTTAGAGAACACCATCTTCAGAAAACAGATAAGGCTTCAAAAAATTAAAAATCTATTCCTATTCTCTCAAATTTCTGAAAGAAAGATTTTGAGGTTGGGAGTTGGGGGGAGCACAGGGGAAGGAGCAGGTATAGGGGAGGAAGAGGGCAGCTCTTAGAAGTGTTAGGAAGGACAAGACACATTGGAGGGAAAGATGAGACCTTGCATTACCATGGGTTTTCACCTGCAAATCAGTATTAATTAACCCAGCGATCACAGAGATTTCATCCAAAACAGTAAGATGCACACATCTACCTGCGTGTTTGTGGACATACACGCAACTCTGTGGAGAGGAGATGGTTGAGGCTTGGCAGGTTATGAGCAAGGCAGGAACCACAGGCTCTCTACTTCCGCAGGAAAAGGAAACTGAACAAATCCACCTCTCCTTGCAGCTTCTAGTATGAAGTGCTTGTCTTTCTCCCAGCATGTTAAAGGATTCCACGTAAATATAGAAACCCAGAGCTGAGCACATCACTCTCCATAGCTACAACCTCCTCTAAATACAACACTAACTACCTTTGAAACACCAGTGGATTTAGGCACAAGCCTTCCATGAAGATACAGTCCAGCAAGCTGATAAGGACAGTTCTGGATAACAAGGCAGCAAACAAATTGTATCTTTGTATTCAAAGCAGGCAGGTATTAACCAAGCACTGCATGGGTTACCACATGCTGACCAATGCGAGTCAGCAGCCACCTTTCAGCAGGCAAGCAGACATACCCATCTTCCCCATGGTTCTTCTGCTTTCTCAGAAGCAGTTGAAGAGAATGAAATGCAGAGGCAAGCCTGACTTCTCTGAACACTTGCCTGCCTGGCTGCACTCCACACTCGAAGCACTGCGAGAAGTTTCTGTACCTGTAGAACAAGACCAGGCTCTGTCCAGCTCACAAAGCTGCTCTGGGGAGAACATGGGGTTCCTCCTGCCAGGGCCGTAGCATTTGCTCCCAGTGTTAACACACATCCCACCAACAGGCTTCAGTGTCAGCTCCATCCTCTGATGAACCCTGGAAGACGTAGGGAGTCCATTCTAAAGAAAAAAAAAATTGATAAAGGAAAGCAAAGCAGAAGCATTTCTCTGAGGCAGTTCTGTTTTGATTTTTTTTTTAAGTTTAGATTAAGTTAGATTTAAGTTAGATTTAGAAGCTTCTTGTTCATTTGCCCTTGAGTGACAGATTGGTCCTTATATAGAAGTAATTGCTGGCCAACTAAAAGTATGAGGTGATACGTCCCTGCAACCCCAGCAGAGCCAGGACAGTCAGCAGAGACCCCGTGAGCCCACAGGGCACTGTATTATGCAAAGGGGAGGGTCAGTATCAGCCCCAACTGTAAAATAAGTGTTGGATCTGATCTATGAATTGGAGACCAGAGCTTTTAAAGGCATTTATTAGCATAAAAATGCAATCAAGTGATAACTTTCTTGCCATGTCAGTTTTTATTACTCATCAGAACTCAGTTTGCTGACAGAACCTTTAAAGGATAAAGCTTCCCATTCCCTCTGTAAGCAAGAAGAGCTGTGATTAATTTTTATTAATATTATTACTTTTTTAATTTCTGATAATGTTCTCCCAAGTTTAGAAAGAACTTTTAAAAAACAAAAAAAACCAGAGAAATTTCTTACTACCTCCAATACTAAAGGGTGGTCATCCTGGGATGAAACTGCACATGAATCCACAGCGAATGCACCACAGCCACAGCTTTGACAGGTAATCCATTACCTTCAGAGTCATTTGGAAGCATGCTGGCTGCTCACCTGCTCAGTGCAAGATTTTTGCTGATGTTATTGATCAGTCCAAGGTTTGCCATATTTTTGTTTTGAAAAGACAACATACCAGAAGATTTCAAAGCAGAGCTAGAGTCCAGGATAATATAGGCTATATTTTATATACAATGATTTGTAAGAGAAAGATGATAATCGGAGGCAATCATTTAAAATCAGGTTTCAAGGTTAGGGCTGGTTTTTGTAACATTGCTCCGAGGTCACAGAAATACTGCCTTAATAACATACTATTTATGCCAAGCTTTAACAAATACAGTCTCACAGTGCAAGCAGAAGCACTTTTGAAAAAGTGCCTGCCATTAAAAGGAATTCAACATTTTAAAAGAAATAGCTTGTAACAGCTTGGTTAAACATCAGTCAGTCCTTTGCTTTCATTCTCTTATATTTTAGAACATGTTTCTCTTATTTTCTGGGAACAGTGGAATTTACTTTCTAATGCAAAACAAATAAAATAAGCTTAAAAACCCCCAAATCTCTTTAGGCTTCTTTTTGCTGCCCACTACCATGAAGACAGACAACTCATTCTTTTCCTTTTGATCATCACTTTCAAAAGTAAGTCAAGAACCCTCTTTACTAAGTCTGAGCAGGTACCAGGAGCAGTTTCTGTATTTTTTTTTTACCCCCTCCAATGACTGGAGTGCAAGAAATATGATGAGTATTAAAGTATTTTGAAGAAACCGAGCTCACAATGGGTTGTGAACTGGCTGGTGGCTTTTATTGCCCGCACAAAGGCTTGCACTTCTATTGTTCCACTTGGCTCCCAGCTGCCAATCAACAGAGAACAGCCTCCCTGAGCATGCTGAGAATGAGCTTTAATTTCACAGTTTCCCCACTCATTTATTCGGAAATGAGACTGTAATGGAACTTCATTCTTCCGCTATGATACATCCACTCAATTCTAAGTACGTCATTAGGAACAACCTTTGATAGATGATAGAGAGACTGGAGTTTACCACCACCAGTGCACCTTGATCCAGGTTGCTCATTTACAAGCTGCATCTGTGATCACAGGCAGGTTTAGCGAGAGAAATGTTAGCTGAGGTGGAGTTAGTTAAAAAGTAAACTTGCAAATGAATTTTTAGCAACTGTGAAGAACATCTTTATAAAATTCCTAGTGTACTCATTCTTTCACTATGGCTGGTTTATTGAGGTTTTTTTGGTTTGTTTTTTTTTTAGGTAGACTATGGATTGCTGGAAGGGAGCCATACACCACAGCTGGATTTATCCCACACT
Organism: Tringa tobata; assembly: GCA_033628505.1. Lineage (NCBI taxonomy): Eukaryota > Metazoa > Chordata > Aves > Charadriiformes > Scolopacidae > Tringa > Tringa tobata. The sequence continues at coordinate 3,993,588 of JAHREE010000034.1, forward strand.
GATCATCTGTGCGAATGGATTTTTCTCCACAATGAGACCATCAGAATCTTTTCTCACTCCTTATCTAACTGGACCAGACAAAAACCTAACGATTGAAGAGGTATGTAACTATTCTCTTAAGTAATAATTAAGACGCTTAAAACATTAAGTCTTACAGCAATCACTGAAGGGGAGATTAAGTGTTCACTGATCCAGTTATATTTTATCTAGAGACTCTAGATAAAATAATAGACTCTAGAGCATTTTTAAGATGCTTCTGGAAAAAAGTAAGGAGTTACCTGTGTTGCAGAAGGTCAAAACTTCAAAGTCCCTACATTCTTAGGGCTTTGAAACCACTTTGGTGGCTAAGAAATTGATACTTTCAGCAAAATCAGGTCACTAGTTCCTCTCCCCACCTAGAACCCCAAGGGAGGGGCAACACTAAGATTTATCTATATATGTCATGTAATTGATTACACTGACAGTGACAAAGTGAGTGCAAATTGTAAGAAAACTAAGCAGACTTCCTCTCATGAGCTGTTAGATTATTATCTACATTACAGGGCTGTTTCATGTATTAATTAACCTCTGGAAGTCAGATTCACATTCAAAAGAAGTCCGGTTTGGGTGTTGTTTGTTTTTTTCTTGACAAAAGCATGCACTGCAAGTTTCCTTGCTGTACTCCTCTGCTCAGCACTGGCTGCTTCAGGAGTACACTTCCCAACAAAAGGGGACATAGTTAACAAGTGGCTGAGTCATGGAGTTAATGGTATAATTAGAAAACACAAGCTCAGTACACCCACATGCAGCTGATACTAAGAACAATCATTCTTCATGTGCAATAGCAAGTGTTAAGGCAGAATCTGCTAGCATAGTGTAAACCCAAGGTTTCTTCCGAGGAAAAAAAAAAAAAAAAAAAAAGATATCTGTGGATTGGGTTTGGGGTTCCTCCCCCTTTTTATTATTTTTTTGAACCACAAAGGGAATTTTTTTCTCTAGTAGATGAAATACACAAATAGCATGATAGGATGCTTTAATTCTGATTTCAACAATAATCCTTAACTCAAAAATAAGTGTAGTATAGATACTGGCTCTTTCAGCTAAATTCACCTCTGGTGAGCTAATTCTATAAGTTTCAGTCAAACACTTATAAAGTCTAATTAAACGTCAGAGAAACAAAACGAGACACCCAGAAAGACAGAGTGAACCTGCTGCTCACCATGCAACTCACTGAACTTCCAGTTCAGAAGATAACCAGCTGCTGTCGTTCCTCCTGCATTTGCAACAATTCCTTTCTGGTCTAACTGCTTAAGCAGAGAATAAATGATCACAAATGGATACCCCCACAGGTCCAGCAATAACTGGAGAAGACCTCCCCAAAACAGGCAACTTGTACATCCCAAAGTGAACTTCTTCTATGACTGTATCTAAAAGAAGAGGATACCCCCCCCCCCAGCTGTAGCCACGCTGCTTGGGCAAGCACTGAGCTCATGGTGACAGTAAACAGCATCTTCCAACCCAAATGAAGATCAGTCTTAGAAAAATAATTTCTTTTCAGAGCATCTACGCATTCAAGGCCAACTGAAGCTTATGAAAAGATTGTTCCATCAGACTGACTTCTTACACATATTTGAAGAAAATATAGAAGGTGAAGATAACATAGTAACAGCTATACACTCACTATGTACAGTACCAATTCCCCTATCATAAAGGGCATATATTTTTTTTTTCTAATCCTACCAAAAGAGAGAGGTGACCACAGGTTTTACAACAACTCATGTAAAAGCTAAACAAGCATTCTTTTTCAGCTACTGTGAGGAATAGGACTTGATGCTAGACAGACTTTCCTGTGACACAAACACTGTTATAACTGCTTTAAAGAACTGCATATCAAAGCCTGCCTTCTTCGTAGGCCTTTACTAGAATTATTTTTTAAGCTAATCTACCTGTTTACAGAGTAGAGGATAGCATCATTACCTTTGCCTCTTAAGGAGTACGTTTCCAGTTTTGTAATCTAACACAGTTTAAGTCTGCACAATTTGAACAATTCAGTGTTTCCTATCACCACGATGATGTTCCTTCAATAATATACAAAAATATTTTCTCTTTTATTCTCTTCTAGGTTACCAACCAGATATACCCAGTTTGGACGTATTCCTACCTTGCACTCCTTTTCCCAGTCTTCTTGATTACAGACTACGTGCGCTACAAGCCCGTCCTCCTCCTCCAGGGCATCAGCTTCATCATCACGTGGCTCTTGCTCCTCTTCGCACACGGAGTGCTGGCCATGCAGATGGTGGAGTTCTTCTACGGGATGGCAACAGCCACCGAGGTGGCCTATTACGCCTACATCTACAGCGTCGTCAGCACCGATCACTATCAGAGAGTGACGAGCTATTGCAGAAGTATCACTCTGGTTGCAGCCACCGTTGCCGCCGTGCTGGGACAGCTGCTGGTTTCCTTGGCAGACGTATCCTACTTTCACCTCAACGCCATTTCTTTGGCTTCCGTCTCCCTGGCATTCCTGTCTTCCTTTTTCCTCCCAATGCCTCAAAAGAGTATGTTCTTCCACAGGAAAGAGGTCTCACCACCTGCCCCGCGGCCAGATCAATCTGTGGCCTCCGTTGGCTCGGACGGGCCATCGAGCTGCCAGGAGGAGGACAAGGGCTCCGTATCTGCTGACAGGAGACCCACACCCGAAGCACAGGCTGATAACGCCAGACCCCAGAACAACGTGCTCAGAGTACTGGTGCAGCTGGGCAAGGACCTGAGGGACTGCTACAGCTCTAGGAAACTTCTGTACTGGTCCCTGTGGTGGGCTCTGGCCACGGCAGGCTTTAACCAGGTTCTGAATTACGTCCAAGTGCTGTGGGACTTCAGAGCCCCCTCTCACAGCTCTGCAGTGTACAATGGAGCTGTGGAAGCAATAGCAACTTTTTTAGGTAAGTAAAAGATCATTAGCAACTACATCTAACCCATCTTATGCTGATGGCATTCTTCAGCAGTGTTTGATGCCTTTCTGTTTAATTCCTATGAGAACCAAGGTCTACAGCAACAGCCTCCAATGTTTAACACCCAAACAAATAGTATGGAAAGCATGATTTTACTGCACTTCATCAGTTGATTTTACTATCACTTTATCACTTCAAAAATGTTTAAAAAATAGAGATATAACTTATCGTTCTTGGAGGAGCCTCATTCCACCAAAGTGTTTCAAGAGTTTAAGTTCATGGCTCTGTTCAGACCATGAATTTAGCCCCAAGTAAGCAGCTGCAAATACTTTTCAACCACACCTTGCCTATTCCTCCCTCAAATACACCTTAAGTTAGGTGGCTTAAAAATTAAAAGAGCTTATTAACAGGTACACTGGAGGGTCTGTTCAGACATTAGATTAAACATCATTTTAGGGTGAGTGCTCCAGAACAAGTACTCTGTAACTGCATCTGTATCCTGATCAATGAGTTTGCCTCTGGATGTGACATACAAGGAGAGGCCAAAAGCACTGGCACATGGCTGAAGCACAACTTCTTTATTTAAATAGCTGTTAATTTCCAATGGAATCTAATTTTTAAGCTCACACTTACATAGCTATGTCTCCTCCTTCATACCAGCTGTATCTCATGCTTCTACAGGAAACTTCCAGTTTGCTCTTCCTCCCTGCAATCAGCATGAAAATCCATTTTACTGAAGCTACCCCAAATCTTCTCAGACTACTGGTTTGAGCAGCATTCCCAAGGGCTTTCTTGCTTTTACACCCTCTGCCATTTGAAACTATTTCAGAGTACAGAAAGCACTCACAGTACCAGGAACCTCTGGCTAGAGCAGTGATGGACCAAAGGAGTAGGCCTGCTATGACTTTTTGAACTCCGATGAAGAGCACAAGCAAGCAGCAAATGAAGACCAATTTTGCACTAATGTGCTAGCCTACCTGAAAGCATCTGGGCAACTGATACACTCTGCTGTATAACCTGCCTGGACCAGGCTTCTCTTTTTATTCAAGCTACTAATCTCAGCATATTGTGTTTCAAAGAGCTTTCATAAACCTACAGGAGCCTCTGCGCTCAAAGAGCATAAAAAAAACCCCAAACCACCCCATAGCCAGATAACCTTCTTACAGCAGTAGACAGTGTTTCTCCAAAACTGAGATGGGGAGAAAAGTAAACCTCATCGTTATTGCAGAAATTTAAAAAAAAAAAAAAAAAAAAAATCAAGGCACTGGAGTTTATTATACTGTATTACGCTCAAGTAAGGGCTCTTACTGTATGTGATGGTCAATAAAGCATTGACAAATGCAGTTCTTAAGATTTTTCACCAGAAACTGAAAGAGATGCTTTCATTAAAAAAAACCAAAACATGAAGGAGCACAACGGACTTTCATTTCATAAAGATCTTTACGTGAAGGAATTAAACTCCATTATGCAAATTTTGGCAGAGAATGCTTGGTTGGATTGTTCTTCTCTCTGCTCAGTTGTTAAAAAAAAAATGGAGTAGCAACAATAGACTGTGCGCTGCTGCCTCCAGCCTTAGGCAGGATGCACTTTTCTCAGAGTACTTCAGTCTGCAAATGCTCTGTAAGGAGAAAAAAACCAAAACAAGAACAACCAAACAAACCAAATCGAATCATAGAATGATCCAGGCCTGAAAGGACCTCCAAAGGTCATCTAGTCCAACATCCCCACAGTCAGCAGGGACACCCCTAACTAGATGAGGTTGCCCAGGGCCTCATTGAGCCTCACCTTTAATATATCCAGGGAGGGGGCCTCAACCACCTCCCTGGGCAACCTGTTCCAGTGTTCCACCACCCTCATAGTGAAGAGCTTTTTCCTACCATCCAATCTAAATCTGCCCTTTCCCAAATTAAAGCCATTGCCCCTCATCCTATCACTGCAGGCCTTTGTAAACAGACTCTCCCCAGCCTTCCCGCAGGCCCTCCTCAGTTACTGGAAGGCCACTATTAGGTCTCCCGGAAGCCTCCTCTTCTCCAGGCTGAACAACCCCATCTCCCTCAGCCTGTCCTCATAGCAGAGGTGCTCCAATCCCCTGATCATTTTAGTGGCCCTCCTCTGGACCCACTCCATCAGGTCCATGTCCTTCCTATATTGAGGGCTCCAGACCTGCACACAGTGCTCCAGGTGAGGTCTCACCAGAGCAAAGCGGCAGAATCACCTCTCTGGATCTGCTAGCAACACTTCTTTTGATGCATCCCAGGATGAGATTGGCCTTCTGGGCTGCAAGTGCACACTGCCTGCTCATGTCCAGCTTCTCATCCATCAGTACCCTCAAGTCCCTTTCCTCAGGGCTGCTTTCTAATACCTCATCCCCCCGTCTGTATTGATACCAAGGATTGTTCCAGCCCAGGTGCAGAACCCTGCACTTGCTTTTCTTGAACCTCATGAGGTTCACCTGGGCCCATCCGTCCAGGTCCCTCTGGTGTATCAACACCACCACAGAGTTTGGTGTCATCCACAGACTTGCTGATGGTGCTCTCAATCCCTCTGTCTATGTCAGAGGAATACTCCCAGAATACATATTAATGGTCTGGAATACTCCCAGACCATTAATAGAAAATACAAGCCACACCGTTATCAAAAGCTCATTGTGACCCTAACAGTCTCAAGAGCTCCTGGCATGACCCTTTTACACCATTAGGCAATGGCTCTAGAAGGATGATATTGTTTCAGAGTTTTAATTATTACTTTTAAATTTTTAGGTTCAGCAACATCCATGGCAGTTGGATATATCAAAGTAAACTGGGATCTTTGTGGAGAACTAGCTTTGGGAATTTTTTCTGGAATGGATGCTGGTTCTCTGTTTCTCATGTACTTTATTGACAACATCTGGGCATGTTACGCTGGTTACCTTACATTTAAAGCATGCTATATGCTCCTTATAACAATAGCAACGTAAGTATAATACACAACTGTTCTAATTAAATTGATTTAAATAAGTGTCACATTTTTAAATTTACCAAAATTTTGCTGCAAGTTTCCCTTGAAATAAGATTTTTAAATAGGTCATGACAGCAACACATTATTTCTAGCTTGTATAAAATTACACTTAAAAAGTTATATGACCTAATCATTACAGTAGGTTACTCCAGGTCTGGAAACTGGAACAGAGACTTATTCTTCACTTAGCTGCTCAATGACCTATGTACAAGTATTGTCTTAATGATCAAATGAACACAGACAGGTCTTTATTTAGCAAAAATATCCCCTCAAATGTAAAAGGTAAGTAGGATGCACAAAAGTGCCAAAGCCAGAAAAACAAGGAACTTCTGCCAATATGAAGCCGTTAAAACTTAATAGCCAAGACTTAAGAGGCTTTATCCTATGAAGAATCCACTGTGTCCATTAAATTGTTCCCAAGCTTTCTCCTGGAAGTAAATTACAAGCATCCATGCCCTCCATGGTTTACTTAACCCGCACATTCCTTTTCAGGTTTCAGATTGCTGTCAGTCTGAGCATGGAACGCTATGCTTTAATGTTCGGCTTCAACAACTTTGTTGCACTGGTGATTCAGACAATTTTAACTGTTGTGGTAGTTGATTCAAAAGGTCTAGGACTAGACATCAGCACCCAGGTAAGCTACATAACTCACTCTCATTTCCCCTACTCTAAAATAGGGTTCTACTCCAAGATTAGCCTTTGGGAATGGGCGAGTTTAGGGCAGTTACTCACCTGAAAAAGAGGTTCATTTAAAGTGAACTGGCAGTAGCTACTACAACCCACTTGTCCTCTAGTCCTGCCAATTTTGCATTTCTGCAATAATTTTAAGAATATTTTCATAGAGCAGAGAAAGACCACTACCTAAGGGGTTTATTTTTATTTAAAGGCTTACTATTATGAAGTTTATTGTCAAAATACCCTAAACAGATGCACGAAGCAAGCTGAAAGGCATTCCATGGGTCTATTACTGGGGTAATTCTAAATTACATAGCCTCACTGGGTGCATCTTTAAGTTACCTTAACTCTGAAAATACTTATCTCACGATCCCCCATTGAATTTCAAGTTGGACCATACTGAACGAGGTCCAAGTCTCTAGCTTTCATCTTTTCAGGGAAGAGCCAGAAAGAGCACAGGGTAGCTGTACTCCTCCCTTATTGAGGTGGGGAGGGGAAGCAGGTAACATTATTCTCTTCCCCACCTTTTACAACTGCAGACTTCCTACAGCAGCCAGGAAATCAAGCAGCCAGACTTCTTGAATCCTTTCAAGATGGGATCATTTTGGGGCATGGGTGACAGGGAAGGGAAGGTGACAGCAGAGGGACACCCCTTAAATTATTTACCTAACAGTAAAAGCAGGTTTTGACTCTCCCTTCTTCTTCCAACCTCCATTTCCTAGTTTCTCATTTATGGCAGCTACTTTACGGTCATAGCTGGAATTTTCCTCATCAGAAGTATATACATCATTATCTCCACCAAATGCAGAAATACCAGTGTGGTTGGTGAAAGCATTGATCAGTAACAAAGGAGACAAAAAGAATGGCTGCAAGCAACAGTGCAGAAGGCTACATCATTTGAACAATTAATTAGGAAAAACATAATGCTCAATCAAGCAAGACTGGTCAAAGGTAAAACAGGCTGCTCATAAGCCTGCAGCATAAAGACCTTTGTCAGCAGGATGATGCATTTTGCCCATTTTCTTCACCAGTAGTTCTAAGAGCAAACAATCCTCAATCTTCTATTGCAACTCAGGTTTAATGATTTGACACCAAAATTTCTATTAATGCTCAATAAGCACAAGCAGCAACTGCATACAGATGCCTGAACTTCACAACACAACCTTTGAACTTTCACTTCTACTGAGTATTACAGTTAAAGACAATTTAGTCATCATAGGTGTAAGACCTTCAAATATTCCTAGGAAATCTAAACCAGCAGCTGCCCCACAGCAGCAGGGTGATCTGTTGGAAAGTTTGCCACAGAAACCTTTTGTAAACTTAAGACTTTTTCAGCTGAAAGTTGTGACATGCATTTTTAAAGCAGGTTAACAAACAGCAATAAACCATTTTTTTCCAAAAGACACTACTTTCTGTATATTCAAAGGTGGATTACTAGGATGCTCTGCAGCACAGCAATACTGCCACTTCAGTTTACAAAATGGCCAAATCATTTCAGATTCCACACAGACAATGCAGTCCTCAGAAATCTGAAGTTACAGGACTGAAAGGAAAATATGTCATTATATACAGATAAACTGCTACTGATGCAGTGACAGCTTTAGCACGAATTCCTTGAAAATGTACAAACATAACACACTAGCCTTCCCTTTGACTGCCTGTCTTGATAAGCCTACACATTATGTCCGACAACTGCCACGACCCTCACACACCTTTGGAAGCAAAAATACCCTCCTAAACTAACTTCTAATTTTTAAGCCATGGGGAGACACTTCAATTTCTATAAAAGACAGACTTACTTAAATAACAACACTTAAAGTTTATATTGAACTTCAGTTTAAAGCTAATTGGGGAATACTCTTTCAACTGTGTCCAATAATGTCCACTTTGGAGTAAACTATATCAGACAGCACCAAATTCCATTGTGTTCCTTTACCACAACTTACAGATTTGCCAAGAGTTAGAACTAACTAACAGTTGCCCCAATTGAGCTCACAAGAAAGTAAAAATCATTAATTCTTTTAAAAACATACTTTTAAAAGCTGCTCGAGCTTACCTTTATGCCCCAGTAACTTCCCCCTTCAAGAGAGCAGAATACTTCCATCATATTTATAGTTCTTTCAGGAATTCCAACTAAATTCTGTCCTTCTAAAATTCATTTCTTGCCTCAGCATTTGTTTCAACACAGTGCTTAGGAGTTTGCAGCCATTAAATAACTATGAACTGCAGAGACTGGGCATCGCATCTGCCTTGCAGAACTCGGGATGTACCTTTTACAGCATCTTCTTACACACATAAGAGCTGACACTGGGAGTGAAAGTATTAATCTAGAAGGTCTCTAAATTCATTTCTGTATAAGCCAGCTAAGGTTACCAAGTGAAGTGCTTTAATGCTAAAGCAGAAGAGGCCACTGAAAAACTAGTGGAAGTACAGCTTTTTGGCAGCTGTGCTAGTTGCATGAGCAATTGTGTGAACAATTGCAGAGGTTTCTGAGACAAAACATTTATAATCATGGGTGAAGAATTCATTTTGTAAATATAGATATTTTAAAAATCCAATCAACAAAACAGGTGTGGTGTCAGTTTCTGTTCAATATAAAGGAAAGTCAAAACAATACAAGATCTTTAGCTTCTTGTTTGGAGTTTGACGAACTTAAAATTAGTCAAAACACACTAAACAGATGTGGTTATGTATAGTAAGAGTTGCCATCTTTTATCTGCATTCAAGCTGGTTATGAAAAATAAGGTATTTCACTATTTATGCAGCATAATCAAAAACTACATACCTTGCATACTTAAATGAATTCCAGTATCTCTGCAGTAATCAGTTTCATTTGGATAAGAACAATTTCAATAGATGCTGATCTCATTAGCCCTTGCACAAAGCTTAATTTACATCAGTTCAGGTGAAGAGACAGGACTGTTCCCCTCCTACAAGGCTGTCCATCTCATTGATGAGACATTTGGTTGATTCGGTCCGGTTCCCTGCAATAAGCGTATTCAAGTGCTTAAGTCCTTCTGAACCTACTGCATTTATGTGTTGCTATCCCAAAATAGGTAAGGCCAACAACAGAGAACTACAGCTATTTACACTATGCTAAAAGATAGCAGGAAGAGCAAGGGCATCACTAACATCCCAGAAACCTTCAATTGCTGGGAATTTGTTGAGTGAGTTTCCTAGAGATTCTTACACCATACTCTCTCCAGCAGTGAGCAGCAGAAGGAAGAGATAGACGTCAAGTCTTTTTAAACTTTAAATACACCAACTGGACAAAACCAGACATTTAAGTGAGGAATGCTGCTATAAGCAGCTAGTTGTATAACCTGCCCGACCTCTGCTTTGGGATCTCCAAATCTTAAAAAAAAAAAAAAAGATAAGATACAGGAATTACTATCCCCTATAGACAGGTAACAGTAGTCAAAAGCACTGGCATGAAAGTATTTTTACAAGCAGTGGTCAAGTCTTTCAGCTCCCCTAGAAACAAGCAGGTCTAACATTCAGGCAGTCAATTACAAGTGAAATGTCTTACCTGCAAGTATTGTCGCATTTGCAGGCTTGCACATCCTTTTCTCAAAAAAAAATAAAAAAAATCAGTCTGATCTTATTTATTCCTGTTATCTTGAAAGCTGTTAGAATTTTATTCTCCAGCTGGTCAGAAACCTTTTTTTAAGCTTGCAGTTTATGTATTCATGATATATTTACATTATTTGCATAGTCCCAGTATTACACTTGAACTTAAGCCAAGTTATCTCTGTGTTTAAAACACCATCACCAACTACTCTGATGCAGAGTCATGTTTCTTCTTGAACCTTTTTACTATTACAGACTGGATATGCCAGACATTCCCCCCCACTTACAAATTCCATTCCAGTACAGCACAAAATATTCCAGTAAATAAAAAATTATCAATGAATTTAGTATTCCACAGGAGGTCTTACTACTATATATAATTTTTTAATAAAAAGAGTGCCATTATATATGTGGTACCTTGGCCTATTACACTGTTTTGACCACAACTAAGTCTCCTTCAAAGACTGTCATTAGCTACCCACAATTAAGTGTCTTTTTCAGGTAACCATTTCTCAAATAACTACCCTCCTCAGTGCTTCTGGTGTCCTTCATTACACAGCTATTCTGTCAAATAATCCAAGTTCACTTAACACTTTCCTGTTCGATAAGTCACTTCCCTTGGGCTAGAATAGCAAGCTTTATCACAAGGACACAAATAAAGATATTCAAGTGAGGCATTGAAAAAAATTTAAGCTTAACTCACCTTTAAGCATATTAGTTTTGATAACTCAACTGTGTATGAGATTCAAAAAATGTACATTTTAACCCAATAAAGTGTTACTGCACAGAAATAATGCTACACAATTGTTTTTTCTAATATTTATTTTTTTCACCTGCAAACTGTAGCAAAACATGATCAGCTTTATTATGCAGACAGGTATCCCTCTAACATTAGAGATTTAGGCATGTATAAATAGAAGAGCTCTTAGGAAAGGAAAACATTTTGAGAAATGAACAAACCTTCAAATTTAACTTCATGACTTCCAATACCAATGCTTAAAATGGTGTAGCTCATTCATTCCAAGAGATACAACAGCACCTTAAAGTGGCTGATCTATTTCCCAGTAACATTTTTCACATAACAATGTGTTAAAGTTACAAATACTGATATGCACAAATAGCTATTTTCTAAGAAAAATATGTACAGTACTGCAGCATAATGAATGTGGTATCTGCAATAACTTATTAGCCAATTTTAATATACATGATACCGCTACTTTTTACCTGCCAGTTCACAGGTTCAAGGATGTTACCACAGCCCTCTGTTTTGCACGTTATTACCTGGTGGGGGAGTTGGTTTTCTTGGTTTTGTGTATTTATTTTTTTTAATTCTTTTTTTAAAGGTACACAATGCAGGCTTTTATTTTTACTTCTTAAAGACTTCTTTTGTGTTTAAAGCTAATATCAGTGAAACAAGACAACAGTGCAAGAGGCGCAGAGATGTTATGTGACCACATAAGAGTTCTTTTGGGTAAAGTGTCTATAAGGCTATAAGAAAGGATTGGTTGATGAGCTTCCTGTTGGAAATTGTCCTGTTGGTGCACCAGCCTGTGGGAAAATGAAAGAAGAAAAAAGAACAAATATTTAAGATATTTGTTTTCATATTGTAAGTCATAAATGCAGGATATATACAAAAGAAAACAACCTATTAGGAAATATTTCTGGTTTATGTTGCAGGCTTTTTTCGGTGGTTCTCTGGAATCACACTACTGTAAGAGCATAGCATACAAGCAACTCTGTTTTGATTCGAACAGCCTTACATGTCATGCCATTACAATAATGAATGACATTTGGGAGAGTCACATGTTGCCTTCCCTTATTTTAAGTAAAAAAAAAATAAAAATCTCTTCATGTACCTCTAAATTAATTCACAGATTATGACTCTTCAGACAGAGAAGTTATTGATGTCATATGACAACTCACTTACCATAAAAGGGTTACTAGATACTCCAACAGCTGCAACTTGTCCAAAAGGAGTTACTACAGGCTTTGCCTGTCCAAATGCAGCAAAACCTGCTCCTTGGAAAGATAAGTGAAAAATATTAATACTAGTAACCAATCTTCAAAGAGTTCTTTGCTGCAGCTCCCACACAAAAATAAGTGGAAGCTTAGACTGCACAATCAGGAAGACTGATCCCACTTACACATTATCAGGACTGTAATGTTTGGATCTAGACCATCTCTGAAGGTTCCTTCCGACCCCTACAATTTTGTGATTCAATGTAAGTGTAAAAATAAATAAATAATTATGGCTGGGCTTCTTGTTAGTTTCATTTTTAACTGTTTGGAACTAATCAATTTCCAGTTTCTTCCAGTTTTCTTTTTTCCAATATTATTTTATCACTTAAATTTAGGGAGAAAGTACTTTCCACTTTTTTCTTGCCTGTGTTCTATGAAGTTTCTAGAAAAAGTGTTCTAATCAGTTGCAGACACTCCAAAAATGAAGACAAAACAAAACAATCCTCCATGCATAAAAAGCCTTTAAGACTGGCAATACCTAGAACTTTTAGTATCAGATTATGGTAAAATTTCAGTTGTCACAGCACACAGCCAAGGCAGAAAAGCTCAACGACACAACCCAGACACAGTGTCGGAATCCCTCATCAATGTTATTATCAAGTTCATATAGAAATAAATGCACACCCATTATTGCTAACTTACAGACAGATAATTTTCTCCACGTTTCTGATTTAACCAAGATTACCTAAAATGTATAGACCTACCATTTGGCTGCTGAGCAAAAGCAGTCTGTTGAGGGAAAGCTGCCTGGGCTGGGAACGTGGGTTGCTGGAAGTTGCCACTAAAACTAGTAGGAAGACTGTAGGAGGCAGGAGTTCCAAATCCTGCAGGCATGCTCACGGATGCAGTACCAAATGTTGCTGCTGGCAGGCAAAAAATAACACTCAATTATTTCTAAGAAATCACTTTTTTCACGAGACAAATTACTATAATGCCATGTTAAGAAAAGTCTCCTAATGCCTCAGTGACCATACAAAAGTTAGGTTCAACTTCTACAGCCACTGAACCAATTTGTTAGCTTGGATCACCACCAACTAGATGCATAATCTTTGCACTTCAAAAACAAGTGGAATAATTTAAAATTTATTAGATCCAGCACATTCAGATATAGCTTTTGAAAACAAAATTATTTTTTACATTCTTTATATTATCGTATACTTCCCCCAGCATTTTTCTGGTAAAAGTCTGTACATATCAGAGGCAAGCACTTTCAGGCAGCTTAAGCCCCTCTGTTTTTCTCCTTGTGAGAAAAGCATGAAAGAATCTTCCTACTTCAAACTGCGCTACAGGAAGTTACAAGTAAAAAAAAAGAAAAATCATAAGGGATACATGCATCCCCTCTCTCTTCATTCCATCCTTAATGTCACTTTAAAGGAAATTTACACCATGCACATTATTTGCACACAAAGTTCCTATTGCAAATGCTCTTACTGTTGAAGTAGGACTTAAAACAAAAACAAGGAATCCAAAACTTTTCATCTGATTCTCTGCTGAACATTTCAAATAAAGAACACAGAGTTCATAAGCTACTCCACATGCCTTCAAATATACAGCACATCAAGTGCAAAAATGTAGTAACAAAACCATTATTCCGTCTTTTGGGAGTTATTCTTGGAAGGACAAGCGTATAGAAGTTTTTTTGGTACAAATACAGACACCAAACATTTTACTCTAGTTAAACATCAGACAGCACTTTTCTTTTGAAATGTTACAAGATAGATTTTATGCAAGCTCAGCTGTTTAAAATATATATATATATATTTAATGAATACAGCTTAATTATGAGTTGAAAAAATCTACCCCAAAAGTATTCAAGGGCAAGACTTTATACATACATAAAATGCTAACAAAGTACACACAGAACTAATGTACTAACATTCTTTTCAAGTTACAAATAGCAGGGAAGCTATTCAACAGGAAAACTTGCTAAAACAGCAAACAGAAGCATGACAAAATGAGCATTGACTTGGGATATCCCAAAAGGCATCAAGCGACTGTTGGTAGAAACTTGAAGAGTCATTCAACTTGTTAGCATTATATTGTGACCATGAAGGATATCAATAATGGTTTTGTTTCAGTTGCTTAATAGGTTGTCTCTGTAAGCTCTTCCTTTGCCCACACCCACTCCATTTTAAAACACAGGAAGTCTTCCGAAATTCTACGTGCAGAGAACCAGATAGCTATCAATAAGCTTTTACAAGCAAGAACAATTAGCCACAAGAAACTTGATACCAAATGTGGCCACCTACCAAAATGAGCCTGAGGAAATATGTGAGAGTGCATTGCTCCCGAGAGGCCTTATGGAAGCCACAAAGAGACCAGACAATGTCAAATCATTTATACACTCTTGAAAAGTCATTTCTTACTTATATATATATATTAAAAAAATATACACAGGTATAGCTACCAAATAATTTGTCCATAGCATGATCAGCAATAGATTAAGATAAGAAAACTGTTAGAAATAAACACTACAAAACAGATCTCCCATGTAATAAATAGCAAAGTTCATGCAGAAAGAAAGTTTAGTATGAAACGACAAGCTACAGGTTTACACTTTACACCTAAAGGGGTAGAATATTGTCTTTACTTTTAGTCATTATCTCTGTTACCTAGCACACAGATCAGTACAGCAGCTAAAGGGTTAGAACCATCGCAAGCAAAGGATAGTGGTTTAGAAGACGGAAGGATAGAGTTGCCATATTCAAACAAATTTATCTAAAGAGGCTACAAATTCTTCACGATGCTCCAAAATAGCACAATTAGGAATGAGATTAGAAAAAGGAAACACGTATTTTGGGCATTAAATAGCTGAATAATCTTAACTGCGTATCTCAAAAGTGACTGGAAACAGAATTAATCTGAGTTAAAACTGATGAATTCAGTTTTAACTCAGCCTGGTCAGTTAAATTAAGTCTACCTAAATCTTGGAGCAAACCACAAATCAATGTTAAAATGTACACATCAGCAGATTTAAGTCTCTGTAAGTCAAACTAATAGATAAAACTACCAAAATTTAGCAGTGCCTTTGGAGAGGAAAACTAGCATAATCTAACATTCACCTACATCCAAGTTCAGTGTTTTAGAGAAAAGTACAAGTACACTTTTTTACAAAGTGATTAAGTTCTTATCTATGGAATTATGATTCTATAGAATCCTCCCCCAGAAAATTAATGTAAATCATGAGTGTAAAGACTTAAGTGTATGCTTTACTGTTACGAAAGAGAAACCATAAAGGACACCACCACTGAATAAGTGGACTGGTGAGGAGCCAACAGTCCAAAAACTTTGCCTTCCCTGGTTCTAGCCCCAGCTCCTTGGCTTTGAGGCCTTTCAAGACTTTGAAATAAATAAAGAAATTTAAAAAACCCAAACAACCAAACATCAGCAGCTTAGCAGCAGGGCATTCAAGATTCCTTATTTCAGGGTAACACGCAATGAAGCATGCTAGAAAGCTACCATTATAGTCTTGGAAGGAATCCAACTGGTAATACACAGATTACAAATAGCTCAGGTAGTAGTAGAAGATCTTAACTAGATCATTTTGACATTTTTCATGGCCACCATTTGAAATCCTAGGATTGGGCCACAAACAGAAAACTGATGTCCTCAGCCCAATAAAAAACACCACTTATCCCTCCCCCACCAAATGTGAAAGTTGATTTCTACAGCGTATTCATAAATATTGTACTCTACATTGAACATACACACAATGTGTCAAATAGACTACAGACAGATAACACAGGAACAAATTACACACTATGGAAAAAAAATAAAATCAATGCAAGTCTTTAAAGAAAGTTTTTCAAACACTCAGGGTTTTTTCCTAACCTGTTGCTCCTCGGCTATTGGTCTGGAATGGATTTGTTGAAGGTGCCACTGGGGCAACAGGGGCAGCTACAAACGGATTTGTGGAAGGTGTTGCTGAAAAGATTAAAAACATTTTATTTAATAAAGTCTTTCAAAAATAGCCAATTTGACTCACAATAAGTTTATGTAGCTTTTATACAGATACATAAATATTTAAAATAACATGAAAACTTAGGAATTGATAATACAATGCTCAATTTGAAACGTATCACAATAACAGTACTTTTTTGGCATCCTTTAGTAACTTCAATATCACTAG
Source organism: Tringa tobata (assembly GCA_033628505.1). NCBI lineage: Eukaryota > Metazoa > Chordata > Aves > Charadriiformes > Scolopacidae > Tringa > Tringa tobata. The sequence goes on from JAHREE010000034.1 coordinate 4,009,908, forward strand.
TGTCAACGTATAGCACTATCAACTAAAAATTAGTAAGGTGTTTGCTTACAGTCCACAAAAGGTGTTAGTAACAGTTATATACCTCCAAATGGAGCAGGCACACTCGAAGATGCAGGCTGTGTCTGTGCAGTAGCAGCCACGGGTACTGTTCCAAAAGCATTGCTGAAAATAATTCATACATTCAGTGAAGTCAGAATTGCTTGTTTAACAATTAAAAACAACTTACAATTATTGTTGGCATGTAAGAGACTAGAAAAGGAATGTTTACGTGCAGTTTTAAAACTGCAATATGATTCACCGAAGTCAGAAATTGAGCCCCTGATGCCAGGGTCAGAGACTATAACTAGTGCTGAGCAATGATAAGTCCTCTCCACCAACAGCAGGAGAAAGAATATTGAACAGAGGCCATCAGCATAAGGGTAGCAAAGCAGAAGCTTTAAGGGAATTTGCAATACCAAGCAGAGCTTTAACAGGCATTTGGTATTTATTACTTTAATGATCTAAAAAAGAAGTGGTGGACACCATTTACATTATAAATATCTGAATTTTTATTTTTTTTTTACCAGGGATGACGCTATGATTTTCAGTATGCATGCAAATATTCTGTATAGGAAAGTGTTACCACCTAACAGGTTTAGCATGTAATGACTAGAAAGGTGCACAGAACATTCTGCTAACAGAAAGTATTCTTAATTTTATCTTATAATATCCTATCAGACAGTACTGCTATTATTTAAAACCAAGGATGCACCTCGAGTAGTACCTCTAAACATTTCCCCATTTAGATAAGAAAGAAAACCAAAATTGAGAAACAACTTTGAGCTACTTTTCTGCATATTGCTGTAGTCAGTGTAGGAAGTCAGCTACTTCTAAAAAAGTACCTGCTAACATTACTGGTGGAAGTATATGCGTTACTAGAGGTTGCTGTGGAGCTGAAGACGCTGTCTAATTCTGCTAGAGCCGCATACTTGTCTGAAGATGCACTTGACTGATTTGGGGCTGACAATGCAGGACCTCCTGATGCTGACACTACTGTACTGAAGCCACTTCCTTGCTCACTACCACCTAGAAAGAAAGAAACCAGATTAAAATTGATTAAGATGGTTTCACTTTCTGCTCTGATGTTGAGAGCTAAGTTAATGTTCATGGACAGTTTAAGTTTCAGACTTAAAAATTAAATATGCACTAGGGCATACAGGAAAAAAAAACATTTAACAAGCCATTAGCTATTAGCAAAGTGCCATGCTTCTATAGAAATTCTGCAGCTCCTGGTTTCCATCATCAATACTTCCATCATTTTTAACTAGAAAATTTAACAAAACACATACCCTCAAATTATCCATTTCAGAACAAAGCTTTACATTTAAGCCAATGGAAATTTTTATACAGAAAGTTACAGAAGTTTTTTCTGCATAACTTAAAATCAACTAAATCCAAGTATCATTGCTAGTAGCTTATAAAAAATTAAAGCCAAATCTTTTTGTGGCAGAGAGGTAGACAAATTACTCTGGCAGTTTTCTGCAGCAACTGTAGCTCTCCGTTCAAGAGCCTTCACTATAAGTTTTAGCACAAATATAAGATATATATTTATATATTTTCATAATTGCAGTAATAATTATTTATATATTTCCACTTAGAGTTATTAATTTTGATGGCAAGTATGTGCCCAAAAAGCAGCTTTCTGATGACATTCTTTTGGAGTGATGTTAGTCTTAAAACCTACATCTTACATATTAAAGGTACACTGACATGAAATCCTACTGGTAACAAAGAATTTCTCTATTTTGAAATACAGTTACTACTCTGACATGCACAGCCATCAGCCATCCTTGTGGTTAAATTACACATGTAGAATAAGCAGGTCAAAGAATAAAGTTTAATACCTTGCCCTGCACTGAAGATATTATCTAAATTAGCGAGAGCTGCGTATTTGTCAGCTGACTGGAGATTCGGTTTATTCACTGCAGCTTTACTGGCTGCAGTTGCTGTTGCATTGCTCTGAGAAGCATTGAAGGCTCCAAAATCAGCACTGGAGGATTTGGGGAAGTTATCAAAGTGAGCAAAGTTAGCATTCACTGATCCAGCGCTTCCACCTGCAACAAATTGAGTTAAACATGGTCAACACTCAAAAGCTATAGAAAGTTTCTCCAACTGTAACTGATGGCACAATAATCCCACCTTTCTGTGGTTACAGGAGGCAACATGTTCTCCCAGCCCACACGTTTAAGACCCTTTCCCATTTCCTTCAAAGTTACATTGGGTCATCAGAAAAAATACATTTTTATATTTTTCAGTCTGCAGATCAGGTGAAAAAAAAACAAACCCAAGCTTCAACAGCTTAAATCACAGTCATAATTTGATTTTGAAAAACTTAATTCTATTTATTAGCTGTCAAAGTAATTGCAACAATATTTTGCTAGAAAAGTATTTGTCTGAATCTTTAAAATCCAAAGTACAGAAGCCTCATTTTTCTGTCATATGTCTAATGAAGAGCTAGTATTTGCATTTACTTGATGGTACAATGTTTAACCATCTCAGACATCCGTCATTGTTCTAAGCAAAGAACAGTGCCTGGAAATCCAAAAGCAGTATGATTCCACGTCAAGGTTTTGTGACAGTTTCATTCTCTGTGCTCAGATTTTTAGACTACATCCAGCCAGGAAGGAGGTGAAGGGGAAGACACAATATAGCTCTTATACCAAGTCTCCACTGATGTCAGAGGTACAGAAATCAATTTTAAAAATCTGACTTAGATCCACACAACTGAACTTCAGTTCAAATACAAAGCCATGCGCTTCCATCTCTTCAGTGCCCAGACAATTTAATCTAGGCAGGTCACGTACTTAAATTTAAATGAGTCATTCCATTAAGTGTACCACATTCTCTAACAATTGGTTGAGGATTCCACTCATACTACAGAAGACACAACTTTCTAATAATCAGGAAGTTAAAATATATGCAACAGTAGGAATGAAAATGCTATACTACAATGGCATAACATGAAGCAAGCTGAGTTTTCCACTGCGTGGAACTTACTGTGTACAGCCTGGAGAGGAAAAGCTGAAGTAAATTCACCAAAACTGCAGCTAGATGAAAGCGTTCTGAACGCTGGACAGCCAGAAATTGTGTGGGGGTTAAAGTTAACATAAGAAGGGAGAAAGAAAATTTGAAAAAAAGTTTAAAACGACACGACACTCAAAGGAAAAAAAAAAAAAAAGGAAAAGAAAGTCAGTCAGCCAAAGATCTAGACAAACAGCAAGTGTAAGCTCAAGCAGAAGTTCTAAAGCGTGATCAAATTAAAGGAAAGCAAAATAAATCTTAGCAATAGGCTCTACACGTGAAGCCAAACATATTGAAGTGTGTGCATATGTTACACACACATAGACACACACTTTTTTTTTTTTTGGAACTGTGATGTACTTTTGGGTCTACTGAAACACTTCTCTCAAAAGATAAAAAGTCAATTCAATAGTTATCAAAAGCAGTATGGTTTACTCTTTCCACAGTTATTTCAGGTGTAGAGCTAACACACATGTAGTGCCATAAATCAGACTTCTGAGTAGCATTAGAAAAAAAAAAGAAAATCAACACCAAACAGAAGGAATTCATTTTGAGTTTCCCCAGAGCTTCAGATGGCTTGATTGCATTAAAGCAGGCAGATGCAAGAATAAACTCAACTTAAGTACCTTCCAGCATAAAGGTAAGTATTATTTCAATTAAGTATTAATTAAAAGTGCTAGGAGTTCTACCTGTATTTTGGGGCTGAAAAGAAGACTGACTTGCTGTGGGGAAACCTCCAAAATTACTCGAGCCACTAGACTGTCCAAATGCATCAAAGTTTGCAAAACCTGCATTTGCAGAGTTCTGCGCTGTAAATTGCAAAGGAACAAAACATGTTAATGGATATGGGAAATAAATACAAAAACAGATGTATTAACTGAATGCATGGTCATGACAGCCTTCAAGGGTTATATCCTACCTTGTAATTTCTTTTTACGTGAAAAAGTTATACATGGTATTCTACAACTAAACTGAAAGTTGTCTTTGAACAAGCTTTCATGAATCACCTTCACAGAGCCGTACCAGTTAATGCTACTTGTCTCCTTCTCACACATGCTACTACTCACAACTACATGACCTGATGAAATCCAGTTTATCTTAACCCTGGAGTGTTTGTGGTGGTGGCTGGTGAAGGAAAAACAGCCAACAAGTACAGAACACCAGACACGTATCTGTAGAGTTCAAACCCAAGCATCATTCTAAATGCTAGTTTCCAAAATCAGTATTTGTGGACTAACTGAACATTTCTTTGGGAATAAAAATTAGAAAGTATTCTCGTAACATACTGACAATTTGAATTCCTCATATACAAAGTGCTTCTTCCTTGGGTGAATTTAGTCTGGCACAACTTGAATAGTTTTGGCTAGGTTTATAAATTCATTTCACTGGAAAATTTGGGGTTTTTTTAAACTAAAAAAGAGTACAGAAATATGGAAAATCAATACCAATGTCAAGAAGATAGCATTCAGAGTGTATCCACAAAATAAAATCCAAGGAAATTTCAAACAGAATTTCAGTTTTCACCTTCCTTTCGTGTCAGACTATAGGAGAAAATAAAAGTTAACACCCATCTAATTTCAAAGAGCTGGACATTCAAGCATCCATAGATTTAACAGGAATTGCGTGCCTAACTGATAAGCTCCACAGAAAGTCTTAAACACTGTTAGAAGCAAGGAGTAAGGGAAAAAAGTGTTTTTAATCAAATGCAAAACAAATCCATACATATAGGCAACAAGCTCCTATCTAAAGAAAGCCCACAAAACACGTTCTAGAATAACAGATGCAATACATTATATTTTTGGGTCAGGTTTTGTTCATTCTGGAGGGATTTTGCAGATTAAGTATATACAAAAGCAGTAAATTATGCTGTTTCAGTACTGTTACTTAATGCCAGATAATGCTAATAAAAAGTTGCATTGTTTAACTTAATTTCTGTTTTAAAAGCATCTATACTACTGATTTATAAACTAAAGGCACATTTTGATACAAACTACTGCATTCCACAATGCTGCTAATACAAATGAAAGTGCAAGTATTTCCCTTCACATGGGGATGTGGGGACAGAGGGTGAGGCTTGACTGTACGTGATACCACTTTTTATTGAAGTGTGCATGCATATTGTTGGTAGCCAGGGGCTGCAGGGATGGCCCCCATGAGAAGAGATGAGAAGGTCCCCCCATTTTTGACAGCCAGTTTCAGCTGGCTCCAAAACAGACCTGCTGCTGCCCAAAGTTGCAAACATCAGCAATGCTGGTGGCACCTCTATGGTAACATATTTAAGAAAGGGTAAAAAACACAGCACAGCAGCTGTGAGAGACAGGAGGGAGAAAAATGTGAGAAACAACCCTGTGAAGGTCAGTGAAGAGGGAGGGAGAGGAGGTGCTCCAGGCAGTAGAGCAGAGATTCCCTTGCAGCCCATGGACAAGACCATGGTGAAGATGATTGTCCCCCTGCAGCCCATGCAGGACCACGGTGAAACAGATAATCACACTGCAGCCTCTGGAGGACCCCACACGAGAGCAGCTAGTGTGGAAAGCCCACGCTGGAGTAGGCTCCTGGCAGGAGCTGTGGCCAGTGGAGAAGAGCCCACACAGCCGAAGGTTTTCTGGGGGGAAATCACACAGGAACAGCCCATGCCTGAAGGACTGTACCCCATGGGAAGGACCCACGCTGGAACAGTTCTTGAAGAACTGTAGCCCACAGGAAGGGCCCACATTGGAAGAAGTTTGTGAAGGATTGTATCCCATTGTGGGGAGGGACCTCACAATGGAGCAGAGGAACGGCAAAGATGAAGTGTTATGAACCGTCGGCAACCCATGTTCCCCATCCCCCTGCATTGCTCAAGGAGGAGGTAGCAGAGTCAGGAGATAAACTGAGCCTGGAAAGAAGGGATGAAGGTGGCTTTAGTTGTGTTTATTTCTCACTATCCTACTCTATTATTAACTGACAATAAATTAAGTTAATTATCTCCAAACTGAGTCTGTTCTACCCATGATGGCAAGTGGTGAGTGATCTCCCTGTCCTTATCTTGACTTACAAGATTTTTCATCATCTTTCTCCCTCATCTTGGTGAGGATGGGGAGTAAGAGAGCAACTTGGTGGGGAACTGGCAGCCACCCAAGGTCAACCCACCACAGCATGAGAGTCAACCAGCAAAAAAAAAAATCAATTAGAAGCAAGGTCTCAGAAAAGTTCCATCCTAAATTTTAAAGGAGAAAAACAATGACTGAGGAAAAATAGTTTCTATTATTCTATCATCTGTATTGATTCAAACAGCAATTCTAAAGACTTCAAATTCCACTTATGTTTCTGTTCATTTGTTTTGGTTTTATACCAGTAGCTTTTTAAGAGTAATAGATTAAGAATTCTATTGCACCTTGCTTTAAAATGAAAGCGATGCTTACATCCCGATGCACTGATTGTACAGGGGCTACTCAGAGACTGATGTTTAGTTGACCAAACAGGATTAAGCACATTAATGTCACTCAGAATTGTAACAATATTTTTTTATTTTAACCACTCACACAAACAGAATACTATGTCAAGAACCTTAAATGAAATGTCTTTTGGGTCTAGATTAAGAACTGGAACATATTATATTACAGGCCACTTAATTTTATTGCATCAGCTGACACAGCTATGATTTGCAAGCGGGCCCATGTTAAAACAGTCAAGCTGTAAAGGCTCTTCTGCGAAATATTCAGATGTTAATCTTGCTTTATTTTATGTGGTAAAGTTTAAACCTATGTAAAAGCGGCACAAAGGTAAAGACTTCTACTTTCCTGTACCTCAACAATACTTAAGACTGGCAATTCCAAAATTCAGTTCTCCACGCAGAAACTCAAGAAGAACCCTAAGTAAGTTAAGGAACTGCAGCGCGCTATATATTGGTACAGATTTACAACTGCGGTTGCGACTGCAGATCAGTGCGGCAGTACAAAAGCTACCTGGCTAATGCTAGCTCAAGTATGAGGATACCAGCCACAGCAATGCAAGCTGCCCCTACAATCTTTGCATAGTTTCTTCTGTGAAGTTTGCACTACCTCATGTGGAACAAAAGCATGAAACATTGCCAACCTGAAAATAAAGCTCACATATATTCAATTACAAAATTGAAAAAAAGTCTCTAGAAAACAATAATTATGTCATCCTATTTTATTTTTTCTGGGTAAAGCCTCTTCTCCCTTTTTAGCCCTGACAGAGTTGTGCTGTGTCATTATGCTTTTTTAAAGTCTTTTGTGGAAGTCTTATATTCCACTAGTTTATAGAAAATCTACATGCCAATTTTTTTTTATTTTTTTTTTTTGCCACTATTACCAGTCTGTAAACTACAGAGAACAGTTATCTACCCCCATTCTTCAAAATCTCGTCATTCTGAGAAGTTATGGAACTTTGTATATTAAATACAGACAGTAAGTGTAGGGTCAGGCACATTTCCCCTTCAAGATGCAACAATGTCCTGAACCAGCTTAGTACACTAGACAAGTCAGAAAAAAAGGAACATACCAAAAGTTGCATTTCCTGTATAGTTTTTTTCATGCTGCACATCTACATGTTACAGACCACAGCACAAATTTGTTAATACTTTCCCATCAGCTACTGCACTCAGTTGTGCCTTAACTGCAGAAACAGTAACTTATACTGAAAGACTTTAAATTTCCTGGTGTTCCTCAGTGATTTCCGTAGTTAACTGTAGTGCACATGAAGGGAAAGAGAAAAGTCCATCCCCTGTAAGCACAGCTAAAACCAAGCCTTAAAACAAGAACACCAGACCATAAACTTCGGGCAAGTAGTGCTAGATTCAGTGCACGTTCTTCCATCCTCTGCTGCAGTGTGTGAATACTAACAAAAATTACATGTTCGTACAGCTCTTTAAATAAGCATTTAAAACTCATTTTTGCCAAAGCTGGTGGACTGCTCAACCATTCTTGTATTCCAAAGGGAAGAGTCTAACATTTCATTATTAATTTCAGTTAACACTACCCTGTGATTACTGCACACAGAACAAGCCTTACAAGTGTTTTACCTTAAAAAGTCAGAAAATACCTTCAGATAAACCACGCTGCAATACACATTCAGCTATCACATACTCAGAAATAGATTTCTGTCTTTTAGAAACTGTTTTACCAGTCCTGAAACTATTTTGGGTTCTAAAACTTATGGACAGGTGTTATAGGAATTACCACAATGGTTAATTACTGAAACAAACAAAAAAATCAGTACAGGTAAGTATTCCTTTCAATTCTGATTTTCAGCACTTACTTCAAACAGAAATTAATAGACCCTTTGTAAAATTATATTTATTCTGAAGTGTTCATATTGCTTTTTATCCTTTTAAAAATTATCCAGCAGAGATGGAATGGAATTTTACCTAAATTTGGAACACAGTATTGAAATATTGCTTTAACGGAATTTTCATCTCCTGAAACCCACAAAGTAATTAAGTATATAAAAACACAGAATCATTCAGCAACAAGTTTGGAAAGAATTAAATATCTGCAGCCTCTTCAGTAAACACTGCACAACACTGGCCAGTCAGCACAAGTTCACCCAGGTAAATATACCTCCAAAAAGATGATTAACATGAAATTTTATGTTAAGGATTTTACAAAATACACTGCAACAGCAATTCTTATTCTGTATTACTGAATTCAGCCAGTTATTTCACAACATTTTTTTGAAAGCTAGCTTTGAGAAAACTTTGATACTTTGCTTAGGTCCTCAGGTGTGTATTAAGTCCCCTCCATCACACTTCCTCTCAGGTGTTAAGAATTTCAGGACTGATTTGCAAGAAATTGCTCTTATACTTGTTGGCTTAGCAAAATCTCAGTTTCTCTCAGAAAAATGAGATGAAAAGCCCATTCAGACAAGGCAGGCAAAGGTACTTTCCCACAATTACAATGCAAGTTAGCAACAACATACTTCAGTGACCACAGAATCAAATTTTTCTTTAGGATAGATTTCTATGGCTCAAGAACTTTGGCTGAAAATAAACCCTGAGGGCTCAATATATTTTACTGAAGTCATTCTTTAAGAATTCCAAGGCCTACCCCCACCCTCAGTCAATACACATGCTCAAAGCTTGTTTATTCTTCCTGAATCTACAGAAGACTACCCACATGGCTAGTATTCAGTTTTCAAAGAGACATACACACAAAAGAGAAGCTCATTCTTTAAACAGAGGAGGCCTTTTTCTTTTAACAAATTGACAGTTATTGTCAATCCATTTGAACCCCCTTAAAATCTGCTTTTTTTTCCATGAATGCTTTTCCTAATAATTTTTAGAAAGAAAATTGAAGGTCTAATATCATCTTCCCCCTACATTCTGTTACTCATCCTCTCACTCTCTCCCCCAAAGAGTTTGAATTTCTATTAGTAGGTAGAAACAGTCTAACCATACATATAATAGAAAATAGCTACAGCAACTCCCACTTCAAAAAGGAGAATTATCAGCCTTTATGTCTCCAACATTTCTTTATAAAGACCTAAAGGAAATCTTGAAGCAATACAATATTCTCAAGGCACATAAATTACATATACCTCATGAAGAAGTTTAGACTGAAGTCATCAAAAATTAAAACTACATTTTATACATTTAAAAGGGATACACTGCTCAGAATACTTACCTGTATGACTGTTGAAGTGTGCAAAATTAGCAAAATTTGCTGTAGCAGTTGACTGAGGAGGAGCAGCAGCAAAAATATCTGAGCCAAGGTCACTGAGGAGGTCAAATTGTTTCTTTTCTTGTTGCTGCTGTCCTTGAGATCGAACTACAACAGGAGACTACAAACAACATTTCAATTAGTAAATACAAAAAAGTTGATATTTTACCAAACTGCCTTTTGCAAAATATTAGAAGGGTAGACTAAGCATATGTCCTTAACAAGCCATTTATTCCTGAAGTTTAAGATGCTGTATACAGCACAGACCCTCCTCCTATACTATGAGGACAACAATCTATTTATGTTACTATGGTGGCTTTTAAAAGAACTCTGCAATAGATTTCTATGGATTAAACAGGGCCCAGAAGAATAGGTAGCAGCATATAACCAACTTCAAAATTATGTATTTAAAACTGCAAATACTATATGAATACAAACAATAAAGCTTAATTTTACTTCTTCCTGTCTTCTCTCCAAAATCTTAAGCACATAGTGTTGTTTGGTTTTACATAGCACCATGCAGACACTCCCTAAAAGCCATTTGATAAGACAGTTGCAGAATGCATAGGAAGGCACAATGAATATGCATGATTTTCATCCATATATTCACTACTAAAATAGTACCGGCCGTTTTATTGTTTTCAAAATTAAAACAAAATTAAAAAAATATGACATTAGGTTTAAACTTTAAAGACATTTGAGCAAAAGACAATCATAATTAAACTTGTCAATTGCATTGGAAAAGTCTGCTTACTCAAAATAACCGTTAAAACCCCCCATCAATTTTGTCAATAGAAACAAGCTTAATTTAGAACCTGATCTGCAAATACCTCTATACTTTAACAAAATACATAAAATAATGTTGTCTTTTGTGATGATATTATTTGGTTACAATTGCTACTGCAAGAATTCTTGTGCCACTAAAAGAGAAAAAGTACTGCTGAGCAGTTCTGTGCTCTTCAGCTCTGTCATTACTCACTTGGCTAGGTGTGCCCTTGTTTAAGTGCAGTGTGGGTGCAGCTTCTCCCAAGAGAGATTTGAGTGGTTTCACCTCAGGTGTGCTGCTTGTACTACTAGCAGAAGACCCCGATATGGATGCATGGACTGATGCCACCACCTTTGCTTGCTCTGGAGGGACATACCTACATTCAAAGACAGCAACGGTTTTTACAATTTTAACATGAAAAGTTCTGCTCAATATTTATAAGACTCAAGTGTGAGAACTGGTAGATCTCAGCTTTGCTATTTTAACCACTGACCCTGCAACAAATTCTATCAGTAGTCTGCAAAATAGCCATTATTTAAATATGCCATTTCTTTTTTTTTTTTTTAAACAGACTAGAATTCCAAGTCATCAATATTTTATAGCACTTATTTAACAAAAGCCATGTCTCCTAACAAAAGTCTGCAAACCCCTTACTTTACACTGTTGTTGACAACCCCCTAAAGCCATGTCTGTTCCACCAATACTAACTACGCATTGAGACACTTCTTTAAATAGTTTGTCTTCTCTGTTTCCTGTAGAAGCTCTGAATAAAATCCAGAGATAATTTTCCTTTACAGAGTGTGTGATCTAATCCAAAGAGCACACAAGAAAGAAAGCACACTCAAGAACATGAGGATAACAGCCCATCTTCACTTCTTGTCATAGATGCAATCTTTAGAATTGTAAAGCTATCTTACCATCTTTTCTTCTCATATTTTTCCTGTAGAAATTCCTTTACTTTCTGTGGATCCCTGAAGTCTGGAATTGCTGATGATCTATCATCAAATAGGCCTAGCCAAATCTGCTTGCACACCTTATACAAAAACCAAACACAACCACAGATTAATCAAGATAAAAATATATTTATTCAAAACTTATTTAAGTTTACAGTTGTTAATACATCAAACCATTACAAACTACACAGCTGCACATTTCTCACTCCAGACTGAGCTGCTTTAACAACTGACTGGTGCACCATGTACTGATCTAAACACTTAAGTTGAAAGACCATCTGTCACAGCAGGGCAAAGAAATCCTAGCATCCTATTTCACCATCAAATACTGCTTTTACAAAATATTTGTAGTATATACTCATGAAGGGACAAAGCACCTGATTTCCACTTGTGATCTTTAAGACTCTTCTCCTTCACCCAGTTCTACACATTCCCTTACTTGTACTTCAAGGTTTGAACTCTTTCAACAGATCCATACGCCATAAGCCGGAGATGGTAGCTTTCAGAGGATCTGAGATTTAGCATTTATACTTATAATTACTATTTGAGTATAGGAACTTTATTTTTTTTTTTTAACCAGCCTTTATTTCTATGATGCAGTTTCTATGGTATCATATACATTTAATTTGAGTGAAGGTATGTGAGAAGGGGGAAGAGTACTCTCGCTCTACTTTCATGGTTGCAAATGTTGAGCAAAAGTTGAAGCAACTGCAAAATTCTCAGTATGTTCAGCTTCAATTCCTGACCAGAACAACAGGAAAGGTGACTGTTCTCAAAACTAAACAAGACACAGGAGTTGTCACACTTAAACCGCGTTATTTAAGCATTTAGGACTACTCTGCAAGTAACCTGAATTAGTGCCCAAATGATACACAAAACATTACCCACCCTCTAAAAACAGCCTGTCATTTTAGAACAGGTTTCTCCCAGGGAAGTGGGGTCAAAAAAAGCTTTTTGTGATGCATACCCTTCCTTCCCACACCCTTTCTGAAATAGTCCAGAACATCCCTCTTACATGCCTCTGGCAGATATTGCCCTCTATCCGGGTGATAATGTCAGGTTTTCAGCATTGTCCCCATGACCTTGAGGAAGCGCATGCTCTAACAAGCAGGAGCTACATGAACTAATTGCCCTGAAAGTTGGCAAATCAAGGTAGAAGCTGTGTTACTTCCACTACATCATCTTCCCCAGACAGGTTTTCTTCTTCTTCACCTGGCCAGCTAACTTCACCAAAATTGTAGCAACTTAGCCTCTTTGGGAGCACTAGTTGTCAAGTGTGATAAATCTTATAGGTCATTTCAAAGATTGTTCAGGATTAGAGAGACAGCATAAGTATGTATTTCATACTTGATGTCTTGATTTTATATAGCCTGTTTGCATGTCCAACACTCCACGGTCCTTATTGTCATCTACTAGATAGAGACAACAATGTGATGCAAATCTAATGATCAACAGGTAACTTTAAATTAGTGATTTAAATACTCATCTAAAAACGAGATCAGTAGTTCCTACTTCAAATAAACTCAGCTATTCAGCATTCATTCGGCAATTGTACTCCACAAAAGGGTTAAATTCAATGGACTGATTTGAGCCTGCAAATTTAAATGATCATTATTTGCAATATGGTAATAAATTAAATTAAACTGAAGGTATTTGTTTAATACTTCTTCATACAAAGTGAGAAGATGTAAACATAATCAAAGAAGTCACAAGCCTGTTCTAAAATAATAGCTAGCATGAGGCACTATTTTAATAGTAGCAAACTTTCACACAAGCACTATAAATTTTGTCAGCAAAAAGTTAAGTCAGAATATTCATGGGTATAGCTTTAAACACCTGCAGCAGATAGTCTGATGTGGGCCAGCAGTAGTCTTTCCATATTTACTTTTGTGAATATACTGTACCAAATAGCAGTCATACAATTGCTAGGAGGAAAAGAAGTCCTGTTTGTGGCTAGTTACAGAACACCTGGCAGCAGGAGTTCATGGTGTCCAAACCTACAAAGTGCTTCCCCCTCAACCCCAAATTCAGTATTGGGAGGAACATCAGGAAATATTGAAGAAGTTGTGCCTAATTTCAGACAAGACAACAGACAAGTGTTACAACAGCCCCTACTTGATCCTGCACTCAGCAGAGTTAACACTCAGGGCTGTACCATGATGATCAGTTTGCATCCAGCCTAAGATGTGGTAGTGAATGAAAGAGGAGGTCGTCTTCCCCACCCATATCAGGCCATTAAATTACTCCCCCTTCTCCTACCACCCAAAACAAGGCAGATCAAAGAAACTCATTGCAATTTCCATGTCACTAGTATCACTGAAACCTGTACTGAGATCAACTCTCAGCAACAGTCAAACCACAACCCATGTTTTCACCTTTCTCCTTCTGTTTTCTGCTTCATCTTCACCCTGAAGAGCATTCAGAGTGAGGGGTGAAGGAAAAAAAAAAAAACAAAAAAACCGAACACCACTAAACCAAAACCACCTAAACAACTCCATGTCAAATAGTCTCAATCCTTCCTGACCACTACAGACAATTTCTAGGAGAAATCAGAGAACAAGGTCCTGTGTGGCTTCAGATGATGATTCACCAGCTATGCAGCTATAGCAGATACCAATCCTCTGAACATGCAAACAGGCACAAAGGAGGACTGTGCTATCCAAACACATTGTTGGTTTAAAATGATGCAAACTTCTTAAAGGCATCAATTCTTGCATTGCAATTTTTTGCAAGCCTTCAGAAAGCAGTGTTCCAAAAGTGTTTCCTGGAGCAACTACTTTCTTCTAAATACCTAAACACAAAAGCAGTAACAACTGAAATATGCCTTAAGTCACTGTTATAATTTATTTAATTAAACCTGCCAGGCACTCTTTATTGGTTCTCCAGAGAGAACAGTATTATTAATGGACAACACACAACAACTGAGCAAAAGAACCTAAACTTAGTCACACAGACTTCAGCATGAAGTTCTCATTTTAATGAAGTTTGACAGCAGTAACTATACAAACACAGGTTAAAACATTTACTTTACTACATCAGAGATGCAAATTACATTTCACATCAGTTTCTTTACCTAAAGAGTTCTCAGAGAAAGTACAATTTCTTAGAAGTCTTAAATAAATCCTTTAGAGCACCAAATTTTATAAAGCTTTACTATCCCACAAGCAACTATTAAACGGCACAGTTTTGTCTATTTCTGTATGAAGTACCACACAATGCTTTGAACATCAGCAGCTGTTCCAAGCAAGCATTCAGAACGTAATAAAAGGCCTGTTGTCTTTCCTTGTTTGCTAGTGACCTGTACATTCTTTCTAGCTATACTTTTGTTACTATCATCTGACTTGACAGGGATCCACAATACTGCATTGATTATGCTTCAAGCGAGCCATAATACACAATTTTCAGCTATCTACAAAAAAAAACAAATGGCAATGCACTGTGTAGTACCATAGGATGAAATAAAAATTGGAAATTAAAATAAAAATATATTGTCAGAGACAGAACTCACATCATCCAACTGTCATTTTTTTCAATAGTTATCCTTCAACAGTCTTAAAATAAGTCACTAACAGTCCAGAATCTTGTGCAAAGAAAAGTTTGCTGTGAGAGATGTGATTATTTTTACTGATCAGGCCACCACATATTTTTTTTCAAAGCTATTTAAAAGTTACTCTTATGATAAAGATCAAGGAAATTCATGCCATACAACTTGCTGTTGAGTTACGGTGGTGAATGATCACTCAGCAATTATCTCTCTTGTACCCTGACTACTCCCCACTAATCACAGCTTTTAAATCCACTACCTGAATTTGATAGTACTTGAGATACTATAAGTTTAATTGCAACAACAAAAAAAATTAGTGGAAATGTAGAAAAAAAAATAATCAGATTGACAACTGAAGTTGCCAGTATCTCAACATGAGCTTCAGTTCTATGTTCTGTCTGGCCTAACAGCTGCCTAGGCAGGACACCTGAACGAATTAGCACGTGGTTATTCACAGAGTGGGATGATTCTTGTCCAGCCGTTACTTGCACAACATGGTGGGGGGAGAAAGTCCAAAAAGGCAGTAAGGGGAATACAGGCCTGCACAAAACCAAGCTTGAGGTAACCAGTTGCTCTACTAAACATGAACTTTTCCTCTTTGTTTTCTAATACAAACTTACTATTTGATGGAAAAAAAAAACAACAACCACCCAACAAGCAAACAAGGAAGTAATTTTCAAAAGAAGCAAAAATTCAGAATATATTCTTTGAGAAATTTGAATTTGATATCCCAAAGAGCATGTATTTCAAAACACCTCTCTAACTATTCCATACATTAATCAGACTTGCAGAGCTGATTCAGAAAATGTTCCTGCCCAAGTTTACGATACATCTAAAGCTCCAGTTTAACAGAATTACTCATTCTTTTGCTTTTACAGATGAAAGCATGAAGCATCCCAACTCACCACAAAGTTACACAACATTACTATGAAAAGTACCAGCCCTAAAAAAGTCTATGGCTTTCTGAAATCCTTCTTCTCACACCAACTTCTTGGGGATACTCTGGTTCAGCCATTTAATATTAATATTGTTCTTTTTGAAAGAGCAGCACAAATAAGCCTCTGCTCAAAAGCTCCGTTCATTCACCAAAAGCCTTGGTTATGCTCCTCCTTTTGATAACCAAAGCACTATTAAACAAAATGCTCTGCTTAGAGAAGAGCCTGGCAAGCCAGAGCCAGAGTAAACACTGAAGTTATGTGGAAGCCCCTAGAAACAGTGGAACATATCCAACAATCCATAATCATTGTCCACTGTCCCTGAAAAGTATAATTAGTCCATGTCCCACTGGTTCACCAATACAGCAAGAAGAAAAAAAAAAAAAAACCCCACAGCATTGAAGTCAGAATGATTAAGCGTATGCAGCATTTGAAAGTCTACTTTTATTGAAGGGTTGACAGAAGCAAGACTTTGAAGTTTTGCCTGCCTCTATTAAATTGTGGGAGCTGCAAAGTACCAAGATAAAGCAAAGTTTTATCTTGTCAGGTAACAGTAAGTAGAAAACAAAATTCAGCAGTTATCTTCATGAAGTTTAAAAGTTCATGAGAATCCTTTTACAACGGGTTTGGGAAGAACAGTACCTGCTCTTTGCCAACAAGCTTCAATCCTCCAAGGGATGTCATTAGACATTTGGCAACTAGATACTGGGAAGTTCAGAATTAGATCAGTAAGTACAGCATGAAGCAAAGAGGGAAAGAGAATCACAACCAGCTTCAACCTACTCACCCTGACCTAGATAAAAACCCAGGAGGTAGCAAAGCAGAAACTGTGAGTTGCCATAACTTAAATATATCATTGAAAAAAGAAATTGGGCCAAGTGCATATTGTGTGTTATAATAAAGTCTTTACCTATATTTCTCTTCATACCATTGGTTTTCCTGAGCCTGCACTCAACAGCTATTCCATCTGAGGGATAAACTCTTTTTCCTATCACGTACCTGTCTTGTTTTCCATACACTATTTACATTTGTAGTCCTACAGTTTGAGTAATTACCCCTGTTTTCAGCTTTGACAGAAAGGAACAAAGAACACATCCCATTCATTGCACATCTGGTACTCCACAAAAAGCTGACTGGAAAGGCTTCTGCTTTAAAACCCAGCCTCCTAGTAACATTTCATGTTTTTGGGGATTCCAGGTAGGGCTCAAAAGCTAAGAACAACATAAACATGCTTGCTTCCCCCCAAACGTTTAGCTTTTGGGTTTGCTTCTCGGTTTGTTGTCACAACTGGGTGGGGTTTTTTGTTGAGAAGGTGGGGAAAGACAGGCACACTAAAAAATTTCTAATAAAAACAAAAATAAATTTTGAAGAAAGTCTGAGACAATCTGAAGTTTCAGTTATTACTATTTCAATCCTACATATTTCAACTACCAAACAAGACTTTACCATATCATAACTACTTCACTGATGCAGATCTCCAGTGTGTGTGGGAAGGCGGATATGGGAGAGACAAAGGCCTTCTGCTTACACAACATATTGAGCCACCACACTTTAGAAACTCCTGTTAGCAAAGTTGTGCTAGTTAGGAATAATAAAAAGTCAGTTAGGCCAGCAAAATTAAGTTTTTGCTCATGAAACCACCTTCTCCTGTACCCAGTGAAGGCACTATGGCAAGGAAAAGATGTAACGGGACAAGTACTTCTGCTGGTAGAAGCTACACTTCAACCAGGAAAAAGCACCCTACTAGAGCTACAGAACTTCTTGTTTAGACCCAGACATAGGAAGATTACACATGTCAGTCTAGTTTAAAAAACTCTTAAGAGATACTACCTTTCAGGAGTCTGGTAAATGCCAAATTAGATTTCTTTATCTCCCCCTCCCCAACAATAAAATATCCTCAGTTATGCACCAAATGTAATGCTGACAGTGCAAAGAACCAGAGATTACCACACAACAAAACTATGTTCCAAAACATAACACTCACCACAGGAAAAAAAGATTTGGAAACCATTCCCTTATGTAAGCAAGTTATAGCTTTGTTTAGTAATTCAGCACTTCTGATGTCAATATTATTCATTAACCTCTGTAGATTAAAAGAATTTTATACTGTCAGTTATACTGGTTTCAAAGTCAGTTTGGGTCCAGAAGGTACAGCTGGTTTCATAAGCACAGAGTCCAAGCCAGTAAATCCTGCTAACAAAGACATTGTTCTATACACAATCAGCTCATGTATCTCTATATCGTATTAGCAGAACCAGGGATGTACTACAAGGACACCTGACTGCACAGCTCATGCTGTCAGGACTCATCAGCTCCAGCTTAGTACTGCTCTTTCCACTCCAGGGTTTCTAGGCCACATTCCACAGCGAAGGAGATTCCAGGAAAGCGTTTTGGTCAGGTCAAACACCAGCTCTGAGCTAGCTCCATACTCCTACTAGTTCTGCAAGAGTGTGGGGAACTGGTACTACACAGATGCTATCAAGCATCAGGAAGACTGGCAGAAAACCAAAGTTAAGCACTGTTAAACTAACCCCGCACAGCTGAGCATACCTGCATAGCATTCCACTCATTAGCTCAGGTAAACATGGTCTTTGACCCCAGAGGAACACAGATTTTCCAAATATGCAACCATCCAAATAATTTTCTTCCACCATATGCATATTAGCATAGGCCATTTGGAGAGGTCATAAAATATCTGGCACTTTTCAAAAGTGTAGTAGAACAATTACCTATGTAACTGGTTTGCCTCACAATACTATTTTTCAGCTTCAGGGGAAAGCTTCTGAATAAATATTCACAGCTATAATAGCAACATGAGTACCACCTCCACTTTCTGCAAGCAGCAAGTTCGCTTTCTACTACCATTGCATTACTGAATCAGAGGCCTAATCAACGCTAGCATCATTTGATTGAGTTTTCAAACAGAACCCTCTCCGTACCGCTCTCTTCTCATTATTCCTAACAT
The DNA here is from genome assembly GCA_033628505.1 of Tringa tobata. Lineage (NCBI taxonomy): Eukaryota > Metazoa > Chordata > Aves > Charadriiformes > Scolopacidae > Tringa > Tringa tobata. The sequence continues at coordinate 4,028,793 of JAHREE010000034.1, forward strand.
GAAAATACCGTGTGAAAATACATCACACTGCTCTTCATGAAGGGAACGAGGGGAAAAATCCTACCCAGGGAATCAGAATTGCCTGTATCCTTCAAATGGACTTCAGAAAACACTTGAGGAACATCAGGTTGAAGATGTTTCCATTCTTGCTGCAAAAGTGAGCTAACCCCAACATCAGCAAAATCAGAGTCTGGACATCTGTTTATACCTGCAGATGAGTATGCAACACCAAAATATACACAGATAGAATCATATGTGCTTTCTAACGCAGTAAAAAGTTTAAATCTGTATTTGAAGTAGTAAAAACTCATCCAAAAGAAGTTCAGCTTACCTCTGCCAGAACAACATTGCTTCAAAGGTTTTGGCTGGGACAGAGTTAATTTTCTTCATAGTAGCTAGTATGGGGCTATGTTTTGGTTTTATGCTGAAAACAGTGTTGATAACACAGGGATGTTTTTGTTTCTGCTAAGCAGCACTTACACAGAGTCAAGGCCTTTTCTGCCTCTCACCCCAGCCCATCGGCAAGTAGGCTGGGGGTGCTCAAGAAGTTGGAAAAAGACACTGCCAGGACAGCTGACCCCAACCGACCCAACCAAAGGGATATTCCATACAGTATGATGTCATGCTCAGTATATAAAGTAGGGGAAGAAGGGGAGGGAGGATGTTCAGAGTGATGCCATTTGTCTTACCAAATAACCACTATACATGATGGAGGCCTGGTGCCCTGGAGATGGCTGAACACCCGCCTGCCAGTGGGAACAACTGAATAAACTCCTTGTTTTGCTTTGCTTGCATGCACAGCTTTTGCTCTGCCTAGGAAACTGTCTTTACCTCAACCCACAGGTTCTCTCATTTTTACTCTGCCAATTCTCTTCCCCATCCCACAGGGAGGGGTGAGCGAGCAGCTTTGTGGCGCTTAGTTGCTGGCTGGGCAACTAAGGTGGGAAGAAGACGGTGTCTCACATCTGAAGGGAAACTGCTCTGAGTAACCTCTTCTCAAAGCAGTTGCTTTGTGGAAGCCTTTTAGTAACTGAATGTTTTACCCACAGATGACACAAAGATACCAATTTGCAACAACTGGGAAAAAGTTACTGTTTCAGATATTAGGAATTTTTTTTTTTTTTTTAAGAGAACTTCAACCTCATACAATCCATTGTCCTTATAAATACTCTTTGAAGGAGAGAGGAAAAGTACTTCATCTAAGAACAACTCACCACCATAATAACCACCTTACCTCAGGGAAGCTTTCCTGCTATTTTCCATTCTACTCAGAACAAGCTCCCTATTGTACACCATGATCTACTCCCCTCAGAAACAAGAAAGCTTACTAAAGCCTTGGCCATGTTGGTGAAAGACGGGGAGGACAAAGCAGGACCAAAAGTCTTTTACAAGCTACAGAAAAATGGAATTTAAACATACTAGATGCAAAAACTTGAGCTTTTTATGAATGAAACCTAGAAAGTTTTGTTTCTTAATATATACACAAGAGCCATCTATGCTGAAGAGCAAGGTAAGCAAAGAAAGAGTTTTGTGAGGTCAGATGAACTTCACCTGCCCAATATTTTATCTTATCTGCAGGTGAGTATTCCAAAGTCCAATACCAACAAGAGAAAGCAAAATGCTTATTTAATTACTGCAACATATAGCATAACAAAGTGAAAATATGTTTAGCTAGGCTTTAAGCTTCTGAAAGTGTTTAAAACAGTATCACTTCAGTATTTGAGCACCTGTTCAATCTACTATCTGCAATTACAAATATCTTTTCAGTGCTACTTTAGAATTAAGGCAATGCACTGCTATCCACCAACCCAAAACTAAACTCAGCAGGACATCTTCATTTACGAGGTAGCTCCTTTAAACCATTGGAATGCTTTAATTAAAGTACTACAAGCACAAAGACCCCTGCTTTTGAAACACAGCACACCATTGCAGGTATCTGTGGACTGTTTTTATGTCAATAATAAATTATGTATCAACTAAATCATTACGATTGGCAGACTAGTCGCGTCTATAATGAGAAGGACAACTACACTAATTAACTGAGTAGGGATCACTTAAGGTTTCAGAGCAGTGAAGAATGAAACTGGTAGCATTTGCTAGCCACTGAAAATTCAGTGAAAAATAAATTAAAATGGATGCAGGGAGGGAACTACACACATTTCATTTACGCTTGTGAAGCTTAAAGCAAAGCTGGAGTTTACAATCTAATCTTGTGGAAAGAGACTCCAACATACTATATCTGAAACCACAAAAGACTCTTTATTATTCTCTCCATACAAAAAGTCAACACTATGCTATACATATATGCACAATGTTATACAGCTTTAACATGCCAAAACAATTAAAAAAAAGAACTAGTCAAAGCTATTAAAAGTATTTTGTAATGTCTGGAGAGTTTAGACCTTGTTCCAGCTCTGTCTAGAGGAATCATCCCATAACAGTCATTTCAACAAATAACGCATATTTACTATGACAGAAAACTAAATTGCTACTTCTATTTTCATTCCTTAACCTGACAGTTACAAATGGGCCAAGTTTAAGAAAGTTAACTATCAGCATTTTAGCTAATGATGGGCTTTATCCCCACAAAACTTCACAAGAACATGTTGATAAGACACTCCATAGCCTACAATCAATAGTTCTACTAAAAGAGAATACAGATTCAATCCAAGTGAAACAGAACTTTTTTTAATACAGAATAGAAGCAAAAGCTGCCTCTACAATGCCCAGTTCTGTAGTACAGTATTAAAATGCAAACTTTATCCTCAAATTGAAGACAGCGTTAGCCACATCCAGGGTTTATATACTCCATGTGTCACCATAGACCCAATCCAACACTTACCTCAAATTTAGTTTTCATGTACTGAAAAGAACAAAAAGGCAGCACACTAGAATTTTTTCCCTTCAAAGCCATTCTAACTGTATAGATGCTTAATAGATAACAATCCTTGGAGGAAAAAAATTCTCCCTTCTCCTCTTCAAGAATCTTCAACATTGATATACTTTCATTAAAGAAAGAGGCTAGTGAAACTACTAGAAGACTTTCTGACACCTACTCTGAAGAAATACAGCTACAAGCAACACATTTATTTTTGTCACGGTATGCTCTTTCAGAAAACACTGCTGTGGTCAGTCTCAAGGCCTGAGCTTGCAGAACAAAAAAAAAAGACAGATGCATTTTGCCTCACACAAAGGTAAAAGCAAACCCAATTCAGAAACACTATGTTAATCTAGATGGCCTGAGTTGGGCAAGAACACATAACATTATGATGATCAGCTACCAAAGTGAAATGAGCTCTTTAGAAGCATTGCTTCAAATTATGATGGCTCCAAAAGGCTTGTCTAGTGTTTGCTACAAAGAAAAATAATCATGTTTTCCTTAAGTAGTGTTTTAAAGTTTAATATTAAGGTGCCAAAACCACTTGATATTCTCCAAATAATACTTACTTCATTTCCATGTTTCTGCAGAAATTCTATTTCCTGTTGTGTGAAAGTAGTCATTGAAATTGACTTCACTCTGTGGGGTGGATTCAAGCCCCGTCTAAAAGAAGAAGAAGTATTTAGTCAGTATTCAGGAAATCTGTCATCATACAATCACTTTTAACATTACAAGCAGAAGTCAGTCAGTTTTAAACTCGGGAACCATCTCTGTAAAACACATCTATTTTGTTACTGCCATACAACTTAAAGCTGTGTAAGTTCATCTCATAATAGCATTCAGCTTGCAAAGTCAAATGACCGAGCTTTAGGGGAGACCAATGTTTGTAACTGCACATGCAAGCTCACTCTGACACTTTCTATGCAAATTTATGAAAACATAATTTAGCTTTTTTTTTAAAATACTAGCCTGCTTCCCCAGATTCGTTCACCCTTGCCTCTACCCTTCATCTTTCAGTCTTGGGCCCCTCTGTTGCAGTTTTCTGTCCCTCCAACTCCTACTTCACTTCAACCTATTTTTACTACAACTTCTACCCAATGACTAGATTTCTTCAAGCTAAACCCTCTGGTTCAAATTCTTTTTCTCTTGCTTTAACCTATACTTCCTGTTTCCTCCCAGCATCTTTTTCTAGTTTACTTTTTGCCCTTCCACCTACAGCTCTGTCGTCTTCCTCCTCTGCAACACTGCACAAGTAACAACAAAAGCAAAAATATGATGTTTTTATTATGCTTTCAAATGAGAGATACCATTACTAATGCTATAGCTCCAAACTTCAGCAGCTCTGCCTCAAGCAAAGGTTGGCACCATTCACCCATCCACAGCAGTGCCTGCTGCAGCAGGGCTAACACAAACTCAAGTCACTTGTGCTGCCAAAGTGTGACATTGTCAAACCCAGTTCACTCAAAACCTGCACAGAGAAAAATCCTGCCGAGCAACAGTGCCAGTATAAGATAAAGCCTTCTTTCTTTCAAGCTCTTTCTTCAAATACATGCTAACTACAGCTTTTGCCCACAAATACAATTAAAAACAAGCCGCGTTTTGCTCAATGGAAACAAGAACATTACATCCCACATATGCCAGACAGCAGAGACACTAACTCAGGCAATACAATGGGGTTAGTTTAACACTCAAGTTAATCAGGCCTGGATTTTTGAGATACCATCTTTAAAAAAAAAAAAAAATTAATATACATGAACTATGAGATATCAAAGAACAAAATTTTCTGTGGTTATGTATGAGAAGAAAGTTTCCAGAATGGAAATTGGGGAAAACGTCTCAGGGATGTAATACGGGGCTAACAAATTGCTAACAACTCAACTGATAAAGTTAGTTTTATTGCCTATATAAACTACTTTGCTTTAATTATAAATTTGGTTCAGATTGCTTTTAGGAAGATGCCCCCCTGCCCCCCCAAAAAGCACTGACATCCAATGTAAGACAATTATTAGTTTTCTTTAAACTCCATGATTATTTCAAGAACACTAACTATAAATTGAATTGTTATCCATCAAAACAGCATAAGACAAATCTGGTGTTGCAAATATTAACACTTTATATTCAACTTTTAAAGAAAAGTTTCAGCATTTTGAGTAACTGTGATGGAAATAAAATTGTTGTGCATTTAGCTTGTAAATTCACCTTGACAGCTAAATTCATATTGTACCTGTAAGACCACAAGTCTGATCCTCGTTATAAAAAAAATTCTATGTTTTTAGTTAAAAGTTGGATATTTATTATAACACTAATCAGCAGCATTTTAGCCTAAGTTTTGTTGAAAATCAGATTTAAGGCAATGTTTGAAACACTTGGACAAAAATAACATTGTGTTTTGCCAAGAAATGCAATGACCCCAAGAGTACCTTAAAAACAGAAGTCATATGCAAACCTATTGGCATACGAGAATTAATTTTACAGAACGCTATTTGCTTAAGCAAATTTTTCAATCTGAGCATCTAAAATTAGACTCCATGGTTCAGCACCTCAACAAGAAGGCAGAAATAGTTTTATTAAGGTTAGTGAGAGGTTAAGGTTTCAAGATAAAACACTGTAGAATCACCTATAAAAAAAACCATAGAAACAAATTTGTCATCCACCTGGCATTTCACATAAACCTGCTCCATCAAATATTATGGCAATCATCTTGCTTTCACAGTAAGTATAAAAGTGGGTCTGTCTACCTTAGTCTGTTGAATTTGCTCTCCTTCTATTAAGACAGATGCAGTTAGAGACTTGTAATCTATTTAACGATTATTTTAAAAGTTAGGGTTATTCACTAACATTCACATGTTTTTCGGGAGAGCTAGTATTTCTCAACTTTGACACTATCTTCTGCTGGAAATTAACTTTTACTATAAGTATAGTTTAACTGCTATATTGTCCCTACCTTTGCAATTTAAAAGCACTGCACAAGTTATTTAAGCAGTACCTACTCTACACTGATGTACAACGGCTCTTCAAAGCATTTACAGCAGCAAATACTCATCTGCAGTTCTGTTAAACAGCAATATTAAACATACTTAAAGCATAGACGAGATTTTGTTTAGCCTAACTAGAGATTTCTCACACGCCTTTCTCTCCAGTGAGGACTGCTCTAGAGTTTTAAGGCTCAGGTTATAAAGTTCACCGATTTACACATTATCTTCATGATATGGGATAAGATGAACTCTCATTTCTTTTACACCCTCCTGCTAAAAGGGGGAAGACATGTCCCACTCCTAAAGGTCAGATCACAACACAGAAGCGTCAGACGCCTTGCACGATGAAAGAGAGCTTGTTGTCACATCCATTTTCCAAGAGGACTAGAAATACTGAATATAACTTCAATGGCCGTAAGTGCAAAGTTAACTATCAAGCTGCAGTATTATGGATACAAGTAATTTTCACGTTTAACATGGCAAGAGGTGGGAGGAAGCCTATGAGAAGCCTCCTCTTACACTGAAGCTGTGTAAGTCAGAATGCAACATGGAATTCAAGACAAGAGGCTGCATTACACTGCATACAAATACAACCCAAAACACAGGCATTATGTTCCTTAGATAGATTACTTTGATTCTACCACTGGAACAGCTAAACCCTATTTAATTTTTTTTATGATTTCTAACTAGCATGAGCCACTTTCAATGACATTATACCCAAGAACTGACTAGAACCTCCCGAAAAGAGAGCAGTTGTAGGATTTACAAAGCAGAACTCAAGAGCCAAGCCCAAATACTAAAGTAACTCTTACTCCGAAATCCTAAATACTTTATACCCTTCCTTACCTACAGAGATTACTTGATGACCCAAATGATTCACAAACAACTCATTTATTTATGGAGGAAGCTTACTGGTAGAGAGCCAAGTACAATTATCTCTTATGAGGAATTAACAAGCCTTCTTTTTGTATAGAAAAAAAAAAAAAAAAATCTATTTACCACTGGCTTTGTATCTTCCTACGTATTTGACAAATGTTTTGCACAGTTCTAATGCTTTACAGTATCCCCTATTTAACAGGGGACAAAATGGACTATAGTCAGTCCATATTAATAACGCCTAAATTTATATCGACCCAGAACAAATACTTACAGCCTGCACCTGTGCAGCAGTACCAGTTACTCCTTTCTCTACTACAGAGCTCCTGAGGAGGAGAGCAACCAAACCTATCCCAGCACTGAATCCAGATTGCAGCTCTTTCCTGAGGCCCTTGGGAAAGATGACCAAGAAAGACTATTCTGCCATCTGCACTTACCCAGCACACCATAGCTAGAACATCTCACACACGCAGATCCCACTCATCACTGCCAACTTCTTCATACTCAGCAGTGGTTATTTCTGGCGGAATAGCACCATGACAAGAACTTCCAGCTATGAGACTATCCACTGACCCTCCACTGGATCAGTCCAAGCTTCTAGTGACACAGCCTATCATAGGGGCAGCTACTGAGAACATGAGATCTCTGTTCTTCAGAGAGCGTTGTCAAACTGGTGCTCTCGCAAACAAAGGAAGCTTTAAGGCCACTGACACAAGATTCTGAAGTCTGGCAACTGAAACATTAAACATTCAAAACACTGTCAACAAGCACTGAACATTTGTTACTAACACAATTTAGTAGCAAATTATGGTCAAACTTGCGATTGTTGGCAGGGCAGCCATTCCGGCATTTATCTCAAACAAATGTCAGCAAAGTTGTCTGCAAAGGCTAGGGCTGAAAGGGGAAAAAAAAGAAAAAAAAAAAAAAAGAAGTTTAAAGAGTGGGCTCTCCTGGGATAGAGGGTAACTTCCATGGGAGAAACGGTGGGCACACAGCTACTCAACACCACTCATGTCCCCCTGTATCAGATTCTAATGTAATCAAGTCTAAGCCAGCAAAATCTGATCCCTTAAGAAGCAGGAAGTTAATGAGGCAAGTCAAATGCCAAGCCATCATAGAGCACCCTACGTCCCCAAGTGTCTGGAGAACAAGTTCTAGAAAATCCAATGTCACAACATTTCTATGATATTGTTATTAGCAAAAGAGAATATAAGCAGCACTGGCCATTCCTGACACTTGTAGACCTCCCTGGAGACCCTCCACCATCTCACAAGCTCATTTATTTTTAACAGCAAAAGGCTCACATACACACTTAGAAGCACAGTCAAGGTTAATTTAATTTTTTTCTTAAAAAAAAAAAACCAAACACACCAACCAAACCAACAACCAAAAAACAAACATCCTTTCTGAACTGCATAGTATTCACTGTGGTATAGACATTTCCTTTGCTCTCCTGCCATGACACTGAAAACAAGAAATACAGTAATACAGGAAGTACCCTTAAGAAATGAAGACATATGTATACACACATACACATAACACAGAGTCATTTCCCAAATATGCTCCAAAGGTAAAAAAGGACTGGAAAGTCATGCCAACACAGCCAGAATCACTTTCACTCCAACTTTTGTTTAGACCATTTTAATCTCTGCAAAACTTATTTTGCGGAAAGGCACAATAACTCACCACCACTGCAAAGATTTATTTTTTTAATTTGCTACTGGTATCTGTCATCAAATACTCCAATCTGGCTGATACAGAAGGTCCTCACCCAGGAAAACTTGAAATTTAAAATTTCAACTAGGAATATTATAAGTAGCCAAAAGAAGGCCACACGATCCAATAATTTTAAGAAACAACATAAAAGGGCTTCATCATTCCCCACAGTAACCATATGTTCTAAACATTCTTTGTAGATCCTTCCTGACACAAGCCAGAAGCGCAAACTTCTGAACAAGAGACCTCCTCAGTAAGTTGGAAGGGAAGGAGTAAAGAAGGCAGCAGCAAGGGAAAGGGTAGGAGTGCCCTAATTATCGCATCATCAGATAACCAAAAAAAGTCAAGATTAAATAAAAAATTTCTATAGTACAAAACTTGTGGAAGTGGACTCTTAGTCAAACTGTAATATTTTCCATTTGAGAATTTAAAAACATGTTAGTTTTACAAAAGTTAGGAGCAGGCTGACCAGGAGTGGTACAGAAGTTCTTGAAAGCAAAGATGCACAGAAAGCTGAGAAGCAAGGCAAAGTAACATTTGATAAGACAAAGGGAAGGATGCCGCTGTCAGCAGGACACATGGTAGCATCCAGAAACACAGTGGACATAGCTACCAACATAATCCTTTGAACCAAAGGGCTTCTGTCAAATTACAAGAATCTCTCTGCCAACATCTCGCAAGATGCAGTTTTTGCTATAATAAAGGGAAGTCTTCTGCTTTTTGTATTACCGTAATACTTGACCTGAGAATACTGCTCCTCTGCAGCATCAACTCCCACTCTTGGGGAAGAAAAGATGTATACTTCTACATATCCTGCATTCTTGTCCAACACCAAAAAGTTGAATTAGCCACAGCTCACGCAATGCTAGTGCGCTGTTTTCCATGCAAAGAGAATTTAAACGCAGGGGACAAGCAGAGGTATTTGACAAGGAAGCCACTATCCACACTACTATCAATGAACTTTCTCCCACATACACCATTTTGCACATCAAAACTTTTGCTCTAGTAAACCCAATCTGATGAGAAAACTTAAAACCTACAGAAAAGGACCTCCTTGATGTTATTCATACTTTTAACTCGCCAAGACTCATATTCAACATTAAAGTCAGAAAGAGATCTTTCCAGCAAAGTCACTAGTTCTCTCGTCATTTTTAGCAGTACTTGAACAAGCTAGACATGCTAATTTTGGAAACAGTTAAGAAAATAGTAGTTTTTTAAAGCTAAATCTAGTGATAAATAGTATCACACTCTCTTTCGACATGCAGCATCATTCGTGAAAATTAATGATGGATCCAGAATGAAGGGTTTGGGTTTGAATGGACTGTCCCTGCCAAAACAATGAAGAAACATTTCAGAAAACCTGCAAAAAAACCCAAGTTAGACTTTAGAAGTTTAGAACTAGCTGTATCTAAAACAACATGCCTAAGATGATACTGATGTTAGTAAGCATTTTTAATTAACAGAACAACCTTTTTGAAGGAGACTTGTTAATATACTAGTATTTTAATCTTGCATTCGGCACTTCATACTTGAAAAAACTGGTCTAGTCAACTCCAAGAGTACTTCCTGCACCAGATTAGAAAAAAAAATTAATTAAAACAAGAAGTAGTGCAAGTCATTCACATAGCATATAAACAAGGTGAAGTAATAAGATTATTAAAGCCTTACAGTAAAGCAAGTATTATGAGGTAGAATGCAAGCAGCCATTAAGAACTACAGAAGCAGCAGGACTTTTACTCTTATTTGCTATTACATGGTCTCTTCCTAAGTCATTTCCCTCCACTGTGGAATTCTACAGTGAAAAGCATTTGGAAATAAACAAGTTGTATGAAGGACTATTCTGATCGAACTGTTAAAAATAACAGTTTCTAGTTACGAAACAGACATGACCTATCTCTACACTGTCTCATTGCTAACAAAAATATCGCACTGGCTAGGTTCTAAGGTGTTAACCAATACATATGATCTTGCACACACAATTTATGAAAGCATTTCCAAGTCAACATGAAAGAACAAACCCAAATTTACTTCTGAAGAAAATTTTAAGTCCTCTTAACAGTCCTTTACTCTAGGTTTAAGTGTAGGTGTTACTAGTTGTAACAACTAAAGATGTTGTTTGTGGTTTCCTTTTTATAGCAACACAAAAACACTACATATTTAGAATCAAAGAACTATTTGCATTTTATTAGAATATCAATATATTAACAACTGTTTTTCAGAAAAAGTCTTCCTCTTTTAAGCATGTTAACATCTAAGTTAACACTAAGTGACAGCTGTCCCCTGCTTACTAGCTGTTTCACTGCATGTACATCCTTTTGGTTACTCTAAGTTGGACTATGGACTTTAGTAGTCCGCATCTCCCTGCCAACAGATAAAACGAACAAATCCTACTGAACCCATGGGAAACATCTCAGCAGCACTCATGATATCTTTGTCTATTAAGGTGAAGAAGCCTGAAAAATAAAGGAAAATATCCTCATGGAGCAGTTTTATCATGCTCTCAGTTTAACCAGTAAGAACATGTGCAACCATTAAATAAGGCCTGTGCAGCAGCTTAAAATAGTTTCACATGCCAGCACAAATAACAGTTTGCTAACAGAGCAAACAATAGCCAGAGCTGGCTGATTAAGTAGCATGTATATGTCAAAAACTAGAGTCTCTATTCAGTCCCACAACCTGAATGTATTTTCTGTATTTGCGTCAAGTCTGTTCAAAAGTCTACACAAAGTAGAAGGAGGAAAAAAAAAAAACCAGCACCAAGACTAATTAGCTGTCTAGTAGTATAAAAGGCAGCTTGTTCCATGTAAATTCAGCACAGAACTAACATGTTTGCTTTGTTTTGAATCTCAATATAATTACCAACTTTGTTCTAAAACACCAGACTTCACTTGGAAGGCCTGTGTGGGATACAGTCCTTCTTAGGGAGAGAAATTAGTTCAGGCCCCTGAATGCCTTTTATGAACTTAAACTCTTACAAACACAAATCTGTATCCTTTGACATACTATTTATTTATTGCTTTGGCCACTTTGATTGTGCTCCATTCCATAAGCACAATGCCACAGAAACATCAACAGCAAACAGATTCAGCTACAGAAACAGTAACACTGAAGACAGCAGGGCTTTTTTCTCCAAGTTATGAATATGTAACTGAAATTCAGAACTGACTGATCTCAACTCTTAGTTTCATACACACTATCGTGGAGGAGGAAGGGTGGAAAAGGGAGGAGGAGTAGGGGGGAGGCCCATTCAGGAATGAGGAACAGGAAAAATGCAATCCACTTCATCAAGAGCCAATCCCTTTCTAAGGTTTATATATATAGTTTGTAGGAAGTAATGTAAGAAAAAAAACCCTACTTCTACTACTTTTCTGATGAAGGCTAGAGCTTATCCTCTAAGCTAGAGGTTAGAGAGCTGTCTTACAAACTACTATCAAGCATAATTTGACACACAAAAAGTTAGGCTAGTGATTTAATTCACGATTTTTAAAAGTTAAACTCCGTATTCACGATAGGGTTAGTCTCCTCACGTCTTCAAGACTGTCATGAAAGTGAACTGTTCAGCCACGTGCCCCCTGCCCTTTCCAAAAGTGTTCTCCAAACACTTGTTTAATTAACGACACCTCCAATGATTTCCTGTGGGGTGGGGGCGGCGGTGCTCCCCCCTTCCTGTCCGTGCCGTAGGCAAACGCCTACACTCCCTACGTGCAGGAAAACACCTCCTCCGGGGCAGCGACGGGACGAACGGCGGGCTGCTGCCGCCGGCCCGGGCTCCCCGGCCCCGCGCACACACACACACACACACCCGGCCGGCAACCGCCATCTCCCGGACCGGGGGGGTTCTTTTGGGGAATACTCCCGGGAAAGCCTCCCGACTGCCTTCTCCCCCGCCCAGGGCAGCCCCCCGCCCGCTCCCCTCCGACGTGGCTGACCCAGCGGCGGGAGGGGAGGGAGAGGAAGGGCAAACCCAAGGCGGGGAACGGGCCGGCGCAGCCAAGCCGAAGGCGAGGCGCTACAGCCCGCCTAACGGCTCCCCTCGCCGCCGCCCCACCAGACGCGTCTCCCGGCGGCGAGGCCAGCCCCAAGGCCGGCCAGGGGCGGGGGTCACCCCGCCGGCACCGGGGCCGCCCTCCCCCTCCCGGGGCGGCCGGAGGGATGGAGCCCCCCTCCCCGCCCGCACTCACAGGATGCCGGAGCAGGAGGTGCACACGAAGCTGCCCACCGTCATGTCGGTGTAGGTGGGGCCGCGCTGGTCGCAGTCGAAGCACTTGCGGTTGGGCGGGAGGCTGCTCATCTCCCGCAGCAGCTTCAGGTGCTTCTCCTCCTGCTTCCGCTTGGCGCTTGCGGCCATGGCCCCGCCGGCCAGGGGACGGCCCGGCACGGCGCCGGGCCCCGCTCACACACACCCCAACGGCGGCGGCGGCGGCGCTCCGGGGCCCGGCCGGCGGGAGGGGTCGGGGGGAAGGAAGGGGCGGGGAGGGCAACCGGCGCCCGCCGCTGAAGCNCACGGGACAATCTCAGTACAGGCCGCCTTTTCCCGGGGAGGAGGAAGGGAGAGTCGCCCCCTCCCCGCCGTGTGCTCGGGGCGGGCTGATCCGCCGCACCGCCAAGGGGCGCCCTCTCCCCCCCCGGGGTGAGCGCGAGGCGCGGCCGTTAGGGGCTGCGCGGCTGCGGGTCTCCACAGGCCCCTCAGGGCTGGGCGGGCTCCGCCGGCTGAGGGGGGTCCTGCGCCATGACAGTGCGACCGCCGGCCTCGCCCCCCGCCACTCCCCGTAGCCTTTTAAATAGTCCTCGTCTCCCAAAACTCTGGAAATTCGGTAGTCACGGGGGCTCGTGAGAGTAGAGGCTGAGGCAAAGGTGGTCTTGGAGCAAGCTCGACAAAGCCTCGGCGGCCATGGGGTGACTGACCTGGGAGGGCCCTGTCAGCCTTTGTCAGTGCGATTTTCACGAGGCAGTGGGATTTGTGAGGGGAATGTTGCTATAAGTCTCTATCTTTTTTTGTTATAGAGATAATTGCACAGTTTCCCCTTGGGAATTTGGCTGACGGTGTCTGGCCGCTTCCCTCGTCAAAGGAAAGAAACCCGAGCCAACAGTCACGTCTATCTGCTGATATCCTTGAGGAACCCTTGGCTCTGGCTTGAACTTAAGTCCGCTGCTGGTCTACAAAATATGTGTTTGTTCCTTGCAAAGGTGCCTAAAGGGATATTTTTCAGCAGAGCACAAAATACTTTTAAAGAAAAAAAAAAATCAATGTGCTTTATAATTTGGTGATTTGATTTGCAAAACTGCCTAGCAACACTATGTATGATTAAAATCTTTTAAGGTTTAATGATTCCCATTGCTGTGTATTTAGGGTCAAGTTCTGCACCTCTGACGTCAGTACATCTGTTAGCACTAGCTTTTGTAGGAGCAAGATCTGATCCACTATATTTTCCTCATAGTTTTAGTTTAAAAAAACCCTAGTACTAGGTGTTCAGCATCAGTAATTTGGCATTCCTCCTCTGATTCCTCTGGACATGCTAATCTACACAGGCTGATCAACCAGTCCTAAGTTTTAAACCCACAGTATAATGCAGTGATCTTGAATTTTTCTAATATAGATGTCAGGAGCTGTTCATAGTGAAAAATAAACACCATGACATCACTAAATAATCACAAATAGTTAAGTAGCATTCTTAAATGCAAATATGAAATATTTCCAGTCTTGTAAGGACCAAATTCTTGCTGCTGCTTCTAATTTTTCACTTCCCTTTGAAATGCTGATATTCTTGTTTTTCTGAATATTTTTTCTTTTTTTTTTTCCTTGTACAAAACACACTAACACTGGAGATTTGCCAGTGACCTAAACAGCCTAAAGTAGATGACCTGAATTTAGAGGAAAAGAAAAAGTTTAAAGGTTAAACCCCAAGTTTCTTCCTAGAAAATACTTTGGCGAGCGATGATTGGCCACAACACCTGCCTTAGCAGAGAGTTGCTACGTACAGTCAGGCCTTGTTTCAACAGGAGTCAAATGTGCCTTGTAACTGAAGTGAGAATGTCCAACTTCAGCTGCTTGTGTCACCAAGGTACCTACCTGAATACTGCATAGCGGTTAGTAAAAAAAGATACCATTGTCATCGAAGTTGTCGTTGTCACTAAAATGTGGCACTGAACTCCCAGGGAAAATCCTAGTACTGTTTAAGTTCACCACAAAGTTCAGTGGGAGTCTTATGGATTTCATATTACACTAGAGCTTGAAGAAACACTTTTGACATGACTCATGGCTAGCACCAAGATGGGCTTACGCTAATCGATAAATTACCTTTACTAACATTAATTTGGTTTAGAAATAACTCTTAAAAAACACCAAGCCTCTCCATTCTATATCTTATAAAGCCAATTTACCACAGGAACTATGAAATGAAACTTCAGAGCGTTGTGAGAATACACCCTTTTACAAAGATCCACAAACTCTGTGGGATTTGGGTTCTTCTAGAGACCCATGAGCACATCTGTGCCAAGTTTTGGGTTCCTGCAATCCAGCGTCTCTGTCTCACCATCTTGTTTCCCGTAAGAGCCAGTGCTTGAGAAGGAGAACTACCTATGTATAAATGTCTGCATTTACACTGTTGACATACACAGGTGTGAAAATTGGCTACGTTAACTTCTAGCCCTGTTTCACCTCCCCTCAAGCAATAATGTGACTTGTGCTTCTCCTCCACTCCCTTATTTTTTGTTTTGTGCTGCTCACAGCTAGTGTTCATTTCCTCACAGCAGATGGCTTGTTCTTTCTCTAAATTACTGAGGCAAAAAATGCACAAATAATACATACGAATAAACCCTGTACTCTTCAGCTATACTCTTTGGTTTTCTTTTTCCTGATATATTTTTCTGTTTCTCTGCCCTAAGACCTGAATTTCCTCTCCTACAGGAGCTCTGTCCAAATTCATTCTTCATTCTCTCTTCCTAATGACCAGACTTTTGTGGTTGGAAATATAGTGGCCAGCTGTTTATTCCAAAAGTGCTTAATCCCTGCTGCACCTGCTACAGATTTTAGCATTAAAATTAATTTCTTAACAAGAGGTAAAACAATGATTTCTTACACTTGCAACATTACTCTTTACATAAAAAACAGAACTTAACAGTTAGCCCAGTTATGGGTAATAACATCTGAAAGGCGTTGCTTCAGTAAGCTCTTAAATATGGGCTAATAGGGTATAAATTGTAATATACAAGCACATAATCTAGGGGACTGATTGTCAGGACCAAAAGAAACAAGAGTCTAAGAATGTACATTTGGGAGATGAATAAGACATTCTCTGTTTGTCACTAGGATTGAGGTCAATAATATCCATTTTAAAGCAATTAACCCAGCAGGCTAAGTGACGTGAAAATTATCATGCTGAAAGACTAATGGGCTATTAAATCCATCTTGCTTCGCTACTGATGGGCATACAAAATTAATCCTGGGATTAGGTATATCGGATCTGCAGTAAACTGCTACTGCAATATTTGTATATGAAGGGTTTTCTGAAAATGCTAAGAAAGAACACGGCAACTGTATCTGGCTGGAACGCTCACTGATATGCGCTATTAAAGGTTCAGTCAACTGAGCATAAATTAGTGTGTCTGGGCCTGGCCTTATTTAAACTGTAGCTTTTTGTTAATACATATATACATTTTAGTGAGAGATCAAAACAAGAGAAAGTCATAGTAATGTTTATATAAATCATTATTGTTTGTTGACAGTTATTTAAATCTAGAAAATTTAACTGCAGGAAATGGTCAGGCAAATATGATTGAATTACAAAATTGTGTTTATTTGAAATGCCATTTCCCCTTTAACGTTTCCCACCCAGTGCTGTGACATTAACATAATAGAAAAGGTAAATGATGGATAGCCCAGCCTTTATCACAACAGCTGGTCATAGGAAACAGGCCTCCCAATAAAGAGAAAGGCACAGTCACGTCAGCTTGTTTTTAGTGATCCTTAATTGTGTTTTTTTTTAAAACTTATGTTTTATTAGTGTGCCGTACACCTAATTCCTTTTGAGTGATTTTCAGCTACCACAGCAATGAAGGGCTGAGATTCAAAGCAGAAGTGCTGGCTCTGAAGATATCATGAAGGGGGCTGAAGGTACGAGGTGAGAGACACAAAACGAAGAGCTAGCGGAAGAGTGGGAAGTATCAAAACGATCAAAAAAACACAGAGAGAAAAATCAATTCTTCTGTAGTCTCCTCTCTCAACAGGTTATGACTTACCTGCTATATCATTATGGAGAGAACAGCTTTTACAGTTTCCAAGTGAGATAGACTGAAGAGCCAGGAAGAGCCATAGATTGTAGAACCAGGAATCAGGCATTCATAGCAAGACACACGCTCTCCTTGCTGCAAACTGAACTAGAATTTTCCAACTAATCTGAACAAACCAGAAGGATTTTAGGAAGATGACCATGAAGGTATAGAATGCCTTTCCAAAGTTAACACAACAGGTCAACATCAGAGGAGGTAAAAAGTCTTAAGTGTCTTTCCTTAGCTTGATGTTCTGCTCTCAGTGATAACTGCTAAGAATAAAGGTCCCATTGTAATTGATAAATTAGATTAGCTTTTTTGCAGTCATTAATTTTTCTAAATTGTTTGAATGGAAAATTTAATAGAACCATAGAATTGCCTAGGTTGCAAGGGACCTTTCTGATCATCTAGTCCAACCATTTGAACTGAAATGAATCGGTGACATATTGAAGGTAGTGTTGTTAAAAAAATGGTTCCTTTTGCCTGAGTTAAATCTATTACCTTGTAGTTCAGTTGAATCTACTTGAAGTTTTTCAGTGGGAAGGGCTGAGATTTCCTGGATGGACTCCCACGTACTACTGGTTATCCTGTACAACTACCTCTCTTCACTTTTTCAAGTTAACCAAACTATTGGCATCTCTCTCATGGAAATACTCTCTTTAAGCTTTCTTCATCTTCTACCTTTGATTTCTTCCCATAAAACAAACAAAAAGTATATCCATTGACAAGATAAAAAAAATTCTGTTATTGAATTTTAGCTGTTTAGAAAGTTGTTCAGAAGACTGAGCAGCTTCTGTGTTACTTAAATTGTGCTTAGAGTTGTTAATTAAAAGCTATGCTCTCCTGGCTGGACTGGAACTACTAGGGGACCTAGTGAGCCTGTCTTGCCTAAGATTACAGTTGTTACACTGCCTTAAGGTTTACAAGTTCCTTCAGGCACCGTGCTCAGGGGAGAACGATTTGATTTTTTTTCCAGTGAGAGACTTTTTGAGTGCGGGACTGTCCCAGCTCATAGTGTAATCCAGTCTAGTTCAACAGGAGATTTTCAGATCCAGGGAGGACACTGCAGTGGATTAACTCATTCCAAAGTTACAGGACTTTTTTTTTTTTTTAATTTATTTTAGTGAGAAGTTTTGGTAGCTTTCTCTTCCTGTTTTCTAGCTTGGTCAGTGATGTCAAAAGGTTATCAATATTTCAACCTTGTCCCTTTATGTGACACAGTTCTTGAATTTCCATCATGCCTTAAGTGTACAAGATCATATTCCAGTTTGTAATCACAGACTAGGGAGTGGAAAGAACATGCCTATATACAGTTGCAGTGAAGGCAAAACATCTGTCACAGGAACATCTTGTACATGAGGTGAATGTATTTTATTTTTAATTTCATCCTTACAGTACCTTTTCCTTATTTTTAGGGTATATGCCAATGTTTCTGTTACTGATTTTGATTTGTATTTGTTTATCGTTATTCTGTAAGATCCTGTAGTTGAATTATGCTTTATAAACTGTACCACAAATCACAGAACTTTTTGTAAAATGATTGTTTCATGCATCCTTTCAGAGGAACATGCCAGAGGATAGTGGAATCCTTTAAACTGAAAGAAGAGTATATTCAGATTTGATCCTATAAACAGCAATAGAAAAAATAACGGTAAGCCGTATCGTATTTTACATTTGCTGGAACTGCACATGGGAATGTTAGCAACACACAAGGCAGCCTAGAGCCTACAGGTAGAACAAAAGTTGTGAAACCGATATGAATAAAGCAAGAAGGAAGCAAACAAATGACCTTAGGAGACAAAGAGCTGAAAGACAGACCTTGGCAGTGGAAGGACAGCTTAACTGTCTAACTTTTGGTTCTAAATTAGAAGAGGGAGAGACAGAATCTAAATAGACATCCAAATGACCAACACTTTCTGTAGTATTTGGCTACACGAAGTACTAAAACGGGAGCCAGGAAACGCTCTCCCAGCTCTGAACAGGAAATTCTTAATTTGCACATTAAAGTATATATAACATAATTTACTTCTTGACCGATGAATGGGATTTGTATTTAAAACCCAGCATATTTTCAAGTTCAATTCTTCAGTGCCTTTTCTACTTGATGATGAGCATTTCCTGTCTGTTTTCTGTATAACTCCCATGGGAATGAAGAGATGCCTTTGTTCCTCTCCACTCATGAATCTAAATTATTGATTAGTCAGTCTAATTTGTGGAAACTACTATCAGTTAGTGCTCTCTTAGAACTGCCTTAGATTTGGCAAAAAGAATTACAGGTAATTTGACAAGCATCTTCAGTGAGGGAAATGCAATATTAAAATAGGAGAAGTAATAATCTCAACCACTGTTCTTTTATTTGCTCACGCTTTACAAAACTGACATATACTCCAAAATTCCCTAAAATTTTAGTTCTTTTAATAAACATCACTTGAAGGCTGATTTGGGGAACGCTAGAATAGAATTAAGTGTTCTGGGCAGGCATCCTTTAGTGCTTGTGGTAATCCTGAAGCAGTGTTTACAACTGGGATCTACACACAGAAACCAGGTCCAAAACTTGCTAATTTACTAAGTCGACCTGAATATGTAAAGAATGAAAAAGGTCAATAAGGAAGGAAAAAGTAGGACAAGTCTAAGATGCCAAGACAAGCCATGGAATACTTACCGTGCACTCCATTACCTGAAAGACTGATGGTAAATCAGTGAGTGACTCCAACGCAGTCGTATTTGTATCTTGCCTGATAAACAAAGAGTTTGTACACTGCAGTGAACGAATCAACAAACATAAGTATAGGCATAACTAAAAGTCATGGAAACATCCATTTGGATTTAAGTGGGACAAAAACCAGAAAAGTATCTTAGTGTAAAGCAATGGAGATGGACATAACAAAATAGGGAAATTTGGGAAAGAGAGCTTTCAAGTATCAGACATTCAAACAGAAGAATAAAGAAAATGAGGTATGTAATGTGAATATGGGAAAATTAAGTTCTTCAGCCCGCCCATTTCTGAAAGAAAATATTTTAGAAGTAGACTACAGAAGGAAATCTGATCCTTCAAATTTATTGTCATGTTTCTCATTACTATAATTTTAAAATCTGAGATACTGTCACCAAGATTTTTCTTGTGAATGCCTGAGGATTTGTCCTGTCCTAACTCCAGTTTCATTATTCAAGGAGGAGAAGAGAGAAGGGCTTTATGACTGGGAGTATTAACAGGTTAAAAGAAAGAGCACTAACAAGATGTACAGCAAACAAAAAATCCCTGGAGAATGTAGCACAGGCTACTGCAGTTGCAGCGAACAGATATGGATAATCCCTGATAGCTGCAAATATCCTCTTAGGGGAGGTTCTCTGCAGGATAAGACTAGTCTCAATCCATAAATGGGAAAAATACTGCTAAAACTAGTAACATTTTAGCACTTTCTCCGTGTCATTTAGTTTGGAAGTAGAAGGACAAAGCCTCAAATTGTTGTTTAGAATAATTTAACAAGAAAAGTGAATCCCCTGACATTAAGGCCTCTTGTACATTCTGCTGTACAGCAAGAGCACCTGCACTATCTTGCCTTGAACAGACTGTTTTCAGCATTGCAAGCCATAGGTATAGATAAAAAAAAAATTAAAAAATTATATGCATTTCAAGAATGCATTCTCTGGTTAAATGGCAATGACAGACACGTCTCTTTGAAACAATGGGTGTGAATTTCAATTGAGAATGCAGATTTTGAATGTATTTGCCAATAAGAAAAACTCTTTCCTAACCAAGAGGAAAAAGAAATGCTCATCAGCACAGGACTTAACCAAAATGACTTGACATGAAAAAGCAGCTTTTCATTACATGACGGGAATATTTAATATTTACTGGTTACATGTTTAAATAAGTAAATTTAACCAAAAAACCCACCGACAAATAGAAACAAATTAACAATTAAGGAATGGTGGGCACGCTAATATTCCATATACTATGTTTTGGGAGCTGGAAAAGAGTAAGCGTTCAGAAAATTATTGCAGCCTGACTAGAACAAGACCTTGTTTTTGTTTGGTTTTTCAGTTTGGTTTGTGGACAAGGGAGTTGATGGAAGAGAACGAACAAATACTCTGAAATAGCACAGTGAATGAAAAATTTGGGATAATATCCACTCAGAGCGATACTCTAGTTATTGAAGAGTAGCTTCTTACTGACATAAACACAGGAATTTGAGACATACAGCCCCCGGTATACAAGAGATTTTTAAACAAATGAAAAAAAGTAAAACTTGTTCCTTCGAACTACCATGGATGAGGGAAATTGGCAGGGCAAAGAACCTGACAGTTAATGAATCATCACAAATATGGAAACAAAAGTATTACAGAAGCTATTAGGTAAGAATAGTATTTCTTACATCTTGGGATTATCAAGATCCACTTTATGAAACCATAGGGGGTTTGCATGCCCCACCTCTTCCAGTGGGGTTGTTTCTGCCCTCAGTACTTTACTAGTTAAGGTCTGGCTTTCCAGTTTTTCAATTTCAGTGCATTCATAGCCAGTTTATAAATATTGCTCTGATGCCAGAACTACCGTTCAGTCTATTTTCCCCTCCCTGCACATACCTTTGTGCCCACTGATAAGTGCACAACTGAAATGTGCACACGTGCAGGCGAGAGATAGAGGAGGTGGGTGCCCAGCCCTGCCCATCAGCCACCAGCGGCTGCTCTGTGCTGTGCAGCTGGCTCAAGGTGTGGGGTAATTCAGAATTAGGATTAGGAATGTAATCATTCAAAAATAAAACAATTTAAGCAAAGTAATAATTAACAGAGAAAGGTTTCATAGCAATTAATGAGAAAGTTCCATTGTTACTGACCTAGACATTTGCCAGGGTAAACTCGTTCTATACTCCTACTCTTTCCATCATTGATAGAGAATTTTTATTTCATCCTCATTATAAACTGAGCACCTAACACTCAATGAATTTTCTGAGCATTGTCCACAATCCCAGCTTTGCTCCAAAGTACTGTGTGTTTTCTTTCTTCTCTAAAGCCTCTTAGCACTGCCAAGCAATGGCCACAATTGCCCTTGGTCCTCTCCATGGACACTCTCATCCCCTTGTACAATGAAATCAAAATAACTGCTTGTCAACACAAACTCTTTGGAATGACAGCTCCACATAAAATGACATATTGTTATCTTTCAAAATGGAAATTTTGTTGAAAAGCATTCATTGCAAGTTTTAAAAGAATCTGGTAAGAGTCAGACAATGCAGCGGTAGATTCTATCACTAACAGCAAATCCCTTCTGCAGTTGGGGGAATTTTTCTCTAGAGGAAAAATTTGAAGCTTATTCCAAATTTTATCATACATTATTATTTTTTTTTAATCTAGTCCCTGATGGTTTTGTTTACTAGAAAATGATGACAATGGTACTCCAGTCAAGAAAAAAATGCTCAATCCTGTTATTTTTAAATTGCCTGTTTTTATCTCTCACGAGGTAATGAGATGAAACAAATTCAATCTGATCCATGATCATCTAAACACTTGATCTTACAGCCAAGCTCGCAGTAGGCAACTGAAATAGCCAATTAAGAACTGAAAAATTCAGGAAGAATCTTTCAAAGAAATAAACCATGCAAAAAATTACCTGCCTCTGAAACCTGGGAACGATCAGCAGTTTTGCTGTTGGTCCAGATTTCTAAGGACTTCAGCATCCCGCCTGCTGTTCATGTGGCACAGACTGAAGCAAGGAAATTACCACAAACCGCACTTTGACATCACGCTTGAAGTCACAGGACACCGAGTGTCAGCGCAGATTCCCAGCAGCTGGGAAAAAAACTATGCAATGCCAAGGGCCTTGAAGTAGAACTATGTGCATCTAGGGGAGGTTCATCCTAAAGTAATAAAAGCAGCAGTAATGAACTGCCACAATCGCCATGCTGAGCTGCCCATATGTAATCTGAAAGAGGATTGCATGATATTCGAGATAGAAATGAAATATTTAACATGTATTTCTACTGCAAAAGACACATAAAAGCAAAACTGAACTGTACTCTGGTATTGTAAATAGAAAATGATAGGTAAATCACTCCAAACTAAAACCATTAGCCTCCTAGTGATTAAAGCCCAATCAAATTTAAAAAGTAATTCTTCTAAGCTCATTGCCACAGTCGGTGCTTGATGCAGAAGGTCTGTGAAACAGAATAAACAACCTTCAGATACACAGGTTTAAATGAGGCAACTTTTTTTTTATGACGAACTCTAAACCAAAAATTATTTTGTAAGTATTTCCAGTTTCTGTCTTTTGAAATTAAAGAGAGTAATTTTCATTAGCATTCAACTAGTGTTCAACAAATGAAGCCGTTTTCTCTCTGGACTCTTCTTCCTTAAACTCTGATGTTGGAGTTATTCCTACAAATCATTTTGTTAGGTTATCATCCCAAGCACTGGTATTTTTTCCAATAACTTAGAGGCTAAAGCTGTGTCTCCTAGTTCTCTGTATTGAAATTATCATTAAAGTAACCACATTTCTTTATTGGACTAAACCAGAACTTTTAGACATATTATTGCCCTCTGGTGGTGGGAATGCTTCCCCCTGGTTAATCCTCCTCTTACAGGACTAATTCTGTAACACAGTTTCATTAATATTTTCTTACTTAGGTAGGGCTGCCTCCATGAAGGAGATATCCACAAGAACGGATTGTAGAATGGCATCCTTGAACTCCAATTACTCTGAGTTTTCTCTCATAGGTTTATGTCTAATGTACGGCAGCAGTGCTCCACTACTGTGCTTCCTTCAGCCTCCAGGAACACCTAATGATTTTTCATTCAATTAGGTTAATTATTTGTTTGATCTGGCAATATCTGGCAATTACCTCAGAGATATTAATCACAAACCTAGAGATGGCCCCACTCTTCTGTCAGCTTAATGTGGCGATGCATCTATTATCACTCACTATGTACTACATTAATGGTAGCATCATTCTCTAGAAATGGTCAAGTAAGCAAGAGCGGAACATATTAAAACTTCCAAACCTAGAAACTTCAGAATCTGATCTCCCACACCAGTCAGAATTGTTTCTTTTCTCACTTCTCTAAGGTGGGAAAATTGCTAGTGGTACTTCCCTCCCCCCACCAAGTACCAGCCACAACTTGCAGAAAGAGACACTGACGAACCAAAGATTTGATTCAATACTTGGCTAAATATGTGTGAATCGTGAAACTACAGAATCTCTTGCCAGAAGTGAAGGACTACAGCTATTGTCTCCCTCTACTTAAACAACTTGCATTAAATTGTTTTTAAAGTTTCTTTGAAGCTGGATATCAAAACATTTTTTTTTTTGCAAGGATGCATGTTTTTAAGAGTTAGAAATGCTACAAAAAAATTGGCCGTGATTTGAATGACTATTGAAAATACTGTTTTCTAATAGACACACCTACCTATTGATGTGATTAATTTTGATTGCCTATATAAAGTACCAAAATTAAGTACTTTAATCCAAAATTACGGCTTCAGGACAAAGACTATTAAACTACAAGTGTCAGGTAATGATTAATCTAAAATATGTCACTCAAGTTATAAAAATAAATGTTGTTCTGATTTATATTAGCCTCTCAGCCCGATTAGGGGAAAACATAGGACTGTAGAGCTATCAAGACACTCTAAAAGGGAGAAGTCAGGCATGTCGAAATCCCATGAAATTTTCATCTCATTGGAATTAAATGCAAAATTCTCCCAGTGTCAATAAAATCAAGATTTCTTCTGATAAAGATGACTGTTCTAAGAACATGTGAGCACAACTGGTAATTGTGTACTTACAGAGGTAAGGTATAATTTTTCATTTTTGTATCAGAACAGTGAGGTTCTGTAATTGTCACCAGCTGGAGCAATAGGGGCAAAAAAGTGTAATGCTTCTAAAACAGAGCTCAATCTGCTTAGTAAAAGGCTCATGACACCGCTGCGATGGTGATGAATTGTCTTGATGATCCATGAGGTCCCTGACAGTCACACAATACTTGCACTCCAGTAATTCAGGTAACATACTTGAACATAAAACTCGAAGTTCAGGAGCACAGTCACAAGCGTAACCGCCACAGACTGGCAGGAACATTTTTGCACAAAAATAGAAAGGGATGGTAACATTTACTTCTCCCTAGAGGTACCTTTTTCCCAAAGACCAGCCCTGTTTTCAGATGGAGCACGAGGAGCTGCATTGCAGAATGCCCCGTCATGCACAGAACCACCGACAGCCTTCAGTGCTCCCATTCTGTCACGCACATCGACCGTGTTTCCACTACGCAACTTTGCACTATGACAGTGGCTACTCACTGACCAGCTGCTGACCATTTTATCCTCCTCATCTATCAACAATTTCTTTGACAAGCTGAAAAGGTAAACGCATAAAACCAGTGCCATTGGATCAGTGGAATCAATTTGAAAAAATGAAAACAATCTGTCTTTAGATGTTTGCTTCACTTAATGCATCCCTTAATATTAAACTTCAAAGCTCAGATGTACTTTTAGAAGAGAAACCAAATACTTTAGAGCCTGTTTAAAGTTTACCGCAGTGCTCGGTAGAGTTAAGGACAAGCAAAAGTAGGGCTTCTCTAATGTTTCTGTTCCGCATCATCCCTCTCCCCCTGCCCCGCAAACAACAATGACACTGCATCTTTTGATGTTTTGAATTCTTCATTGCTTTTTATAGCAATATAACACCAGAGCAACATATTTAAATTTTTGATTTATCATAAAAACCAAGAGTGCTTGGTACAGGAGTTTTCAATTAAAGCTTTAACTTTTCAGTGGCAATTTCAAACTCCAAATTAATGTGGAGATAATTGTAAAATGATTGTAATTTAAGCTCCTGCCTTTCTATCTCAGGAACAATTAACACAAGAATTGTTCCTGGACTTTTTAATATATTTTTAAGAGAAAATTACAGCAAAACATCTAGTTATTGTAACCATACAAAGAGCTGAAAACAAGGAGATAATACAAAGCATTCAGTTACATTACTAAGCAGCTCAAGACACAGCAGCAAAAGCACATACGGAGAACAGAAGTAACTTAACAGAAGTGTGTGAAATCACGTTAAGAAGTTTTTCTCCTAATTACTTAGCTGGGACCAATACAGTAGAACTTCTCTTACGTTTCTCAAAACAAAAAATCACCTTTACCTTCAAGAAAAAGACAAAGAATCTAGATGATAGATGTAAAGTAACCGAAGACACTGAGTTTACTTAATATTTGAAGCAAACCCAAGTCTAGACTGAAATCGATAGCAAAACTGACACTGCTTTTCATGGATTAACAACTAGTGGTCCATTTATTTCATAAGTCAACTTATATCTATGTCTAAGCACACAGGTATTCTTATTTCTTATGCAAACTAATACAAAGATTGAGAAAGAAAAGACAGCTAAAAAAAAGGGTTAGCAGAAAGTACTATACATTTGTCAAAATGTAGCTGTTGGTACACACGTCACATTTTAGTTAGTGAAGAAATATTGTTATTTGTGTTCTGCTTTACCAATTATACTTCTCACTTAGCAGAAAACATCTTGATTAGGAGATAAGGTTTGAATGAGTTGAAAGATAAATGCAAATATAGTAACAGAAACATCTGTATCAGATAAAAGGCAGTGTACAGAAAAGCATAATCAAAGTTGACTCTTGAGATGATAACCTATTACAGAATTCCATACATGTGAGAGAAAGTATCCTTTCCTACTGTTAAGTTTATGAATATTCATAACAATCATCAATAAAATGAGTTGCAAGAACAAACTGCCCTCATTCCTTTCTGTCAGTCAATTATTGACAAGCTGCTTGATCTGTTGCCCTCTCTGAAAGATAAATAATATGTGATTTGAGAAAGGAACATAAATGCACTTGTAATGCAGCACCTGGGTTAAAACTAATGCAAATAGCTTACAAAGTACTTTTCAGACAACAAATCTACCTTTCATTTCATGAACAAAGTTTCTAGCAGGCGAAAAGCTGCCATTTTCACCAGACTCTCTAGATACTGATTTCTGTAAATCTAACCAATCTTTTAATGTCACTTGGACCTTGGTTGTGGCTCCCAATTCAGAAAAAAAAAAAAAAAGGAAGAGAGAAAGAAAAAGAAGTTATTAAGCTGAAGTATGTAAATGATCCCACTATTACAACGGTAAATCCTTAAATACATAAACTTAAGTGCCAGAAGTCAAAGCACAGATACCATATAAAATGCTTTTCTGACCTTTGGAAGCTTGAAACTAGGACATGTTTTCTTACAAAAACTCCATTTCCACTCACACCTCTATAAAAATCTAGTCCTTTCTTTCCATGTCCCCAAACTGTCTTTCCATTTCAGCTCAAGACATTCCATATATGTTCTACACAATGAAATTGATTTATCTTGCATTCCTCATTTTTTTTTCCAGATTCAGTAATCCACTTCTCCTAGGACTTACGCCCATATTCCAAACTGTGAAGCCACAGCAAGCAGATCTTAAACATTCTTTTAATGTAAACTGCCAGAAAATTGCCTTTTTTTTTTTTTTGTCTCTCCTAAAATACGTCTATAAGAATAGTAGGTAGATCAAACTTTGGATGTAAAAAACCCACCCTCACTATTGTCCTTTTAAAATAGGTAAAGGTAAAAGAAATACCTCATCTGGAAACTAAAAATAGCATGAGTAATTTCTATCCTCTTTTCAGATTCTGCTGTTATTCCCCTGGAATACAGTGACCTTATTGGCTTTGCTTATATAAGTGAGAACAGATTATTTAGCTGGAATTTTTCACTTAACACAAGCAATTTTATGCGTATTTTATGCCCGACTGATCTTTCTGCTCTCCTTTTTATATTCCAGCTTTCCCACATGTAATCTCCCATGCCAGAAGGAAGACTTTGCCGCTCTCCAGCCACGTGTTTTATACATGCTTAAGATGCACATCACACCAATCACCGAAGACACACACAAATCGCAGGCAACCAGTTCTTTTGCTTGAATACACCAGAAAATTTGTTTCCATCAGGTAGAGCAGAGTCAGGTCTCATTCCCGTGCCTGGGGCCACAGGGAACGTGCCACCTGCACCACACCACAGACCTGCTGAGCAGTCACCACCTTTGGCTGCTAAGTGTCCTTCACATAAAGCCATCTTGGGGGCCAAAGGCAGTGGATGCACGTTGTTAGGGACAGAAACATCAAACCTGTCTGAATGGCATTTGCATAATTACTTTTTCCCCTTATTAGTGAGGGCACATTTACCTGTTGTCTTTCTTTTTTACAACAAGTGTTCACACTGGGATAAGGCAGGAAACACATTTTTAACCACTGTCCTACATGCAGCTTTTTCCTTTCTTCTTTTGAGAGGTCAATCCCAGTTTGCAACAGACTCTCACTCCATTTTAAAGGAAACAATTCCAAAAGAGTGACAATTCTCATGCATCTCTTGTCTCCTGGAACACACACTGTGTTTCCATGACATTTAAGAGGGACACAATGGAGGTACTCGAGTTATTCCTGTGTCACTTTCCATTTACCTGGAGCTACATTAGAAAGGCCACAGATGCTGCAAACAAAACAAACACTGATTTCACTGAATCCAACGCTTTAGTCACATGACTACTTAAAATAAGTAGCCAAGACAGGAGAAAAATGGAAGTACCCGGACTATACAGGAAAAGTACCAAAAAGGAAAAAAAAAAAAAAAAAAAGAAGGAAAAGAAAGAGAAGGCTGTGCCTTATTGAATAGCCTAGCATTAAACAATGTTCTCCGACTTCTTTGAGTTCAGGCCTTCATGAACTTCATTTTCCTTTTTACAAATTTTAAAATTAAAAATATACCTCTTTCAGAGCTCCAACAATAGAAACCAATGTGTAGGGCACAAGAAATTTGTATGCAAGCAGTGAGACCTCAAAAGTGACATTTGCGTATTTTTTTTTGTAAATTCGACCATCAACAGCATCAATATCATTGACATCCCATTTCATGTATTCATAAGGTCAAAGACAAATGAATCCAGATGCAATCCAAAGACCGATGCTGCACATGTAATTCAACTCATCTTATTAACCATACCCTCAAAACAATCCCCAAGGAAGCACTTATCAAACCTTTTTCTACCCAGTGAGGCTTTGTCACACATTATTGAACATCCTTAAATATAGTTTCCTGAGATGTATGGAAAAACTTGTCAGCCAAAAGACAAAAGTTCAGAAAAAGGGTACTTTTGTTATGCTTACGAAAATGAGCAAGTATTAAACATTGTTCAAAAGTAAAAGACCTTTTATTTTAATACTGTATTTTGATTTTAAAATTTCAACATTTAAGGTCAGAGAACCAAATGGAGTCTTGCTTTCTTAAATACATCTATAGTCAGCATGGAAGCCATTAATTCTTAAGAGAAACCTGAAACGTCTTTTATTTTCTAGTTACTGCTGATGGCCTTTGCAGCTGCCAATCCTTGTTTGGGTTTCGAATAATCCCAAGGTCTCCTGTTCTCCGTGTACCCGTAGAGCTTCCGCAGCGCCACGCGGGCAGCTTCTTCCTCTGCAGCAAGTAGCGTTTCACCAGGACCCTCAGCTATAATCTTCTTATCGCTTGGGGGGAAAAAAAAAAATTGAAACCATTTCATCATGAAGTCCTGAGCACTATTATGCATTACTATGAATAAGGGCTGATAGATGTTCTTTGTCTCTCCAATGTCTGTGAATACTGAAGGCAATTTTTATATCCACACACCCGTAAACATTTCCGCTAGCCTTTCCTGCAAAGATAAGTGATGGTATATTCAACAACGGAAACTCAAATCAGAAATGTGTCCATTTCCTGAAGAACACAACTTTGTTCATTGAGATTCCAAACATATCACTGATTCTTTACAGCGTTCAGTTTGTTAGCCCTGTTCAAAACATGCAAATTCGTTACTCTGGTTGGCTTAAACAGAGAAATTTACCGCCCCTGGTAAGAAAGCATTTTAAAACTTCTTCAAAAGGATTCACAGAGAAGTTCTCAATGTTATGAAGTATGTACTCGGCTCTGTTTAATCAACATCTGTGGCCATATGAACAGTTCATGAAGGGACACCAGGGATTCCAGAGGAAAAATAATGAAAGTTGCTTTCTTTTATATAAAAAAATAAATCTTACAAGGCATAGGAACCGAGGCATGATAAATCAGAACAAGTTAAGGCAATCTTCCCATGTGTTTATCTGCAGCTCACTTAGCAAAACAACAATGATGTTGGTTTTGGTGGAAGAAGGTCCTGTTCTGCTCCAGAGGAGCAACATTACCCCTGGTCAAGAGACCAGGACGAGCGCTGACCACGCCAGAGAGAAGTGCACCACGGACGACTGGCACTTCCCAAGTCGTGTTTGGACACAGACACTCCTCTTGCCCAGCTTGCAGTGCCAATTCTTTGAAAACTAAACAACTTCTCTGGAATATAAAATAAGTGTCTCTTTAGTCCCACCTCCCTTGATGTCTATGTCTCTTTACCCTTCCATAAGCTCTAGCCACAGTTGTGGTCCCTCCAAAGCCATTCAGTTATGATATTCGCAAAACTCCTATGTCAGGTCACCCAGAACATAGACCCAGACTCTTTCATGCGCCCGATTTAGACTTTGAAGCCCTTTAGTCAGAGACTGTCATTTTATGCATCATTACAGCAAGCTATTGCCATCAATTAAATGGCTGCTTTGACACGGAAGTCACTGTAAGGTTTCTTTTCTCTAATAACTTGACCAAAGAGCACAAGTAGAAAAGTAAAAGACCATCTTCTCCCTTCTCCCCCAGCTTAAATCCATTTCACTTTAAATTAATATTATACTAACCAGTACAACCCAACAAAGTACAGTGGCAGAACTGTGCTGACTCCCAACTGCCTTGTAATTCTTGGTTCTGGAGAAGAGATATTCCTCTTGGTCAGTTCTTCCACTAGCAAGCCCATGGGGTTTATAACTTCCCAGATCTCAAAGAGGTCTTTTCCGATCAGCTGGGGAATAAAAAAATCCTAAACAAAAATATTTAGAAGTTACAATTAATGGGAAAGGTCATGAAGGCTCTAGCTTCTGGTATTTGCTAATAAAAATACAATATGAAGAGGCATTAAATACAGTTGACAACAAGCTGGTGAAGTGCACGATGAGACCGCCCCAGTGCTCCATGGCAGCTAAGCACAGCTCACCAGCGCTGTGACGCTCGGCAGCTCTGCCCGACTGAGCCACCACCTCGGACAAAGTCACAGCCCAGACGTAAAGAGGGAACAGACCAGCCCGAGAAGAAGGTTATAACAATGTGAACGTGCAGCTCCCACCACGAGGGGAGCAACTCAGAGCTGCTTCCAAGGCAGAAGTTGTGCATCAGAAAAGTTCTGCAAACAGGCTACAGGATTTTCACTTCTTTGGATCACTCTCTTGCCTGGTAACTGCTACTTGCTCTTACAGAGACTTTTGAATGGTCTTGGATCAGAAATAAGATTTTAACAATTCTTTTTTCTCCTGTGCAGAACTAGAAATAAGCGAAAAGGACAACTGAAAGGACAGTAGCTGCTGAAACTACTATGTTACACTGCATTTTAATTGAACATTTTTGTATGAAATATCTTCAGGTGCTTGCACTCCTACATGCAAAACCTATGAGCTCAGCCCCTGCTTTATATAAAATGGTTTTTTAAAATTGAAGATATATGTGACCTCACATGGAATAATGAAATTATTGTCAAACTTCTGCCGATCTCCCTGGATTTCTGGTCATCAAGGTACAGGACGGTTTAATTTTTTTTTTTTTTTTTGCATTTTTCTCCTGTAACTTCTGCCCCTTAGATGTTATTGTTGTCGGTACAAAAATATGTGATAAGTAATGACTTACCCTGACAAAGATCCCTGTTTTCTCAGGCCCACTGCTATTAAGCAAGGCTCCTATCACGGCAAAGAACGTCCTCTGTAGCACATCTGGTGGGACAGGAAACTCTCTGCAAAGCGTCAGGTCCTGTATAGACAGGTTTTGAGCCACATAAGAAACAAGTTCCTGACTGGTAAGAAAATCAACAAGTGCTCCTATCCCCTTTGCCGGTAAATCTGGGTAGGCACCTTCAAAGCACTGCGTCAGGTAAGAACGCGAAAAAGACACCCCTTGTTCGGCGAGTTTACTGTTATCTTGTAGATTAAGAGCAACCGTTTCTTTGTCTATCCCAAGTTCTCGGCGCCTTGCCTCCTCGCTTTCAATGTAACAAGAATTAACAAATGCAGTCTTGAGGAGATCCAAAGAAAAGTTCTCCTGTAGCCGGTGGCTGAAAGCTTGTATCTCCGCATGGTAATCCCAGTTGGGCTTCTCGGACCTACAGGCGTGGGCAAGAAAAGGGATTCAGAAACAGAGGCGGATGGTGCCCGCACTGCGAGCGTCAGGCCTTTCAGGTGACAGAAAGGAAATGAAAACCGCAATTAGTTCTAAAGGTCCGACCCAGCGTTCAGCAGCCCGGGCCTCTCAAAGGGAGGTTTCTCCCTCGTTAGCACCGTGGGTTCTCCGCCCTAGGACGGGCCCCCGCCGGGCTCCGCACCGGGGCCGGGCTGCCCCGGGGGCCGCGCACACCCTGCCCCGACGCCGGCGAGAAGGTGCGGAAACGTGGTGATTTAACCCATTTTAACCCGCGGCACTCCCTTCCCCCCAGCCCCGCCGGCACCCTGCGTTCCCACCCCACTCCCATCTCCTCGGGGCCGGGCCGCCTCTCACCGCCGCTG
>JAHREE010000034.1:4065999-4090551 GCA_033628505.1 Tringa tobata
AGAATTCTGTAAGATCTACGGCAGCTCCCGCCCTCGGTTCCATCAGCAGAGTTCATACATTCACACAGCCCACCTTTGGCTTAAAGGCCGCGGTAGAAAATTAACGAAAATACAGAAAACGTACAAAACAAGCCCTTTCCTTTGTCTCCCTTCACTGAAAGACACAGGCACGCACTTTCAATATTCACGGTAAGACAACGTGCACCACGAACGCCCAGAGAAGCCGGTGGAGTCCCGTAACCCGGGGGAACGAAGCTCAAACCCGAGAGACGCAGCAGGCGGGCGCAGGGAGGGAGCGCAGGGCTACACAGCAGTGCTGAAGCCACGGAACGCCGGGCACAACACCCTACTGAACTGGACAGCCCGTGAGAGGTGTGAGGGCACCATGGCTTCACCGGCCACCCGCAGGACCGAACCCATCCAGATCCACAGGGCTCCTTGATGCTCCTTACCCCGGCGCTGCTCCAGGCCACCAGCTGCACCGGCGTGCCAGCCACCTCCCGGCTAGCGGCGGGACACAGGTAGCCACGGGACCGCTCTGCCGCCTCTGCTGCTGCAGGGCGAGCCGAGGACATCGCCGACAGAGGCTCCACATCCTTCTCTTCTGCAGCCGTTGGGTACCATCGTCTTTTCACGTGTCTGTGTACTTCTAGAGCCTTCTAATGGTTTAAAGCGTTTAAATGTTTAANGGTTCCATCAGCAGAGTTCATACATTCACACAGCCCACCTTTGGCTTAAAGGCCGCGGTATAAAATTAACGAAAATACAGAAAACGTACAAAACAGGCCCTTTCCTTTGTCTCCCTTCACTGAAAGACACAGGCACGCACTTTCAATATTCACGGTAAGACAACGTGCACCACGAACGCCCAGAGAAGCCGGTGGAGTCCCGTAACCCGGGGGAACGAAGCTCAAACCCGAGAGACGCAGCAGGCGGGCGCAGGGAGGGAGCGCAGGGCTACACAGCAGTGCTGAAGCCACGGAACGCCGGGCACAACACCCTACTGAACTGGACAGCCCGTGAGAGGTGTGAGGGCACCATGGCTTCACCGGCCACCCGCAGGACCGAACCCATCCAGATCCACAGGGCTCCTTGATGCTCCTTACCC
Organism: Tringa tobata; assembly: GCA_033628505.1. Classification (NCBI taxonomy): domain Eukaryota; kingdom Metazoa; phylum Chordata; class Aves; order Charadriiformes; family Scolopacidae; genus Tringa; species Tringa tobata. The sequence goes on from JAHREE010000034.1 coordinate 4,067,108, forward strand.
CGGCGCTGCTCCAGGCCACCAGCTGCACCGGCGTGCCAGCCACCTCCCGGCTAGCGGCGGGACACAGGTAGCCACGGGACCGCTCTGCCGCCTCTGCTGCTGCAGGGTGAGCCGAGGACATCGCCGACAGAGGCTCCACATCCTTCTCTTCTGCAGCCGTTGGGTACCATCGTCTTTTCACGTGTCTGTGTACTTCTAGAGCCTTCTAATGGTTTAAAGCGTTTAAATGTTTAAAGTGACCACAGTGCCCACCCCTGGAAACATTCAAGGTCAGGTTGGATGGGGCTCTGGGTAATGTAGTTGAAGATGTCCCGGCTCATTGCAACGGGTTGGAGTAGATGACCTTTAAAGGTCTCTTCTACTATTCTTTGATTCCATGTGGGGACACCAGGCTAACGTTCCATACCTGCCTTCTCACCACACGCACCCAGAACGACCTCACAACACACAGCAGGGCAGCAGATGCCCACCTGCTAATTTTCAGTTGTTCAGTCTATCACTGTTACTTACTTCAAAGATTGATAGTTCAGATGAACCTCTAAATAAATTTTATTAAAATAATATTAAATAATGGTTCAGGGGTTTTTTTTGAGAGTTTTATTAAATATACTACATCAGTATCTTGTACTCCATAATCTTTTGATCACTCACAGACTGACTTGCTTAAAAATGTATTTTATAGAAAAACATCTGCAAAATTAAAGCTAAAAAAAAAATACATACTACACACCTCTGGACAATCTGCATGTTAGCAAAGAATACCTTTTATTTTTTGACCTGAACATGTGCTGAAACAAGGAACATACTCATGAAACAGGACACACTCCTTGAATATGGCACACCTCAAACTACTCAGGCTAAAGGAAAACTAGTGCAATCATGTTTAATTGCATCTAACAACAAAACAATAAAAACTACTTTGTATTCCTTTGTTTTTGTATTTTTTTTCCAAACCCATTCCATTCGTTCTCTTCCCACCACAATGAAACATCCAGTGGTTGCTTCTGTAGATCACTGTCCTTACATTGCATGAAGCAGACTTCATATTGGCTGACCCGTATTTACACTGAAGCATGCACAGGAGGATACTGCAAGTATTTGCAATGCAAATCTATTAAATACGTTATAACTGAACAACAGGGTGTCCCTTTAACACTGCAACTCTATAGCCTTTATCTGTGGTGGAAGTTTCCAGTGTATGAATTATAAAACAGCATACAATTCAGAAACAGAAACAAAGAATTTTGCAAATTGTTTGTATTCTCAAATAGTAAATCTTTCCGAGAGCTGTGTCTAGCGCCGAAACCAAAGCCAGCTGTTGAGTAGCCAGAAAGCTACAGTAATTGAATACATGATCATTTCCCTTTTAGCGCGCTCTTTGTTTTCTTCTTCCAGAAGTTGCAGACGGCGGTTAAGTTTGATTATCTAAAAATAAATAAAGGCTTTTAAGACTTCATTAAACGTTGCCAGACTTTCTAGAAGCTTCTGAATAGCCATGTAAAATTAGCATCTTGGATGGATTTTAAACACTTGATAATTTGACTATCTTCAATGGTTAGTGATCAGATCTTGCTGTCCCTTATAAGTAGGAACAGAAATGGAGTGGGACTCTCCAGATTCACAGACGATACAGGATACGTGAGGGCACTCCAGCCCTCAGGGGTACAGAAAGGATCCCCCATCATATATGTTATGGGTACCTTTGCAGCCACACAGAACACCTGTTCCTCCATTTTATCACCACAGCTTTTTCTTAATATTCCCAATTTGTGCAGTTTACATACCTGTCTTCTTAAGGAAGCAGCATCTACAACTGTCATGTCATCTGGTGTTCCCTCAAGCGGCGTATCCAAGTTGGAAAGACCATATCTACCAGATAAGAGAGATAGCTTAGCTGTCTCATCCATGCAAAGATTAGCAAGTACCATATTTTATCAACATTCTAGTAGATGTATTTTTTGGTGGTGGTGCTAAGAATAATTACAAAACTTTTTTTTCCAGCTTTTACAGACTTGTCTATTTCAATAGGATCCTAACTGAAGAAAGCACAGACATATGAAGTGGATAAGAGCTTGACTGAATCTGGGTTTATTGCTCTCCATATTGAAATATTTTTGAAGCTTCTCCACACAGACAGACTTCTTGCTGGCACTTGGTCTCTCAAGAGACTGTTTCCAACTGATTAATGAAACTTGAAAATTCCCCAAGCTAAAATGCTGAAGTTGCAAGAGACTTGGCAATAGATTAGAAATAACCAAATGAAGACCTGGAAAGAATTGGGTGTCTTATGCTCTGTAACCACTTAAATATCCCAAGCGGACACCACTGAAATTAATGATATCAGACACTTTAATCTCAGAATTTTAAGCAGAGAACCTTGCAAATAAAGAATCTATTGCACAGTCACTGCTACTGAACTTTGCACGCATTAGAAAGTTTGTTCCCAGAGCACCTCTCAGAATAATGTTTTGTCTGAATCACTACATTAAGAAAACTAACTCCAGGGCAAGTTAATTAAACATGGCACATTTATTATCAGTTGGGAAGTGGCAGACAGTCTCTACGTATGTGTTTTGATCATCCAAATGCTACCTCTTAACCAGATTCTTCTCCAACAACTAACAGGTAAAAGTAGTTCCTGATGCTGCACCTACCACTGAGTATCTCACTCTTATCTTAAAACCTGAGTTTTCAATATCAGTTCCCCTTGACTTCCTTCCTCGTTAGGACATACGAACAGCTGCTGCAAGCAGCTTAGGAAATTGAACAAAATAACATCAAGGCTATCAAATTCACAACAAAATACACCTAAAAGAACGTTCAGCATTTAATGACAGTTAATGGTCAACTTTGAATATGAGTCGTATTCCTGAAGCTTGCACAACGGATACTACTTCTGCACTGCATGTTCTTTCAGCACTTTCAGCAAAGGTCTACAGAATGCCTTCAGCTCAGGCAGGATTTCCTCTCCCCCCCACCCCAACAGAAAACTTGCCAAAGGTTTCCCTGTACCACTGGTCATTAACACGCTGTTTCTGAACAAGGGTTGCTGTTTCTAGATGAGAGTTACATTAGTCTGGACTTTGACAACGGGTAGATCTTTGAGCAACACTGTATAAAAGATAGGAAGTTAATTACGTTTTGGTCTGTTTCTTTGGGTTGATGGGTGTACAAGGAGAGGGAAGGGCTACCAGCAAGAAATTCCTTGAGATAATCTCTTGGGCTGTTACAAAAACGGAATTCCTGAGTTAGAGAAGAATCACCTGCATGGATCCAGTGTCTACCCAAGCACAAACGTAATCTCCATGTCGGTGAAAACATAGAAGTGTAGTGGGAAATGGGAACAACAGACCTGGAAGGGACTATATTTTTTTTCCTTCATCCCGACCATGAGATTACATGTCAGTCCAGTTCCCCTGAAACAATTGTCAATCCGCCAAGGTAACGGTAGCGAAAAGGCATCCAGCTACAACCACCAACCACAGGCACGTTACTGAGAACTTGTGGAAAAAATAAGGTGATGCCAGGTCAAATCTTCTAGCAATAAAAATATGCAACTCACTACTAAGCAGAAAATACTCCAAGTATACTGCTAATGTAATTTAAGAGCCTCTCCCCACACATTACTTTGAGCCAGAGTTCTGCAGCACATTGTATCTATTAGACAAGTGAGGTCTTTGCAGATGGACTTGGAGGGGTAAGGAATAACTACCTGAAATATTTCAAGAGTTGAGAGGGAGGATAGAAAAGAACATTGTGTTTTAAAATAAGGATACTAGAAATAGGGAAACAGAAGTCTGAATTTTAGAATCTAAATTAGCGGATCATGACTAACAAAAAAAATACTCTTTACCTGATGTTGTCATGATGAGGGTTAGAGGAAGTGGTAGCAGCTGACCCACCACGTAACACTGGCCTACGGCAGGTTTTTGTGGACAGAAAGCACGAGACAGAAACAGGAAATGACAAACAGAGATAAGAGGTAAACCACACGGAACAAAGGAACATCAGAACATCAGAATACTTCCACTTACATTGTATAATGTTTCAATACAATTCAATATCTATTTCATTGTAAATTGCACTTTCATATTTCTCTTATTTGAATTTAATAAACACTGAATGTTTTTGCAGCTAAGACACATAGGCAGTTTTTGATCATATAGTTTCATTTATGGAAGACAAACTGCTGGAATAGTCATTTGGGAGGAAGTTATCTGCCTTATAAAATAACCATGGGAAACTTCAGGTTTTAAAAAAATCCCCCTTACCCTCCCAAACAAACCCCCACCAATAACATAAAAATCTATATACTTATGAAAGTCTTTACAATCATGGGAGATTTGTCTTTTCTTTATTCATCTACACTAGATCTAGTTCAGAAAACCTGGGCTAGTGGCCTAAGGACCATATATAACCCAAAAAGAGGTATATCTCTCCAGAAAGAAGCAATTAAAAGCTTCAAGTAGATGGTATGAACATCCTTGTAAGTGTTGCTCTTTCAATTTCTTTTCCTTTTCTTTCTAGGCAGAGAGGAAAAAAAAGGTAGAGCTGATTAAGCTGCTGCAACTATATAATATACATACACTTTGCAATAAGAAGTTACTGTGTCCCAGTTTACAGATGATGTGAATACCAGCAGTACCTTCTGACAAAGCCACTACTTTGTGGTTTCAGAACCTCTAGTAATGAGCCACTACACTTCCACATCTGTGATGTGGACCAAACTCTTCAAGAGCCTGAAATCTTTTTTCACTTCCTTCCCTTTTCCCAACGCCAAGAGGAGGTACTTATGCCATGAGTTTAACCCATGTATACTCCAGGCTATAAAATTGAAGAGAAAGAGGATCTAAGTACGAAGATCTTTACAGCAGGTACATGTAGGAGGCAGAGACCTGGTGCTGAGGTGGCTGAGAGAACACTGTGGCCCGGCCTGAAAATGAGCAAGAACTATGCAAAAATTTCATTTGAAAGGATCAGGATCTAGGAGCCTTAGCAAACTCTGCTCCCTGATGCGATACTTTCTGGGACTAGCTCCTACTCTAAAGCAGCACGGTAAGTGCACACCACGATGTTTTCCTGACTAGCACATAAGATAAACCAGCATGATGTGTTTTACCAGACAGAAACACCCATTCCCAATACATACAATAAAATAATATTCTTAACTAAATGCATGAGGTCTTGAAGAAATTTATCAAAAAAGGTATTCCTATTTTTTAATCAGAGAAATAATTCAGCTAATCTAACGTCCTGTCTGAGAGATGCTAGGATGAAATACTTTGCTGAATTTCTCATGCTTTCTCAAGCAGCAGCTATGGAACAGGCTGCAGAATTTCTCTGTGAACATAAGTCACCTGTAATTAACTGGCAGATACGTGAAGGTCAGCTTGACAGTATCCAGCAGGCATTTCCCACACCATCTGGCACAGGACAACAACATTTGGATTTTGCACAATGAGAATGATAGGTCTCAAATGCTCTCTCAACTCTTGGCCTCCGTGGTATCTTGTGGCAAATGAAGTTTTATAGCTGTTGCAGAACTAGTAATGCTAATTCACACTACCCTTCCCAAGGAAAGCCATTGGCTTGGTGGTAGCTGATGGCTACAGCAAGGAATAAAACTATAGCACTCTGGGATCTGTATAAATCACAAACTCAATCCAAAGACAAGTCTTTAATCCCACTTCTCAGCGCAGATGGGCTGCAAAGAAGCTGCACGTGATTTCTTCCTTTTCTTTGCAGTTCACTTCTTATTTCTTTACAGGTGGACCCAAAAGGATCACCAGAACGTTTCTCTGCCTCTCCCACACTTAACTTTCTTGGTCTTACGTATCAACTAAAAAATTCATTATATAGATCACAGTGGCCTCATAACTGAGATCACCTTACCCCCAAATCAGCATCAAGATTTTTGGCAAATACTGAATGCACACGCATAACACAGTCAAGCTACTACATACATATTAAAAAACTGAATAAGAGTACATTACATCTTTGAATTTTCTGGCTACTTCTGTCAATTACATCCTAAACATTAATACATGATCAGAAGCAGCCATAACTCTGAGGCCATGTACTCAACACTTAATTTCACTGCAAATACAGTGGCAGCCTGAAACATGAAGGGAATGCAGAGTAATCCAATTTAATAACAGTGGACAAGCAGGCAATAAGGCAGTGACCAAATGAATCTGGTCTGTCTTCCTCTGCTTAGAGCAGAGCATGCAATGGAAATATCACAGTAACGATGCAATCATACACACATGGGCTGGGAGTAAAACACAAGTGTGGACAGTCTAGGTCCCTGGGTCCAACTTCCATCATCTCTGTGCATGCACACAGGGGACTGAAGCCAGCACATTCCCTTTGCCCAGCAGAGGCAGCAGCTACGTTCACCTCCCTCTGTACTTTTAACAGACCTGGAAATCTCGAAAAGGCTGTAAGAATGGGCACTAGGGCTTTACGGATGTGTTCTGGACACGAACTGGGTAAGAAGCTCAGCTTCCAACATACAGAAAGGATTGGTGCATTGAAGAATTGAAGAATCAGTGACTGGATGAAACTCTTCCTCACTTGTCTCTCTGCTGTAAGTGGTTAATTCAATAAAGCAACAAGCTACTGGTTTTCCCAGGCTCCTTAGCATTTTCAGACCCATTTAATTTTCTTCTGAACTATATTACTCCAATCCAAAGTCATGCATAGCCCCCTGCAATGAGTGCAATTTAACTCATGTCCTATTTTATTTCTACCATGAAAAATATCATTAACTTGCTCAATATAAAAAAAGGATGTCATAACATCTCAAGATATGAATATGTGAATGAAGTTTAGCATTTAAGAAGGATAATGGCTTTTTAGAAAGGGCTATCCTGAAGAAAGGAAATAGTAATTTATTTCCATACTTTCTTTCCCTAAAAAAAAAAAAAAAAAAAAAGTATCGATCCCAGAGTTGAAGAATAGTTCAGATAAAATACAGATTTCAACACAACTCTATTCAGATATGAAATTGCCTTTTTTCCTGTTTTTAAGACATCACTAAACTCTCCTTAAATGTAGGAGGTTGTTCTGGGGTGTTTTTTGGTGGTTCTGTTTGTATGTTTGTTGCCTACAGCATAAAAGATCAGTCTTCCAAAAACACTAGGTATAGGCCCTACAGTCATTCAACAGGAATTGAAACAGAAAAATGGTTAGAACTGGAAAACAAAACTGACCTATTGTCCTTGTCCAAGCTGAAGGAAATGCAGGAGTAAACAGACAGTGTAAACAATGATCATTAAATTGTTGCCCAATTAAATAAACCATTATGCGAGCAGTGCCGGGTAAACTAGGCATAATTCGTTATCTGCAGCAGTACAATCAGCACCTACCGTTAGCAGTTTTAGTAGATTGGAAAATATTTTGGAAAAAAAAAGAAAAAGCAAGCCATAAAACAAGTTAAAATATTTCCAGCAAGTAACACACAGTCAGATCTTGCTCATCTTAAAAGATCTCTTGTAGTATTAAGCATAAAATGTTAAAAAACATAAGGTTTTGAGATAGATAGCACATTACACAGAGCAAAAGAACAGAGTGCGGGTTTGGAGCAATTTAAAATTAACAGTATTTTGCAACCATGCAAGTGGATCATCCAAATTTCACATTCCAACGCCAGCTGGAGAGTCACAGTGGGTATCTAAACACCCAACCACAAAGAATACACTTTCACCTTATTGAAAAGTTTGGGGTTTGGCACCTATTTGCTAATTGGTGACTAGAAACAGGTTTCCCATTTATTCTAGGAAGGTTAGTAAGAACACCTCAAAAATTAACCCAAACCAGGAAGAATAATGCAGCTTTTAAAGTAATCAGAGCCCTAGAAATTTTCTGATAACTGAAGTAAGTTGAAAGTGTATGTATGCATCTGTGTATGCTTTCCAGAACCCAAAACATTGGCAAGAACATACTTAATGGAAGCCAGGAATAAAACCCGTTAGCTTCACTGCAGACTGGGGAAAGGGCTAGAATTTCAGTCTATATTTTAACAAGGACTCTTGGCACAGTATCCGTAAGTGCTATTATTCACAGACAGTAGAATTCCTCCTTATCCGGGAGCTTTAATTTTGTAAAACAAAACAAACTTGTAATCCCATCTGATTTTTAATACTGACAAGGCAAAAAAGGTATTGCTACCCAACTGCTGACAAGCATCAAAATTTTAACAGCTACAGCCCAAAATTTCAGAGTCAGGGTTAAGCATCCAACTCGCAGAATTTCAAGGGTAACTATGCAGCTAATTTCTTTTTTTTTTTTTTTCTTCTTTGTTTTGTTTTAAGTCCCAGGGTAAGAACATAAAGGCCAGCAAGGCTGGAGTTCTATATGATTCAGGAGTAATATGGGCATTTATATCCAGTCAGGTCAGCAAGTATGGTGAGCTACAGGAGGTGCCAGTTTAAAAAGTGACTGCAAACACACAAATACTGGCAATAAGATTGGCTTGATAGTGACATTTTATTACCAAAACAACTAGAAAGCAAATCATTTAAATTCACGCTACAAGCTATTAAGAGTGCTGCTGGGATGTTAGCAACCAGAGGCAGATGAAAGTTTCAAAGAACTTCCTAGCACAGGCCACACCGAGTGGCCGCAGGAGGAATGAGCAGTTCCTCCCAACGTTCTTGCCAATTATCTCCTCTAATTCCACCTCTTGGCAAGCCCTAGAGGTCTCAGCTGCCCCAACACTAGAGACTCACTGTGGGCAATTTTTACCTGAACCTCTGTGCAAGCATGCTATTGATGTGACAATTGCTTTTGGTAAATCAACCTTACCTAGCTTTTATGTATGTTTCTGCTGTGTTAAACATGCCATTCTTTAATTTTGTAAAACAAAACAAACTTGTAATTCTATCTAATTTGGCACTTCTAAGTGTTACCTTAGAAGTGCCAAATCAAAACAGTCCAAGGATGTATCAAGTGGGCAAAACTCCACTGAGGAAAATGGAAATTGTAGAATCATTTAGGCTGGAAAACACCCTTAAGATCATCGCATACAACTGTAAACCTGACACTGCCAAGTCCACCACTAAACCATGTCCCTAAGCACCATGTCCACACGTCTTTTAAATACCTCCAGGGATAGTGACTGATTGCCAATGAGGCTTGTATTGGCTCATTTCCTCTCAAAGTATCCACTCACCCATACAAACAGAGACAGCATTAACGAGAGGAGCAACCAGCTTCTCAGCATCCATTTCCTTTCTTGCTCTTGGCATCCAGCAAAGTGGTTACCATCAGTCATGTATCAGAGAGAACTATTCCCAATATAAAAGGAAAGAGATTGAAGTCTTGACACATTATCAAAAGCAGTGTCTGCAATGCCTTGCGTAACATTCTGCCCCGTTTCTGTACATTTGTTTGGATGCTTTATGACAACATCAACCCAATCTTATTGATTTGCACCATTGCTCACCACCAGAAAAGCAGAAGACAAGGCTCGTAAATCTGCAGGCTCGGGGTCAAATATTAATTGCAGAAAACACCGACAATTTGGGAACAGCAAAGTCCTTTGCTGTCACAGAATAACACCTCCTATTTTGATTTTTATTTGGAAGGAAACCAAAACAACGCTATATTTGACTCCAACAGAAGCATTTTGAAATGTGAATTTTGGACAATTAAATTGCTTGTGAATAGTGAAAGCAAAGGAAAGCAAAAGCAAATAATTTCATCTCATTATTTTGTAAACAGAAACCAAACTCCACTAAAACGGAGAAAAGAAAAAAAAAAAGCAGCAAAAGCTGGCAGAATCAGTGACAACCAATCACCTGCGGTTTTCATCCAGCACATCCAAGACCTGCTGGTAAGCCCTACGAGTGGAAGACTGGATAAACGACAAAATGCCACGAGCAGAGTAAAGATTAGTTCCATCTTCAGGTAACATATTGGGAGGACAGACACGAGCCTGTTGCAGTGATGGTGTCACACTGTTCGTACAAGCATAATAAATGAAGAGAGAAATACTATAGTCAGATTTTAAATTAAAAAAAGCTTTTCAGATAGACCCCATTGCAAAATGCTTATTGCTTGCTTTTGGTTTACCCTTCTCCCACCACTATAGCGTAACACTCCCAAATTCTAGTAGCGTAGGGATCACCAGCCACATTTATATACGTTCTTCAGAAACAAACACAAGTGATAATCCAAGGACACTGTTTTGATCGTTACACAAATTAGTTTTATGAAGTTCTTGTCCAGCTACCTCTCTATCTGTTGAGGTCAGTATTCAAATCCTCACTGACATCAATGAGAAAAGTATTTTTATGAGCACTGGCATTTTAAAGAAATCCTACCCATAATCTCTTTCCAAACACAAGCTTTTTTCAACTAGGAGAATCTCCCACAGAGTCTCTTCAACAAAAATTTTTCTTCAAGCTGTGACTAAAGATTAAGAGACTATTTTGATTTGCACGTGGAAAAAAAGCTTAAAGGCAACTGCAAGAAATTTAAGAAAGCACAGGATTTGTACACCAGTGACAACAAATTCCATGATCTGAGTTTTGACTATGATGAAAAATCCTGTTTAAAATACACATGACTGAAATTCAAACACGACCATTTGGATTATACAAACCTCATCTCTATCGGTCAGAAATTAGTTTTGAAAAACTGCCTTTGATTTGCTCGTACTTCTTTACATTCAATCTGACTTCATCCACATTTGCACATCATTATATTTTTAAATTTTTTAATTTTTTTTTAATCAGGAAACTTTAATTAAAGGTGAAATGTCTTTTAAATAGGAAGCAATTTGTGTTAACTTAATTGTAAATATTAGCATAAATGCAAACCAAAGTGCGAGTCACCATCCCCTTTAAAACTTGGAATAGTTTTTATTCCAAGATCAGCATCCATAGTTCAACACATTTCCTTTGATCTTGCCACTCGTGCTTTGCTCTAACAGTTTCTGGAGTTCGAATGCCAATCTTCCAGCTTTTGGCATTTTTAAGAAATTGAGCAAAGCATTAGTGTCTGAGTGTTTGGAAGCTGGTTTGATATTTGGATAATCTCTAGACGGGTCATAATTCTATGGATACTCTCATTTTGCATACAGTTGTTCTGCGACTGGCTGGCACCAAGATCACAAAACTGAGTAAGAAAGAAAATTCAATTGAAAAGACAGATTCAAAGCATGTTACATGGATGTCACTTCACCCACAGAGAAGTTCAGATGTCCTATGCTTCACAAGACATGCAAAGACAGCACGGGCTGGTGCTTGGCTGATACTGGTCACAATTTATTACCTAAACTACAAGTATCTGTAGAGTACATTTGGACAAGAGAAAGTAAAAAGGAGAAGGATAAATCAATAAAAATCTACTTTGCTTCTTTACAGCTTTTATCATTCTTCAGGACTTGTAGGATCCATCTTTCTTTTATATTTTTGATGACTCCTACTTTGCAATCAATGCTAGTGGTCACATCTACATATTTTACTCTTGAATTGCATTGGAAATGTCAATGTTCACTAGCAAACTACCAAGAAGCCGGGCCAAGTATGGAAATAGTGACACTAAAGTGAATTTATGAGAATTTCTACTCCTTTGTGGATTTTCTGCCTTGAGGTAAATGAGGGAAGGGCTGAAGGCTTGAACTCGTAGTATATTTTATATTAAAAGAAATTTTTCCTGCTCATCAGAGATTTACAGAATAGGCTGAAAGACAGCTTAAAAAAAGGTAACAAACAGTATTTATAACTATTGCAAACCAGAAGGTATTTTGGAGTTCCTGTTGTCTAGAATGGTATTCCTGTAAATACCACAGTAATGTTATTTGCATACAAAGTCTTCTGTAGATACTATGAAAAAAAACCCAAAAAAACCCAAAATTATTTAATTAAAACTGCACAAAATTCTCTAGAAGAAAGTTACATGTGCTGATAAAATGGAAAGTGTGTATAATAAGAAAAAAAGCAAGGCAGACTTCAGAACTAGATAATTCCTAACCCCATGGTCTAGTCCCTGGACTACTTTATGCTCGTTGTTTTATAGGTAGCTTGTAAGAAAAGACAGTTTCAAGAGATTACTTCATTCATATTAAGGTATTATTTAATTCTTACTTAAGAGAATATTTAGTTTCTTAAATGATTTAATTATTTAAATCTGTTTGCTCCTGGCTAAAATGTACAGCTACATGAAATTACTCAATTTTTCCCCATAAAGACTATTGTTAATTTTAATATCCTTCTAAAGTGCATAGTCTGAGACAGACCTCTCTCTTCCTTTCTGTCTGAAAGTGAGAATAATTCTATTAAGGGCTCAAATGTCAGGATTAAGGAACAAGGAGGGAAAAAAAAAACACCAAAAAATCCAATTAAGAAGCAAAATTTTTCTTCTGTCACCTTTTTCAGGATTCAGAATTATTGTCCTGTAAACATGCAGTAGTTCTTCAGACTATGTCAGCAACCATGGAAAAGAAATACTATGAGCCAACACCTGATATACAAATCAGCCAAGATGACATAAGAAAAAAAATCTCTAACATCAGGATAATTCTCTAACATTGAGCATGACTACTTATAATGAGACATTTTGGCCATCCCCCTTCTCTCCTCTATTTGTAGTTAAACAGTCTTTATCCTAGGTATAATTTTGTTTCAAATTTCTGAAAAGCTCCAGCCACTTACCATACCACTCCCTGGTTACAAACACCAGTCAATTCCAGGGTGTGGAACCAAAACAATTAAGATGGAATCAGAAGTTACTAGGGAAGAGCACAGTAACATTCTACTACGTGCAGAGCTTTTAGCTTAGCAGCAATCTCCCCTAAGTCTTTTCAAAACATTTGTGATACACACAGGGTTTATTTCAGATATGTCTCTGACTCACTGTTCTGGAAGTATCAAATGAGAGGTTAATAGATTTAACTAGTCAAGGTTACTTTAAATTCAACCACAGAGACAGACTGTATTCTCATTAAAGACGTGCACACCATAACCTTTTCTCCCACAACTTGCATGAAGAGCAGAATTTCTCAAACTGTGCAACTGAACTCTCTAGAGAGATGTGTTTTTCTAAGGAAAAGGTTGGAGTAGGAAAAAAAATGAAACGCTGTCCCCTTTTCCATGCACTCGTGGTGGTTTGTTGACTTTTGATGCAGAAGTGGAATCCTTGCATTCAACATCGACTGGCAATGGACAACAAAAAAGTTTTGTTCCTTCAGCCATTCAAAACCAGCCAAAGAACAAAGAATCAAACAAACTAAAGCTAGTTTTGAAATTTGATTTTTCTTTACAAATCAGTTCTTAGTTGAGTTGTGCCTTTCCTTTCGCCGCCAGGTATTTTTCCCCTATGCTCTTTATACGGGGAAACGATTCGGAAAAGTTTGAGAAACCCTGAAGCAAAATTAGAAACCACACATTCAGTGTAGCAAAGGCTGTTTCAAATTTTACATTCTAAACTACAGATACTTAGCAAAAAAAAAAATAAATTAGTATTGCAGAGCGCTACATAATTAAACACACTCTTGATTTTCATATACCAGGTAACATTTAGGCTTACGTGCAATCCTTAGTCGAAAGAGGTGACTGGAACCGTGGCATTTTATTTCTTGGGACAGTATCTGATCTGTGCCACCTTGAATAATAATTGTAATCCCTTAAGTATGCATCCGTATAAATAGAATGTAATTTAGAGAGCTGTCATTACTGCTACACAGGTAGATAGTTATTGTACAAGCAGGTACCTACTTGTTAGTCTCATTTATTTTGAAAACATTTGAGAATTACTGTGTTTACGAAGCCCAACTCCCGAAAAATTCTCAGAACTGTCTCTGCATGCATCTGGATGACGAGAAGATAAAAACAACAGAAAAGAAACAACTATGTGTACCATGTAGAGAACACTGTGACAGGGAGCCCAGCCAATTCTTTTGCTTCAATCTGACAACCTATTCCAGAATGTTTAATTTTGTCACTTTGTAGGTCAAGCACTGGAATTTTGTGCAGTACATCTGAACATTTTGTCCAAGGAGGACAATACCATCCTAGATTAAAACTTGAGTATTATAGTCCTATTTAGAAAACAAAGGTTTTAAAAGGCAATGCTCCATGTGCCTTTTCAATGGCGTCCTCATCACAGCATCTGAGCAGACTATCATGTCTATTAGAAAGCTGAATCAAGGAGGTAAGAGAAACAAGCATTTAAAAAAAAAAAAGTATTTTTTGGATAGGAATTAAATACTTGAAATAAAACATGGACTTTATTCCCTATTTGAAGATGTGAACTAGACTCACACAAGCACAGGAATAAAGAGCTGATCTTTGTCAAGTTAGAGTACCATAGTACTTGTCACTGCAGAAGTGAATGACAGACATGGTACAAACTTAAAAGTCAAGCCAGTTTTGATGAAGCAGCAACATGTCATTACAGTAATTAGAACAAAGATTATTTCTTTCAGCCAACAACACTGGAAATAAGAACTTTAGGAGCAGCTGGTTTCTTACATTTTTGTACCACTGGAAAAAAAATAATATTTCTAGATGCTCAAGAAATTTCAATGTGATATATATGAGATAACAGGTGTACAATTATGTTTTCTGTAGTGCAAAGAATACATTTGTAGTAGAATTTATCTACTTAAATGGTCTAATTTATCAACAAGGAAACTAAGCTTAGAAGACATGCATTACATTTACTACAAACCTTTAATAGAAATAGTAGCCTATGGCTAAGTGATACCCAGTACCATCTGAGGTAGCACGATTTACATCAAGCAGGTTTGTTTGCTTGTACTGCCTAATTTGAGCTATACAATAACGCTTCCACATGCGTAGCTTCTCTAAGTAGCTATCACAGTGAAAACAGAATGCCACCTTGTCAATTTTGTTTGTAGATTCACTGCTTCTGGTTTTATTTACATGAAACTCGCAAATATTTTTGCAGTTTACCTGCATTTTCCTTAAATTGTGAGGAAACAAGAGCCAAGACATGCCTTTTTCACCAAGAACAAGAGACTTGGCTTTCCTGCATCTGTGTGAGCCATTCAAGTTCCACCTTGAACACAATGCTTTTGTAATCTGAACTCACAGAACATTCTTCTGAGAGTGACCCAGGTACATGGTCACATTCTCCGCTTGGAGATTGACAAAGCCTGGATGAGTAAGAAATGCCAGGCTCAGCATCACTGGAAATGCCACAGCATGTTCAAATTCTTATTTCGGATCACACTGAGTCAGAAGCAGCAGTGATGACAGAAAGAGAAGTGATTTCTAGGAACCTCAATGATTCAAAGCAGATGATCTAAAAGGTGGGCACAGCATAACTTCTGCCATAAGAAAAACAAATACTGGAGAAGACAAGAGACAAGTTAAGTTCTACATTACCATTATTATACATTATCTGCAGGTCAGAAAGTATGGAATGCTGCAGTGAAGAAAGATCACTTCTTCCACATGGGGAGAGCACAGATACAGCAAGCTCAGTATTAGCTAGCTGGTATTTTTCATATTTTTCATCCTGAATCTATCTAAAGTTTATAGAATTTTGCTAAAAGACACTCATAATAGAAACTGCTTAGCACTGGAAGTTTGGTTTATTTGACAGACATTATGCAGGCACTACCATGGGCATCAAGAGAAGAAAACTAATCTCCAGGTGTGTCATAATTTCCTGGCATTTGTAAATGATAAATTGGGTCACTCAAGCTATCCGTTATATGCTCATTGATCATATCCTTTCTCAGTTTACAGAATTCTAAGTTCGTATTGTATTGCTAAGCCTCTGAAGGACTCCTAGTAGATTAATAAACTGTCACAGCAAATAAGATTCAGACCATTTTAAACCAGTAATTCTATATATAGCTACCAAGCAACCACAAAGCACACAGGTGAATTTTACAAATTTATGGATTCAAGAAGTCCAAACATATGTGAGAAGTCTGACAGCACCTGGATACATCCAGTCAGAGCTGATTGTGCCAGTTTCTCAGATGGGTGGCCGGGCAGACACAGCCCGTGGCTTTCAGAAGACTAAACTAACCTGAGGAGCAAGGATAAAGTGACTTCAAGAAATTGCAAGAATTCATATACCATCTGGTTTTCCTTTCAGTCCTATACATCAAAGACTGGCAAAGCAGAGCTGGTAACATCAAAGGGGTAAACTTTTTCACAGGCACCTTCCATATACCTGAAGCCCACCTGTTCCAGCATGTATCACGTGCAAACTATCAGATAAACAAGTGAGGGCCTCTCCTGCAGTGAAATTCCAGTATGACCCATCCAACAGGACATAACTGGATGACTGAGGGAACCTGGGCACTTAAGAGGCTGTTAGAACATTGGAGACCGAGCTGATCAGGAGCTTATGGAGGTGAACCTGGTTCTGCCAGCTCAGTGAACGTATACAACTCAGCAGACTCGAGTACCCAGACCCGTGCAAGCTATCAGCTTGTATGAACCAAAAGCCTGATTAAGTAAGAACAGGAAGATAGGCAAAAATGTTTCCATGAAGATCTGGAGGAGGAGAAGGAGAATCATAACATGTCTAGAACATGCATCAGAGTGCATTTTAGACAAACTAACAGATAAATATGTAGTACATATAGTACCTCCTAGCACCCCTCCTGTAAATAGAAGAAAACAGACATTTCTAGGACATAATTCACTTGATCTGTTTTAGACTAAAAATAGGTAGACCCTAAGTAGGTTATGCACTTATTTCCCCCTAGTTACTGAAAATTAAATTTATGGTAATTTAGCAACACTGTTATACAGTCTACATTGGGACAGATAAATCCCATCTTCTAGATCTTGTATCTAACATCCTTTCAACAAGGAGAAGTATTCTTTATGGTAGCTGCGTTAGAAATCTTCTTATATGTGAGTTTTAAGTGTTACATTGCAAAAACAGTCACTGCCAGGTGGAAAAAAGCTGTCATTGACAATAAACCAGACTAATCAGATTATGATATCTAATAGAAATATACAGACCTGTATGTCTTCACAGAAAGCACCATAAGAATTGCTACCTCAGATGGTATCAATAGATGTAGTTCCAATTCTAAATTCTACTTGCCATTTTGATGTAAAAAATTAAGATATATACTCAGAGATTCCAATACATTGAGGACATTGACACCAAAAAAAATGTACTTATTCTAATATTTATGAGAAATATACATATTCCTTTTTCTATGAATGAAAACTGTTACATAATATCAAAAGTGAGAGAGCCAGGAACATTTTCATGCACAAAACTCAAGTTTCCTGAAAATTCAGGGGGGAGAAAAAAAAAATTATACCAGCTCAGAAACTGAAAAATTTCCTGAAGTAACATTTCACAATAACTGGTGAAACCAACTGTGAGTCCACAAACGCTCCCACCCATCCACTCCAACAAAATACTTCACAAATGAGTCACCTCACTAAACAAAAGGTATAGAAGTTAAGAAACATGTTGGCTTTATAATAGTAAAAATTATGTATTTGCCACAACATACAAAATATTAGTTGAAAGATAAAAACAAATAACGAGGAGATAAATAACAAAGGAAATACGTAACAAAGGTGTAGTTGTGTCCCTGCACCCTGTTGCTCTACTCACATGGAATCATTTCGGGCCAGCTGGCCGTTTTGCCGAGTGGCGTTTTCGCTCATGGAACGTTCTCTCTTCAGCCTTCCCACTGAGCGGACCTGTGTAAAGGGGGAGAAAGGGAGAGATCAGAGACAGGGAATTCCAGGAGACACTTGATAACCTGCATTGGAGTCTGTAAGGTTAGATCTGCCCTCAGATACAAGGTACGTTTTGATGAGTTTCACAGTGATTAGGAGGAAAACAACGGATGACAGGACCTGATGCTGGTACATGAAAAACTTACTGCAATCCTGTCATTATCTGTCCATGGGATCTGATGCCAGAAGTATGAACAAACAGAATTTTGAGTATGTAAGAAAGCAACACTGTGTTTAATATTACTTCCCATCACCAGAGACAAGTCTATTTCTACTGTATTTTAATAGTCTGTAGAGTAGGCAGATTCATAAATATTTTTCTTCTAAGATGTCAATTATACATCATACCCCTGGATGACAATGCTACATCATTCTTTGAAGTTGATTTTCAGAGTTTTAGTAAAACTCACTAACTCTTCGTGGTCTTATATCATCTGGCAGCAAATTCCAAAGGTTAACTATACATGTTAAAAGAATCTTAACTTGTTTTTGAATAACCTGCAAATTAAAAAAATCTTGCGGCTTTCTCTTCCATCAAAAGGATTTTTTTTGTTAAAAGTATTTTGTGTATTTCTAATTATTACTTTATTAAGTTCTGTGTAAGCCTACTGAGCATGGCAACCCCTAGCCACCTGCCAGTTAAATATGGAGCTTCAAAGTCATAATTAGAACTACTACAGTGCTAATAAAAATATTTTTATATTTTCCCAATTTACGTTAGCACCAAGTAGATCTGCATCATAGCAGAGAAATCATTGGTCATTTAACTTTCTTTAGTAGAATGCTTCCCAACTAAGGAAAAAGCAAAATAAGTACTAGCCTCTTCATTTTGAGGTGTCTGTTGTGGAGGTTTTTCTAGGTCCAAAAAATCTAGCGGTCGATCACTAAGAGAAATAACACGGGGAGGAGTTTTCAATGCCAGTGGTTTGAATGGAGTAGACTGAAGAAGATCAAGGTCTGGAGGTCTGGAAAATGGAATGTCTTCACTATTACCTGCAAGAACATCAGTTATCAATAGAAAGCAAGTGGTTCTGAAGCCTGAGGGCTAGTGCTAAAGTTCAGAAACACATCACATCAGTTACTTCCCATGACCAAGCCAAATAATTAAGCATACCTTTCTTTAAGAGGTCTTGTATGTCAAAAACTATGGTTAAAGCTCTCATAAAGGCCACATTAATTGACACTTATCTGAGCAGTTTCTCTAAGAGCAATCATCCTGAGTAATCGAGAGCAATATCAACTGTTAGTGCAAGTAAGGGCACTTTTAATCTCAAGATATAATCCTATTAAAGGTGTATTTGTTTAGAAATATGGTGACTGAGGATGTGAAGATGTCTCTCTTTGAAAGCATAAAATATATGCATGTCACACATTTTGCAAATTGTAAGGCCTTCGGCAAGTCCAGGTCTGTCACTGTAAAGTCCACGACCATAAATAGTAGAGAAATATTGATAGAGTCCACCCAATGACAGACAGGTGCTTAGCATAACTAGCATTTTGTTTATAATCAAACACATTTTGCATGGCTAATATATAATACATCCCCCAAACTTGCTATAGTTACTTTAGCTTATAGTTAATTAAGAAAAATCAAGTGTAAATCAATAAACATTAAGTTTTTTGCTCCAGAAATGATTTAGTGAGATGAAAAGTCAGCAATTAAACTTTCTGTTCATAATTCGCTGTCATGACTCCAAGCTATACCAAAAGTATTCATGAAACATTTTCAGAGTTTAAGAAAATTCCTAAATCAAAGTTGATAAGCAATAATTGCTTGAAAACCGGAAGGCATTTTACAGGTTTTTCTTTTAAAAATATATCAATATATATTTTTGTCCATCCAGAAATTTGGAGAACTAATTTAAAGTTTTGCCTGTTTTTCTTTTAATGTGATGCAGACATACCTGCCACTACAATCCGCTCCGGAACCTGCATAGTTACACTGGCATTTGGAAATCCTTCTTGGACGCCCTTCTCAAGGTCAGCATTTTGAGGAGCTACTTTGAGTTTTTCTGGGACCCTCATGCGCTGACTGATTCCTTCCGTGTATTCCATTTCATACTGAAGGCGATTAATTTCTGCCATCTCGGCAGCTGGAGATGGGAACGCAGCCCCACTCATTCTGGCAAAAGAAAACAAAAAGCTGTAATAGCAATATAGGAAACCAGCAGAATACGTGTAAAGGGAACTCTTTGTTCTGATTACTAGGCAAGTGGTAGATGATCCTAACTGAACAGACTTATTTAGAGAAACAAATTATATGATAAAATTCATAGGAAATGTAGTCACAAGGAGCTGAGAGTTGAGGGCAATGACAGAAGAACAAAGTGATGCTGTACATAATGCTCAAAGCAGCACTGAGGGTCCTCAAATTGAGCTGCGACCAAAAAAAAGAAAAAAAGTAGAAATTTTGTATGTAATGTACTATTCCTGCTCTGGCTGGCAGAAAAAGAAAACCAAATAAGCCAACAAGACAAAAAGAATTGGCAGGATTAGTAGGAAATCTATTCAGGATTGGTAAGAAATCTGAAATACTGATATGTATTTAAACAGATCAGCCCATCAATTTTTGAGAAAATGGATGAAATCTTACAAAACTCCAAGTTGACGTCGGGAACAAAAGAAAGGGCTGGGCTTGGGCAGCAGCCATCTGCTTGCTGCCAACCACCCAGGTCTCACTCCATTTTCCAAGGACAAAGCTCCTTATCAACAGCTTGTCAAATCAGCTTGAAAACCCAGCATATCCATTACCCATTCCCAATCACATGCAATTCTGTAAACTTCTCACTTCTGAATTTTTCTGTAAATGAAAGTCTTACTTTTGCAGAACAGATACAAGATGAGCAGAAAGAGAACAAGACTTTATTTAAACTTGGAAGAGGTTGCCAGTACTTCATGTATAAATTTTCCTAGAAAAGGAGAGAAATTTCATATGAAGCAGTGGGGGAATCTCCTAGAAACTGGGCTGTAAAAAACTTACTAATATGGCAATTGCTGGGAGCTGTATTGAAGACAAAACTAAGATAACTGCATTTTTGAGGAAAAGTTTAAGGTTGAGAGAAAAAGAAATCCTAGAGCTGCACTTTGAAGGTGGGCTGCAAAGCAGCTGCTGATGGAAACTGTGTGCTGGAAAGGGAACTTGAATGGCTGAGAGAAGTTGTTCACCTGGGCAGTGGTGGGTGGACCTTGGTGATGGCTCAGACAGATTACGTTTATGGGCTCAGTCAGGAGAGAGACATCCTGGAGCTGCAGTTAGAGCGGGGCTGGAAAGTGGCTCCCAGAGGAAACCGTGGCTGCAAGGAATACTCAGTTGTAAGAAACTTTTCATCCAAGGCTGGAGGACCTTGACAACAGCTTAGACTGAGATAACATTTATTTTTAGGGTTAGGATTGAGAGAAGTATATATTTCTATACATATATATGTATACACACACAATATGTAAATATGCTGGCAAATTTGCCTACAGGAAGCATAGCTTACTCTAGCAAGAAATCTTTTAGTGGCATTGCTTGAAGTAATTCCCTAAATGAAGTAATCCATCCTGGCAAAAAGGCAGGTTTTGCCACTATAATTGCAACTGCATTCTTTTACTATTTTTGGCAGCAAGGCTACGTCTGTTGCTGCCTCTGTGCTTTCCTATGCTGAACACACAGAACTTTGTGAACAAAACGTCCCAGCGCAGATCGTTTATGTGAGAGGTGAGACGGACCACAGGGCATTCCTCCCACCATCACACAGAAGCAATAGTTTCCATATTTATTTATTAATAAACCCTCAAACCTCAAAGGCAAGGTCACTATGGTCTATGTAAACTTAAAAAAAAAAAAGTTAGAAAGGAAATACCTGAAGTGATGCAGATTTAATCTATCTCCTACTGTTTGCATCTATCAAGTCAAAGGAACTGGAACAGCCCATTTAATTAGAAATAAGCACTTTATAGGAGTTCAAGAGGTGCTTAAGCAGCTCCGTCACTTCAAAATTCTCAAGATTTCACTTTGGTTTTTTTTGTCCCTGCCCTTTGGTCTTGCAAACTAGATTTGTCCCTCTTGCAAGACATTGGCTAGATCAGCCAATGACTTGAACAAAGCACACAGCCTCCTGATGCTTCCCCATTCCAAAGGGTGCTTTTCATTCCAAAACATGGTCTGTGATTGGTAAAGCATTTCCAAATCAACAGGAATAAAAATCATAATGTCAATAAAGAGACCAAATTTTAAGAAGAACTTAAAAGTACCCACAATATCTGCTGGCAGCAGCTTAAAGAACAGTTATTGCCCACAAGACTTGACAAAAGGTGTTTCACTGCTTGGTCACTTTCTCATTTTGAAATACCTGTACGGCTCTAATTTTTGCAAACAAGCACTGCTACACTGCACCAGTGTTTACACCCCAGCTTCCCTAAACTTTGGTATTGTTTTTGTACATAAGTCTGCATGACAACTGCTTTCCAGCTGTAAGGTAAAACACACACAAAAAATGAGAGCATTAGAGCAGTCATGTTATAAACTAAATACCACTTTGGGTCTAACTCTGCCAAGGACCTATAGATATAATAACTCAATGTCTTTCTGCTCTTGCCTACTTCTCATCTACTTTGTGTCATTGAGAATTGCATTTTCTGTAAAATGATTTCAATTTTTATGCCTTTTTAGAAGAGAATAGCAAAACAGAGATTTCAGCAACAGAAAACTTAAAATATTTAAATGGAGCTTGTTAGCAAAACCTCCAAGTATTTAAAGAAATCAGTTACGTTTTCTCTAATGTTCTTGTTACACAAAGCATTTTATAGAAGACATTAATAATATATTAGGGAGAAGGAGGACTTTAAAATTGATATTTACAGAACTAAGTAGCTGTAAAGGGCCATGAGAACAGAAGAGTGATGAGACAATAAAAATACAACCACAAACACAGGATAAATAAAGGACAGAGAGCAGCTGAAGCATAAATGAGCATCAGTGGCATTTAGCAAAAGAGAGAAAGGAAGGAGAAAATCCAGAGGAGGATAAGGGAAGACAGAAGTTATACAAGGTAAACTATATGTGTTCAGAAAGACACAGGGATACCTCCTTCTCCCTCCTAAACAGGAACGGCACGGGAGAGACAGGGATGAAGCAATGCATGTGAATGTGAAGGATGACGTTTTGTCAGGATTCTGGCAATAATCAGATATTGGCCGTATCTGTGCTGCAACCGGGAATGTTAGGCACAGCGGGGATGTCTGAGTTATTCGGAGATGTAGGAAGATGAACGCTGGTAACAGCACAGCCGAGCCAGCGCTGAGATCACGGCAGGTTTTACAGCCTACACCAAACTAATTGCAGCTCCTCCAGCTACGGTACTGCTTGTTCCTGAGGCTGCTACTTTACAACTGTCCAAGTGCACGTAGGCTACAAAGTGCTCCTTTGGCAAGTGTCTAGATATCCTTTGGCAAGTAAAACAGGAGGAGGAGGGCTTAAAGCAAGGTTAAGGACATGTATTACAGGACCCAAAGGACCCGATTAGGGGACCCTAAAACCGTCAGAACATATACCACGGAGGCACTCGGGGTCAGAGGCTACGAAAGCACTAACAGAAGAATTTGAGGGAAAGGAGGGGTAGGTGTAGGCTAAATGCTGAAAGCTGTTCTACACGGTGCAGTTATGTGTGTTAACTCTTAAATGCATTACCTCTGCTCCTTAGCGGAAGGATGACAACAAAAAACCCCAAACCTATTATACATAAACAAGGCTGTGGG
>JAHREE010000034.1:4094985-4277915 GCA_033628505.1 Tringa tobata
TGTCTGAGGAAACACTGCAAGTCCTACTCTTTTCTAGTTTTTGCAGGTTTTGGCCTCCTTGGTGGCTAGTCCTTTTCTTTCTTGAATCTGGAGTTACAATGGTTCCCTAGGCAAGTTGTGAGAGTGAGGCCCCGTCAGCCAGCCACTTTCATCTTCCTAGTTTTTCCTTCAGTGTCATCACAACCCTTTCTCACGTACTATTTCTGTCAACAACAACTTGCCACCCACCTCTGCTTCATGCATAGAAATCCAGCAGAAAACAGGAATGAACGCAGAATGGAAGAGAAGAAAATAACATGGCTGAGTTGTTCCAGATCAAAACCACTGTCTGCCAGCAGCCCATCACAGCATCCTAACTAGAAATATGTCCAGGAAGAAAGCTAGCATGCAGCATGCAGACATCCAGCCTGGGTATCTACACTGAAGTGCTGGGCTCCTAGTGTAGTCCAAAGTAGGAGAGATCGAGCATCTTTCTGAGGGAAAACTGCACCTACTGTCTCTTAATCAGATGCCACTTTTTTAGTCAGATGCTACCTTTTTGTGTGTGTGTAAATGATACTGCATATCATTCTATGCAGAGGTAGTAGAAAAGATCCTTAGCAGTGGGAACAACAACAACAACAACAACAACAAAAACCCAAGTAAAATGGGTCTTTTATTTAGTCAAAATATTTTTATTTGGCTGTATTTAAGAGAAGGTTTGCTTTCCTCCTTTCTCCCCACCTTCCCTCCCCCCCATTGTTTGCTCTTTATTTCTGATTTTTCATGTTTCCATTCTTTCAGTACAATATATTAACACCTTGCAACTCTTCAGCATTTTCCAGTTAAGGCTCTCAAGGCATTTGCAGACCTGAGTTAACTAATGTTCGCAATAATCATTAACAGTGGGGAAGTAAAATCATCTGCATCTGCAGAGAAAAGTTAAGATCATTTTTTTTTTTTTTTCCCCACCTTTTTTATTTCATTTTTGGTGACCAGCTTGTACTTTGCTGGGCTTGATGAACGTATGTGTCCCTGCAGTTGTGTTTCATACTTTTGAAAGAAAGACTGAGTTTGAGCTCTCAAAATCTAAAGCTATTTATGAAAATCCTTCTTTAGTAACTGTGAAGGCCACACAATAAGTGAGCAGCAGAATCCAAAACTGGGAACAAGACATAACTTCCAGTTATGTGCTATTCTATGAGACATAACCCTTTGTAACTTATCTTTCGACTTTAAAACTACAACCCATTCCCTTCTCATTACACATTATCCTCTACTGACCATTTCCAGCAGGCTTCAGCCCCAGGTACTTACATTCTGCATTTTACTACCAAATTTTACATGAAGGTCTCCACTGTCATCAGTTGTATACAGTGTGCAATGCCTTTGGGTCACTGTAATGAGCCTTAATGGAAAAGAAAAAAAAAAAACCAAACCCAAACCCAATAACCTAACAAGCAATGGGTGTGGATTTTATCTTTGAGTATTTAAAGCAAACTTCAGAGTTTACGGAAAAATCTATTATGTGATTGTTTTAAGGAAAACACCCCATCCCCAAACCTGGTTCAAACAGAAGACTAAATATTAACTTGACATTAACACCTTCTTATCAGTAGTGCATCTGCATAGAGATTCTTCATAAAAACCTGCAAATTCACAATTATAACTTGCAAACAGAAGTACTATGACTGTTCAAGCAAACAATAACTTTAAAATATGCATTCAGTTCATGTAAATGGTATCCTCTTGTTAGCTCCATCAGAAGATACTGGCATGAAACACAGATGAAACTTTTTCTTTGTTAGGTTAACACCGAAAATTCAAACAGTCAGACAAACATAATGCAAGTATTTTAACAGAAACAATATAAAATTTCACTGGCTTAAAAAAGACCTAAATGAGAAATCTTGGTTATTTCAATGAATTGCTAGATCCTACATTTAAAATGATGCATTTACAGAACTATTCAGATGAATTAGGCTTCTTCTATATCACTAAATACTAGAATTCTGATAGATTGTGCAAGTATTAAAAAATATTAACATTTTAAATGTTAACATTACAGTTTTAAATAGCCTTGCAAGTGCAATGTTATAAATATAAAAAAAACACCTCAGAGCTACAATTTTATATAAGTTATATGAGTAAATGAAAGTGCTTTTCAAGTCTTCACGTTTGTCTACAGTTGGATTCTCTTATGTAAGTCAGTGCTCAGATGGTACAATATAATTATCAGTATTTTTAAAAATTTTGAATGCATACATTTAACTGGATGGAATAAGTGATTGGATCTGCAGAAATGTGTGATAAATATTTAAATACAGAATATAATTTTTGATAAATATTTAAATATGGAATATTATGAAATGTGAATATTATATTTTTTGTTATCTATTAAAATAAAACAGGAAGAGATCACATCCTGATGGGTGTGTGATAACTTGATAATGCCATGGGAGCCCTTGAGTCATACAGTGATTGCTAATTCCATCGAAATCCCAAATTATGATACGCTAAATACTTGTTCTTCAGTAGAGACAAAAACATGCAATCATAATAAAGGCCAAATACTGTCAACTTTTGAAGAATTTAAAAGATCTCCTGATCTGGGTCAAAAGCTCTGGAATCTAATGAAAACTTTCCAGCACTTTCACTTAGCCACAGTCTCTCTGGGGAGCACAGCTACTACCTGTCCCCACTGTACTGTCTCACCAGCGCACGGAGGAGCTCCCTTTCTGGCTACCCAAGAAACATCACTATTATAATCATAGAATCATAGAATGGTACAATCACATATCATATAATGATACAAAAAATATTGTATTCCTGTTTGGCAGCCAGAGGAAGCGCAAAGTAAGTGGGGAGATACTTGTTTATTAGACAAGAAAATCAAAACAAAACAACCCTAAGTGAATCAATATATATTTAAAAGTGCACTGAAAATATTTCCTATTGAACCCAATCTCTCATAAGTGCCAGATTTTCATCTTAAATTATATCCACTTTGAACACTGAACACATGTAAGCTGATATTAGAGCATTTAGTTTGTCTTGTGGTTTGAAAAGCACGTGACACAAGGCAGCAAGAACACCCTTCATGAAAGATCCAGCACTGCCATAGTTTTATCATGAAGATGCAGCTGAGAAGTGACACAGTTCTGGAGAAGCCCTGCAGGCTGCCGTTACAAGCTTTCTCCAACAAAGTGCTCAGTCATTTGCCAAAGACAAAAGTCAAACTGTTGCCCTACCTCACCGCAGTGCTGCACGGGCAGTTTACAATTTTCTTTCCAGATGCAGTTGGACTTTAATAAATTATAGCTCTTCAGAGTTAGGCAATTCTTTGTAATCAAAGCAGAGTTTCATGTTCCATCCAGAGTGGCCACTGTTTAGAGTGGTCTCTTCATGCAGACCTGGCAACGGCTGATGATATTTTCTAGTTCTCCTGCTTTCAAAGTCTGTGGCAGAGGTCTCCTAAAAGAAAGAAAAATAACATTTACTTTTTTTTCTTCTTTAAAAACACAGGGTTATTGACAACACCACTGAAATCCTTGACTCACTTAAGGCGTCTTTGCGCTACAGAATGACCCTCAACCTAACAAAGTGGGGACATCTAAACTGAGGGGAATTACTAGGGGGGGTCCCACGTGTTACGCAGGCAGTTGCCTCCTCGGGCACTTGCAGCACGGATGCAGGGAAGTACAGTTTACCTGAACATTCTTCTTGGATTTAATGATGCCAACCAGAAGCTGTAGGAATTTGTGTAGTAGTTGCACGTCCCCCTGCCGTGGCACTCTATGAATGGGATGGCTCGAAATTCTTCCAAACAAGACCCAGGAGATGCCAATGCTTGGCCAGAAGCTTCTGAGCCGGCACTTGTATACTGTAACCACCAATACATTTTTTTATGAGAACTTGTCCATCAGCTTTTAGTAAACTGCAGGCAGAAAAAAATATCTCTTTCTAAAACATACCATATGGTCTGTGGCACATTTCGGACAAAACAAAATGAACACAGATTAGTTTTATCAAAGTTATAATGAAGCACAGAAGCCTTATGAAAAGTCAAGGAAAGTTACGGCATTTCTTAAGTCCCTGCAACAGCCTTTTTCTGCTCCATGAAAAGGCATGAAGCTGTAACCAGCACAAAGACTAGAAAGTAGCTGGCTTCTGTCCAGTTGAGGACTAGAGTAACTGAATTACAAATAGGCCAAATCCCCTATTTCTTGTGTGTTCCTGGTTTTTGTTGCATTGGTTGCTTCTCCAAAGACAGAAAGGAAAGGCATTTTCCTTCACTGATGTTAGTGCTTGTAGAAATAGCTCTAAAATACTTTATGACAGTAGAAAATTGGCTAGAAAATAGAATTTAAATTTGGTGACGTTAGCAAATGATTTTAAGCAGATGCTGAAAAAATTCTCTCATTCTTTTCCAAGATTATGATTACTTAGGACGAAATCCCAGGAGAGACAAGTTTCATGCTAGACCTAAAAGGACTTTAGATCATAAAAAAAAAAAAAAAAAAAAAAAAAGAGATATCTATAATTCTGTCTTTTACTCTCATTTGCTGACATCCTTATGAGATCCCACAGGCATGGATAACAAAGATGAAGTGCTACCTCCCCTAATATAGACATACCCTTATTCCCATAATCGGTTCTCAATTTGCAGTCACATTAATGAACTTTCTTCACTCATATCTCGTTACGGCATCAAAATCGCCAAGGCAATCTTTTGTAGACAGTGTACTGCATTTGTTTTGATTTTAGCTTTCTGCTGAGTTCAGCCCAAGATCCAATTTATAAAAGAACTGCCTGGCATGGAGGTGGGTCAGTTATTTCTGTGTATTTGTGTTCAGGACTGGTTTAACCACTCCACTCCAGAACCTGTTTCCTAGATCTTAACATGGCACATGAAAATGAGAGCATGCAGTTATTTCTGTCAGACTAAAATCCTATGGTTCTCCTTTCATCTTTTCCCCTTTTCCTCCTGCCACCTATTTTTGAGAACAGATCAGAATAGTTGTTCCTATGCTTCTGGTATTGAATAAGAGTTAACAGAATTCTTGTCTACTTCTTGGCAAAGGAAAAAATAATTTAACGATTATTAAGAAACAAACAAACAATGAGCAGATGAAAACACCAATGAAAGTAAGAGGACATAACATTAATTATTCAAGTCTTTAGATCCTTACCATAACAAAAGAAAAACCCTTCCAGAGAGATACCCAGCCTTCTGGACATGGAGGAACTACTGTTGTTTGGCTGTGAACTGCTATAACCATTGCAGCTCCTTCACAGACAATACACCTGTAAGAAGAAATTGCATTCGGTGCAGATATGAGGAAAAACACGAAAGCAGACAAAAATTGTATCTTCTAGGATAGTAGCTACCTAATGGCAGGGTAGCTGCCTGTGTGAGTTGTAATGTAAATGCTACAACTCATACAGGTTTTCTCTGTTTAATGAGGAGATGATAAGTAAAAGGAAGGCAACCCAAATAACTTGCTTTGCAATCTCTAATAACACCAGAGAAAAATTGGTGTAAGGTGGGAATTAGTCCCAGAACTTTTTGAGTTTCCTTACTGAAGTAACAAGCTAAATTTTACCCTCATGTGTAACTAGTTTATGTTGTTATGGTTTAGATCAAAGTTCTATACCTTTATTTGCTAAGCTTAGAAAAAGTAATCTTTATTTCCTAAATGAAGAAACTATGAAGCTGAGCTACTAGATTGCAATAACTGCGTAGGAGGGTCCAGAAGATGGAGTACAAAGCTCGCCTTCCTATCTTTATTTTTGCTAGTCTTGGTCTTCCATGCTTTTAGAGCTTTTCTTCTTACGATGCTCTTCACCCTTCTCAGCTATTCTAAAGCAACTAGAAAGGACCACATTTGCAGAAGAGTGTTTCATAGGAGAGAACCTTCAGCCCCAATTTACAATGTTCTTCACCAACTGTATCACACATAGTTGAAAGCAGAACTTGATTTGTACTGTATTCCAAATAATGAAGCTGTCTTTATTTCATTTTAGTCTGTCTCCAATAAATACAACAATAGTTTTTTAACTGCAGTCAGTAGGATTGTAAGCTATATTCTCATGTCAGATTTGCAGGTTAAGCCCTGTGGTGGGACCCTAGCTTTAATCTAATTTTTCTTAGTGCATCACTGAATTCAGCTGAGTAATTAAAAAAAAATCAGCTGGTTAAGAACAGTGTTTGTACTGGCTGAGATAGGCAAGTCTTTGCCCAAGATTTGCAGTTCAAGACAATTTAGGATGTCTTTGTGGTTCCAGGCCAGAAGAGCTAAAATTCTTATACTCTCACCTGCTTATATGGGGCTCTAGTGCCCTGCCAGAGATCGGTGCCATATCCACTGGCATTACTGTCGCAGTTGACAACCAGTATGAATAGTCATTGCGAGAAGCAAAACTACAAACATCGTTGGTGTTACAGAACAAGAATGGCATGGTGCTAAATCTCTGCAAGCAGCTACCAGCTGTTCCTAAAAGGCAAGAGAGGAGAGCTTTGTGACAGCTACGAGATTATATTTAGTGCAGCAAACAGAAGAGAGACACAATGGCATCCAGTCTACTATAGTGAGAATAAAACAGTTGGTAACTATAAAGAGAGAAGAGTCTGTACAGTGGAATTACCCTAAAGCAAAATGCTTATGGCATGTATAAAAATATGTATATAAAAAATAAGGGCTAGGAACAAAACCTGTTAAAATAATAGTATCTTCTTGAATGACACTGGTCCTTGACACAGTGGTAGGGACTCAGCTGCTTAAACAAAAGCTTCTGGTGCCATTTTTGATACCCTAAAGCATCCCCTTTAGTCTACAAAAAAAGCAAGACTCTCTCACTTCCTGTGCTACTACTGTCAGACCTGTGCAGATTTTATGAACATTTACACCAGACATCTATCCATAAGTAACTGAATTCCTCCTCAGAAATGTCTAGGGATAGCAAAAAGGGAACATGGGAGTGCAGGAAAGAAAGGTGTCTTTCAAAGCCATGATTCCTAAATTGACTGAGAGCAGGAGACCACTCTGGAGAGTGATGGTTGAAACCAGTGCTCATCGTGGACACTTACTGTCAGTTTGGTTTCATGACACCCTAGCATTACTGGACTATAAAGAAAATTATCCAAAAATTTTTACCAATACAGTACCAAGATCTTGTCCATGTGCTCGTTCATTTCCTTGTACAAAAAGCAGTGAATAGCCAACATAGATCTGCGATGTCCCACGTGGGCATGAAGGAATCTTTGTTGATTGACTATGCCGGGTAAAGATAAAACCTCTTTTTGTTGGACCAGCAGTGACAGAACCTGGTGATCCAGGTAATCCCTGTAGACCTGGAAAGCCAATCAGTCCAGGTTCTCCTGTGGAGAGGAAAGAAATACAACTGCAAACATTATAATTTTGTTTGATTTTTTACTTCATTTGAATTAGTGGAACCACTTGAAAACTAACAAAAAAAAATCAATAAGAATACACAACTTGAAAATTGGTAGTATTTGTTGTTAGATGTATTAACTCCTTCAGACCTATCTCAGGTAGCTTTACATTGCACAGTTTCAAGGAATGGTGAGCTATTTTAAAGAACCATGGCCATTTTTACCAAAAAAGTTGTAAAGTAAAAACATTTTATGATGACTAAATAAAATATTTATTTCTATTTTGATGTCATAAAAAGGCAAACTTACACCTAGGGTTTTCAAGTGGATAAATAAATGTTATTAATAACAGAGGAGCACAGTCGAGACAAATTTTTGTAAATTATTATTTCAGTTGTGAACGTGCATCTGTTAAAAGTTAAGAATGTGCTTACATGTGTTACATGCATAAAGTTACTATAAATGTTACAGAATCTCAATACGTGCAAGAGGAAGGATTTAGAGAAACAGGAAGACTGTTTATCTGTAAATTCAGTAGTAGCAATTGGAGATGTCTGCTTTCCTCTACCTCTTTGTCCTGGAAATCCTCTGTCTCCTTTTGGACCAGGCAGTCCCGGTTGACCTGGATGACCAAAACTTCCTGGTAGACCTTTTAATCCTTTAGGTCCTGAATTGTAATAAAGAAACATCCAGGATCATGTAGCATTAGTTATTCTAGATTTTAATTACTGTTAATGAATAAAGTTAAATCCTTACGAAATGTAGCTGCGTTAAAATAAAAACATCAGCATGAATTTAGTAAGTTTTGGGGCTATCTGTAGTGTTACTGTCACCATATTTCCTATCAGGAAGATTACAAGGAAGTATTGAACGTATTGCAGAAAAATAGTCTCATGAGAAATATTTACAGAAACCAAAGCAAATCACTTTTTCTTTTAGCATGTGTCATACAATAGAAATATTTCAAAAATATAGTAAGAGGCCATAATCATTGTGGTCACAGTTTATAATTCTATAAATAATGCAGCTGCTTTTGAAGACAATTTTAAGGAAAGCGTAAAAGAACGATTCTTTAGTGCCTGCTTTGTTATGCTGGAGGCAACTGTCGTTCCTGAGTGGGCCTGCCCTCTGGCAAGCCTGTCCCCCTAAGGAGCAACCTTCCTGGGATGGAAGGTCATGGTATTGAGAAGAGTGGCCAAGTACCCACTGCACATCCACCACCTCCTACCTGCTCCCCGCTTCCCCATCCCTCACAGCTGTGGCAGGCTTCACTTCCAGTGCCAACGGAGAAGCCCCCAGCCTCTCCTTTCCCTTCCCACTCCCAGACCACGACAGATAGAACCACTTTGTAGCACATCTAGAATACTTTTATTACGTGTGGTAATTTCCCCCCTAAAATGCCACACATCCTGAGCACGGTTCTGGTTGTATAAATATGGTGAATGTTTTGATCCAAGTTTACTTTTTATTCCATTATTTTGCTTAGGCCTATGTTAAGGGATAATCTTACTCGCTCACTGACTGTGAGGGTGGAGGGCAGGTGGAATAGGACAGGTTATAAATATAAAGTTGTTAACAAGGTATAAAGAGCTGTTTTTAAATACGGAGATGTATATTTAAAGACACGTTGATTTGATATGCAGAAGCATGTTTTCCCACCAAACCAAAATGTTCCACTAAGCAGCACACAAACACGTACAGAGATAAAAATATAAACCACCTTGTAGTCCAGGAATCCCTTGAAGTCCTTGATCACCTGGTGTTCCCGGGATTCCTGGCAGTCCAGGAGGACCCTTTCTTCCTGGGATGGAGAATACTCTCCCAGGCACCCCAGGTGGACCTAATAGCAAGAATATAATGAAGAGCTATTGCTTATATTAAAGAAAGCAAACAAACTGCAAACCAAAAGAAACAAATCAATCTAATTCTGCTGGTATTAGAATGAGAAGGGTTGGTTACCACGCTGGCCCTTTGGTCCCCTTGGCCCTTCTGCACCTTGTGGTCCAGGGGGTCCTTGATTACCCTTTTCTCCTAAAAAAGAAAGATTGAAGATACATCTGTCTGGTTTGAAATGTCAAACCAACTGTCAAAATTTCAGAGGCTTATTTAAGAGTCCTGCATGATCCATGCAACCTTCCAAAGAGTAACACAGCCTATAGACTCATCTGAAATGTGAAAGTGGATTTCTACATCTCTGCTGTTACTGTATAATTTATAGGTCAAGTATATTCAGTTGACAAGAAGATGTTTCCATTCCTATCTTCATATAATGTCTGCCCCCATAAATCTAGCCTAAAATCTCAACTTTAGACTATGTCTTTTTATCTTATGTGGTTTTGACTGAGTTTGCAGGTCAAACGATGCTGTTCAGTGATACTGTGCAGCTCAACTCCCTCTAAACCCTACTGTCAGTTATGCTGATGGGTGTTAGGAGGGCTGTATAGTTTTTCAAGTGTTTAAAACTTAATAAGCAATTATTTTCACTGCACAAAAAATAAGGTTACATTCAGATTACTATGCACAGCTCTGCTGGAAATAAAAAAAAATAAAATGTCTTTTATTATCAAGTCAGGAGACTTGACTGACTAAGCCATGAAATAAGAGCTTTTTGCTTAAGAAAGTATAATTACTATCTATATGGTGATTTTTCAAATTAGAAAAAAATGAAAAATACACAATAATTAACATGGAACACAAACCAGTAGGTTAAACAGGGAATGACAATTTTGTGTGGCTGTAAATCATGCAATCGAAAAATGAAAATACTGGAGTAATGAAGACCTATATCAGATTTAAATCACTAGAAAAATGTCTAAATTAAAAGGATTTTTAGTGAGCTCTCTAGGACCACAGCTGATACTATTTATTGCACACGTACTATTGTAACGCAACATGTAAAGGACTGTATTTGGCATATGGACATGTATGTAATAAATACATAAATACCTTTTACACCTGGGAATCCAAGAAATCCAGGGTCCCCTCTAGCACCAGGATAACCTGATCGACCTTCAATTCCCTGCAAATCAGATAACACCAGTAATAAACAGGAAGCAGCATCTGCATGCTATGAAGTACATTTTCTTTTTGTTCAGAATATTCAAAACATTAAGTTCACAGAATATGCTACAACTAGAATTATCTCCTCCATTTGTTAGCATGTCAGAAATAGGCATATCATTGTCAGTGTTATTCTGTAATACAGAACGGCCAAGGAAAAGACATGCCAGAAATTTGCAATAGTTTCTTTTTGGTCCGCTTAAGTCCACCAAAACTGCTTTTTGGATCTATTTTAATATCTTTCCTCTATTAGAAGATTTTTTGGGGAGAATGGGCTGGGTTTTTTTGGTTTGGTTTGTTGTTTTGTTTTTATTTTAGTTGTCCTGGGTGTTATTTTCATGGTAAGAGCAAAATTAATAATGGAGTAAGAAACAAGCAATATTCCTTTCACTGACTTTTGGACCAGGAGGACCAGTGTCGCCGGCTGGGCCTGTTGGCCCTGGTATCCCATCTGCCCCTCTAACGCCTTTGCTTCCTTTCATGCTGGGTGTGGGAAGACCAGGAGGCCCTGGAAAACCAGGAGTACCTGTACAGAAACATCAGAGTTAAGTAAAGACTACTGCCAACAGCACTTCACACACATTACATACGATGCAGTACAACATTCAGCAACTCTATAACGGTACTCATGTTTACCACCTCGTGATTCCCAAGGAAATACAGACATTTTTAAAAAATCAACTCAATTTTCCAAGCCTGCTTATTTAATCTGAGATCAGAGTTGAGTTCTTGCAGAGCTCTCTAGCGCTACAGTTTTTTGAATATCCTCCAGCTGTAGTTGTGACTGTAACCACACTCATGCTATCTCACTTCTTTAAAGTTGGATCTTAGCTACCCTCCAGACCCCATGGGAAGAAAGCAAAATAATGCAGTTGAGTGAACTGCAAAGCTTAGCATTATTTTAATTTACATCATACTGCATAGACCATCATGGTGTTTGAAATGGTAAAGTTGCATTAACTGATAAAGGAACTATCTGTTTAATTATGAAACTCTCTTGGGGAAGACCCCTTTTAACCTTCAGTTCTGGACAAGCTGAATTCTGCTTTCAATTATCAGTATAATATCATTTCAGATAAATAAGGAGTTACAACAACACACCTGGTCTTCCATCTGCACCAGCAATACCTCTATTCCCTTTTTGGCCCGTAATTGCCATGCCTGTTGCGCCTTGAAATCCAGGTAACCCCACTAAGCCAGGAGGTCCAATGGGTCCTTGATCACCCTGATGACCTTTAATACCTGGTGGCCCAGGAAAACCAGGTAGTCCCATGTCTCCTTTGATTCCTGCAAAGTATAAGAGAGAGAGAGCTGTCAAGATGATAAAGTGATGTGACGACACAGAATATGGGCATTTACAACACCGCAAAGGGGAAATTCAGCCTTTGTTTTTAGTACAGAGAAGTCCCCAAAGCCACCTTGCTACTGTAAAGCAAAATAGTTGAGAAGACAGGACTAAGGTAAAGTACACACCATTATCTTCTCTCTCTTTTTTTTTTTAAAAAAAACCCTCTACTTCAGAGATTGCTCATACAAAGGAATAAACGTGAGAGGAGGGCAGAAAGACCAGAGCAGGGAATAATTCTTTATGCATAAGTAGAAGAAATGCTTCTTTGCACATCAGAATTGGCAAATCCTTTTAAACTAAATTCCAGTTAAAAGCACCAATATGAGTACAACAAATAAGAGAATACTCCAAAACGATATTGTTCTAAGGTTGATCTCAGAGTGCATGATCTATACATGAAGGATATGAAGAGAGAATATTTTTTCTTTAAAGCAAATCAATGGATTTCTACCAGTACTAGAAATATAATGCAAAACCTAAAAAAATGGGAAGAGTCCCCTCAGTCATAAAAGGGGGGATAAACAAAATGCAATCACTGTAGCTTTCTTACAGTATACTTAGTATTTAGCAGCATCATATTTTTTCATTAGAACATACTCTGTTAATCAAATTGTGTATCAAAATAAAATTTTAAAAGCTCTAGAACGCATATATCACCTTCCCAAAACCATAGAAGTTAGCTTCTTTATTCCCCTTTTCCAATAGTCTTAAATGTAGAAGCAAGAACTAGACTTTTAATATATAGCACCAAATCACTGATCAAAAGCACAGAATCACTCTTGATTTCCTCTCACGCTCTTTGTGCCATTTCAAGCATCCAAAAGCAGGAGGCAACTTGAAGACAAAGATGATTATTCTGGAATTTAAAAATTAAAAAAGTTTTTGCTTTCTGCAAAGACAACTCACCTCTACGACCAGGCACACCTTGAAGGCCAGGGATTCCTCTCCCTGGTGCTCCTATGAAATATTAGGACATGTTACACTCAAAGTCCTGAATAACTATTAGAAAACATCATAATTGTCTAATATTTCATACATTTCTTCAGAATTTACTGAATCAAAATGTAGATTTTAGTTATATGTAAAATATAACTCATTATTTCCATTTCTTCTATCCATATATACAAATTAAATTTCTAAGTTTTTCTTTATAGTAGGAAATCTTATTGATCAACTGTATTTGAGGTACTTTCTACAACAATGTGCTTTGTCTTTTTTCAGAGGAAAAAAACCAGAAGAATCTGCATTTAAGTTAGTAAATAAGAAAAATAGAAGAAGAAATGTAAATATCTAAAAAGAAAATACGTTAACAGGGATTACTTCAAAATTATTGTGAGAAAACTTACTAAATACTATGAATGCCTTCCCAGTAACCTCTTTATACTAATACGCAAAGAAACAT
This sequence comes from Tringa tobata, assembly GCA_033628505.1. Taxonomy (NCBI): domain Eukaryota; kingdom Metazoa; phylum Chordata; class Aves; order Charadriiformes; family Scolopacidae; genus Tringa; species Tringa tobata. The sequence continues at coordinate 4,108,171 of JAHREE010000034.1, forward strand.
TTTCACTGTAAAATACGAAAACAATTTCTGTCAGAATTCAGTGGAGAACTAAATCTATCTGTGGATGCTGATGACATCAGGAGTAACATTTAAATGAAAGGTTTTACAACCCAAGGGCCAGGCCATGGAAACCTTCACTAAGCATCTATGTAGCCACTGTGAGTCCTTTTATTTCCATGTAAGAGAGGAGATTCCTTTAAAAGGATTTTGGTTCTTTTAGTCTCTTTGAGATTAAACAAGTAAGAACTGTAAACAGCAATACTCTGGCTCTTACTGACATTAACAATTTAGGTGATGTTATGACAAATCGTGTGTACAATAGAGCAGTGACCTGTGCATTTGGGTTGTTGACAGCACATACAACAATTACATAGTAAAACCTGTGAATTATGTAAAAGTGAAAACCTTCTAGTTATAAACTTATCTTTGGCTCCACAGAAGCTCTTATCAATCCTTCCCAAATAATCCTTGTCAATTTAACTACGGAAAAAAACAATTGCAAAATACAATAAAAATAATTCACTGGTCTTACCTGGTTCTCCCTTTATTCCTGGGTGACCAGGCATACCGTCCTGACCTTGATTACCTCTTTCACCAACAAGTCCATTTTTTCCAGGGTCTCCAGCAGCACCTGTGAATAATAATGGACCAAAATATCATTTTCACTACTGTTATTTTACTTTTCAAAGGGAGAAGATATGAGTCCCCTTTATTAAAATTTAATTAGTTCAGCTGCTTCGGAGATAGACGTAACTGTGTTGGTATATAAACATTTGTAAAGAGCAGCATATAATTTTTATCGAGCTCACTGGACTTCAGTAGATTTTACACCCCCACTGTTTTTCACAGGCAATAACTTCCCTGTCTTTCAAAGACACTTTAGTACCCTGCCTTTGATGTATCCCAAGCTGGTGGGAATCCACACAGGCAGTGTGGTTTCCCTCCCTGGCTGTATTACAAATTCAAGGTTTCTCTAAACAGGGATTAGATTCTGATCTTTGTTAACTCTGCCGTTTTGTCAGTGCAAGTTCACTAAGTCTACAAAACCACAATATCATAATTTTGATGAGGATCTCTGAATATAAGAACATTCAATGCTCTTTTTGAAGACAATAACTGGCACTCACTTTAATCAAGTCCGCATTGCATACCTCTCTGTTGCTGCATACTTACACACTCCCCCTTAGGTTGAATAGTTTGATCTTTTCTGTTGCTTTAATAAACAACTACAACTCTCTCCCCTCTTTCCACTCTAATTCATTTTCTTCTCCTCCTCATCTAGCTACATCTTAGTATATTATTCCCATTTAGGAGGTAGAACAAGCCTTTCTTACAATTGTGTGGATATAACATCTTTAGACCTCTGGATTGGAAAAAACAAAAGAGGAAAAAGCTTTACAATAGTCAAACAAAATTAAAACCTCTTGCCTCAGCTGAACTGACAACATTGAAAACAAGCTGTTAAAGACCTTAACTGGAACCAGAGAAGGTAAACATAGCCTTGAACTAGCATAAACAGAGACTGCCACTGCACCAGTTAAATTCTAAAAAGCTCAGAAGAACAAGAACATCAACTGCCTCATTACAAAGAAAATAACAAAGCAGGGGGCAGTGATTTGGGAGAGATGCTATATACCATACCAGGAGGGCCTGTAATGCCCTGTTGTCCTGGGCGGCCCTGCTGTCCTTTAACACCAATATCTCCAGGAGGTCCAAACGTCCCTGTAAGAAGAAAGAGTGTGGGAGAGGAGAAGAGGCATTATCACTACATCCAGACTCAGTCTGAGAACTTTGCTATAATTTCTGCTTTGGACAGCTGTGAAACATCTCTAGCTGACATAAGCAACCCTGGCTGCAGTGACTACAAAGGAGCTGGTCAGGTTTACAGCAGTTGAATGTTAACATGCCACCCCACAAGCACCCTGTGTAGTTTATCGAGAAATTACCTTCTTCTAGAAGCATGTCAACATCTCCAACACCCCTCCAAACCAAAACATACCTGGGATTCCTGCACTTCCAGTTTCCCCTCTGATCCCATGTGGTCCTGGTACTCCTTTGTGTCCTGGATGACCTTGGGATCCTTTTTCTCCTTTGCTGCCCAAAACTCCTGGAGGTCCTGGGTCTCCCTGAGAAACAGCAGTTGCACAGACGTGTAAAGAATCGCATTACACTAAGTACATTTACGTTGCATATTTGAACAACAGAAAAATCATACGTAATTTTAAAGGTTAAGTAAGTGTAATCACGGTTCATTATGATTTTCAGACTAAAAGTCTTCTTTGACTTGAAGACATAAGTCTTCTCATAACAGCCACTCATCCTTTAGACATAGCTAAGAAAAATAATCTTTCTTTAATCTGTACAAACCAACCTAAGTCTTTAGATGTTTTCACTGGCACATAGACTTCCCTTCAATTTTATTCTAACAGCTCTTCTTTTGATTCAAATGTACATTCCCTACATCATATGCATCTATACAAAACACTGAAATGCATATTTTCTGTTGATTTTCTACTGACTTTCACAACAGTAATCTCATTGTGGCTACCCAGCTAATACAGAAAATAAACAGATAATGTAGACAGATTACAGGACTTACAGTACAGTTTGCAGCCTCAACTATGTATTTCAGATATCTCATATGTAAAAAAACTCCCAGTTGTTCAACAACCAGAATACGTGGAGAAAAATTCTATCCAGTTGACCTAAGTTAAAAGATACTGTTTTTTTCTTAGCAATATATAATACTGATGTATAGAACGTAATGTATATTGCTAAGAAAAAAAACCCAATTCATCTTGTGCAATGATATTACTAGACTGTCAAAAACCAACAGCACAATTTTAGATCACAAAACTTTTGCACTTGCTAAGATTATATTTTCCTGTACTTTTTAACATACAAGTATTCCTACTGCTGACTTTTTAAGTGCAAGTCCTTGTTCTTAATGGATTAGCGACTTCTACAGGAGAAAGTTATTTCCAAGACGTTCCACCTTTAGAAATAAGACATTCTTGCACCAAGATGAAGTACATTGAATTTAAAAATTTCTCATGAGTAATGACACAACAGAATTTTCATATTTCTTATCACTTACAAATCATCTACTTCTACAAACTCTGCAGCTCTTGCTTGCATGTTGTTCTGTTTCTATAGTCAAAGGTTCTGCTCATTGCCTAATACGACAATGTTGCCATTGCCTTGATACCTTTGGACCAGGTTCTCCTGGAGGCCCAGCAGATGGGTACCCACGATCTCCTTTGTCACCTGGAAAGCCACCATAGCCTGGTGGACCAGGGTCACCTGGTAGTCCTGGAAAGCCTGGAGATCCTTTCTGTCCTTTTGGACCTGGAAAAATAAAGATACTGATACCATTCTTAAAAGGCTCATATTTGCATATCACACCTCATGTTTTGCGATCTACGGCTCATATATTCAGATATTCATTCTTCATTAAAGTAATTTACACAGCCAGGTGATTTTCATTCTAAACACATTAAAAAGAGGTTCTTACATGCAAAAACATTTAAATTAAAGAAACTATATTTCATTTAGAGAGAGGGAGAACTGCATTCTGCAAATGAAGCAAATGCTGGGGTAGTGAGAAGTCTGTAGGTACCGCAAAGAATAAATCCCAGTGTAAGTATTTTGCAGTGGGCTTACAGAAACTGCTCAGGTCTGTGCAAATGCTCCTATACAGTTCCATGAATTTGTAATATGGCTTGACAGAAAATAACCTGGAATTCCCATGTCCCCTTTGTTTCCTGGTGCACCTGGGAATCCTTGTCCTCCAGGAATCCCTGGAAGACCCATAAATCCTTTGACACCTGCAAGATGAAGAAATAAATGTCATCTTCACATGTTTGCTTTAGACACTGGCTGGCTGGTAGAGCTGTCATGAACACAGAATCCTCTACTGCACACCTTGTCCTGGCATGTTATTATTTTATAAATCAATATGCAGCCTCTGACCGCAGACACAGATGAAATTATCATTCTTGTCAGAAAGTCAAGGAAATAACAAGTGTCCTACGTATCAACATTAAAATTGAGCTTTGTGACCACAGCACTTAGGGGCAGCAGCTGAAATATACTTTTGAAAATTTTGATCAAGATCATGATTTTGCATTGCATTGGACTCTCCTTTCGTTGGCACCCCGAGTTCAGTCTGGTTTCTGGGCACATTGCAATCACATTACTACTTACTCATTATGCATCTCTCATGACTAGTATACTCAAGAGCTCTTTCTTACATGGCTTAGGCACATTTTCCCCCACTTACTTACCTTTAGCCCAATTTAGCTCAATTAGCATTCAGTGTAATGACTACAAGATCTTGTTGCATCTAGAACGTCCAGATGTCTAAATTCTAGGGTACTAGCAATGCCTGAATATAATAAGGTCTTATTTTGTTCCATAAAAAGTTAGGGAGTAGCACAACATGTGCAGTTTTTCCTGTGATGGCTACACTGCAATGACTACAAAAGGTGTTAATGACAGAACATAGCAATAATGCTATCATGACATACAGCACGGATAAATGCCATCATGAGAAAAGCAATTTTGATTACAAGTTTAAAATTATTTCTAATTGTCACCATTTTTATGTATCTCAAAAAATCAAAAATACAGAATACAGAGCGGTAAAGATATTTTCTTAGCTTTAATTTGAAAAAGCAGATGCATTGTCTTACTCAAGGGTCAACATATATCACTATGTATGAGGTTATGGTAACAGCAGAGCAAAACTTTGTAAAATAGGTAGGTTTATAATTTATGCAGGTTCTTTTTAAGTCTGCTTTTTACTGAATACCTGGTAACTTTCAAAATATAAGCCAAACATGCAGGCTTTGAAAATGGAAATAAAATCAATCTGAAATAAAAAAAAGCTTCTGAAATATTTCTGTGCACAACTGTAATGCTCACATTTTAGAATTCTTATTTTTTTTAATAATACTGGAAATTCAAATTTCTGTTTGTAAATACCAATTTTTATTCATTGGCCTCATCAGCTTTTAAATTTTAAAGTAACTATTATTCAGGATTTAGTATAATTTTCTATTTATCACCCCAAACAGTGGTCTATATTTGGAAGGAAACAGAGAATCATTTGACAGTAGCTGCTATGACTTCCAAGCAGCAGTTTTTGAAATTACTCAGTTTCAGAATTCGCAGAAAAGCTTCAGTGTTGATATAGAGAATGTACTACTGCTGCTGGAGTTCATGTGCTAGCACTGAGGCAATATTATCTCTCCTTTCCACACGATACAGTAATTTTCAATATACATATTCCATACCTGGTACACCAGGTATTCCTTCAGACCCATCAAGACCTGGGGGACCTTGCACACCAGCATCTCCTTTTTCTCCTTTTAGGCCCATTCTTCCTTGAAGTCCTAAACAAAGTTTCATTTAAAAAAAATATTACAAACAACATCTTAGAATATGTTTTATGTGAAGTTTAAAGTTTTATAACTCTTAAAGCTAATGAAGCAGAAGTGGAGCATAAGTTTTGCACTCTGTGAAGACACGTAAGCAAGACACAATGTCACAGTTAATGCCTTCTGTATTTCTCATATGGAAACAAAAGAAAGTTTCTGAAGCTTCCATAGGAAAATGTCTACACAAAAAGCCAGATAGCGTTAGTTACGCATGTACAACTCATATAGAGAGAGCATATATTGATATTGCAAACAAAGGACAGCCAAGGCTGACTTCTGACAGCCAAGTATTTCTGAGCAGACTCAATTTCTTTACAATCCAGCATTTAGTTGTTTTGTGCTCACAGCTACTAGCTCTGTAAAAACATGAATGTATATCATATATGTATAAATATGTATAGAAAGCTCCTGGTACTACTGACATATTATTACTGGTTTAACATAACAGCAAGAGGTTTTTTTAAGGAACGTGGATATGTAAATAAATATTCAGTGTAACATTCAACTATCCCATAAATAAAAAAGCAGTGTACAACAATAATTATTTCAAACCCATAAGAATACTCTCGGTAGTAGAGTCAGTTTTCTTCCATGTTTTCGATTCTGCTGGAACTGCAACATAGATAACAACCCTAACTAGTTCTGATGACAGAATAATGAATGTGTACCTTCTAAGCCTCGTTCTCCTTTATTCCCAATAACAACCAAGGTCTCAGATGGTCCAGGAAAACCTTTATCACCTAGTTCGCCTTTTGCTCCAAGAAAGCCTTTTCTTCCCTTTAGTCCTGGGATGCCAGAAGAACCTGCAAGAAAATACAATGAAATTTTCTGAAGAAACCTGAAGATGATAGGATAAAGGAAGCAATGAAGCTCCTGTCCTCAAGGACAACTACATATGTAAATAAACATTCAAAATCAACAACCTAACCTAGCTTCTTAATTACTCCAATCATCAATAAAACATCTATAAACACAGATTGTGGCAAGAGATGGTAATTATTTCTTATACTCAATACATGTATAATCTGTTGAATAGATATTTGGAACATGAATGGGATGGAAAAAATAGAGAAAAATAGGTCTCTGCTCTTTACTTAATAAATCATTAGCCACTTTTACAAATACCAATGAAACAGAAAAGGTGGCATTCAAAATTGCTAAAATAAATAAATAATAACATTGTAATTCAGTTCGTAGACTGCATATATACAGAAGCCAAAGATTTACCAAGACAAAGAAATTATGGTATAACACACATACTCAGGAGTGATAACATACATCAAGATGGATCACAAGACTACTTCAGCATGGAAGTTTCTATATTTTAAGTAATAATGAAGGCAGAAACTATGGCCACTTGCCTCTGATACCCGGGTTTCCCGGTCTTCCAATCATGCCAGGGGGTCCAGGAATTCCTAACAGGCCCATTATACCTGGCTCTCCCCTTGAGCCTGTGGAATTGAAACGATAGGAGCATATTTTTTAGTATTTGATCAGTGAAACAGAATACTTCAGAAAACTATACATGTGCCTGTCACTGAAGTGTCTAATTGCTTATTTTATTTTTTTTCTCCATTTCTATAACATACTAAATGAGTTTTCCAGTCTTTAATGATATAAACAGCCCTTCCACACACAGTAACCCCCAAACTACCTAGATCAGTAGCCGCAACAGCTTCTATCAATGAGCGAAATAACTGAGAGTGAGGATAATGTGGCTGGGTTATCCACACAGGGATGGGAGACCTGTCATGGGATGTAATGGAAAGACATTCCTTTCTGCCTCAGGAGCTGAACATTAGCTGGGACACAACTCCCCTCAAATCACATCAGAAGTCTAGGTTTGCATAACTGAGTCAAATACTACATGTTTATCATTAGTTTTATAGATTGTATATATAGAAAGGTATGTACCATTTCCTTCCCACAGAATAATGAAGGATCTGATAGCAATGAAAAAACTTTGTTAGAGATAAGAAGCATTATAGGACTGACTTTTTTTATCCTACAAATCAAATAAAACAGGGATTACCTACCTTACTTAAAGTTAGCTCTGGTTAATGTGACAGAGCTTGATCTGACTCTGTCAGACTCAAGATCTGCACTTGCTTTTTAAGAAAAAGAGGATAGCATCGATAAGCTATCTGTTTGAAAAGGGATGCTGGGTAAGAACTAAACACTTTACGCTTCCATTATGCTGGGGAATTGCTTTAAATGTTAACTATTTCGTGTCCTACTGCAAGGACATTACAAAAAACAATGTAAGGTAGCCCTCTGTTCTCAGAAGACTGTAATATAAAATTCCATACTATGTCATGACAGCTTCAAGATATACTCGTCATTTAGGGAATGACAATTTATTTGTTTTCCATAAAGACAGATCTCAGTGATATATGAAAGCTGTTGATAGAAAAGTGTTTCAGCATCTTCAATTTGGAAAAGCATGATTGACACCTTTCTGCAGAGACTGACTTAATTTCTACATCAATCAATCCAAGTATTTGGGAAATCCTTACCTGGCACCCCAGAGATCCCTGGCCTTCCAGACTGTCCCCTGAGACCGGGTAATCCTGTATTTCCCTGAAGACCTATTAATCCAGGTTCCCCAGGCTTTCCATAGATTCCTGGGATACTCAGGCCAGGAGGACCAAGTTTTCCTTTTGAACCTTGAGAGCCTCTTCCTCCTAATAAAAATGCATGACAGTGCAGTATAGTACATCTATCTGAAAAATAAACCTTCATCTCTATCTTGCCATTATGAGAATGAAAAAAAAAAAATCCTCCTGTTTGAGGCAGAGACTAGATCTGTAAGACAATATACACATTTGGGAAATCTTTAGAGTTATGGATTGTTTGTTTGTTTTTTTAAAAGGGGGGGGGGCGGGAAAAGGCAAGTAGACAATTCTTGTCTTTCTCAGAAAAAGAATAAAAATCCAAACATGAAAACCCCACCAATTATGCATTCATCCTCTTAAAAAAAAAAAAAGGTAAAAAAGAAATAAAAAAAATGAAATATGTTTTTAAGGTCATATACAGGAGGACTGTGCTAGGTATTCAAGTGTGCTTCTTTTGGACTGATAATCACACACAGTATATGCAGGTCCTTTTGAGACCCTAAACTGCTTTTTACCTAGCTCAGCCCTTCCTCTGTTCTGCTTCTTTATCAATCACATTGCACCAAGGAATCTAAGTTCAGCCCCACATAGGAGACATGATGGAAATATCCTTTTTCCTGTGGAATTTGGGCCAGTTTGTGATTACTCTTTATATTATACAATGGAATCTGAATTGTAATCCATCTTAATCAGTGCATGTGTTTCCTCCCATCTGCAGAAAGTGCATCCTTTAAATGGACTCACATTTTCTCGCATACTGTCCTATAACTAATATCCTGAAACATCTTCAGCTCCCTCAGGCCATTGGAAGGCAGAAACAAAACCCAGACCCACCCAGCTAAATGGCACATTTGATTCAGAAGGTCCTACCTGGTGGGCCTGTAGCTCCCTGGCCACCTGGCAAGCCTGGCAGGCCAATAAGACATTCAGCAGGTTTCCCTGGAAAACCTGGATCTCCAGGAACTCCAGGTGAGCCACGGTCTCCTAAAAGAAATGAGACTGGATTCAAAACTATTTAATTAGAAGTTTCAGGCTTTGTGTGAGCATTGTTTATCTTGGCTTCCCTTTCCTTAAAATAACTTGTTGTGTTCCTTGAGCTTGTTTGACAACGGTACCTCTTAAGCCATCATCACCATCATGTCCAGCATTCCCTGGTAGGCCTGGAAGTCCTGGAAATCCAGTTTCACCCTTTGAGCCAGGAATGCCGTGACCTCCTGGTGAGCCCAGTCTACCTGGCTCTCCAGGAATAACCATGCCTGGGTCACCCTGCAATACAGAGAGAAATGTAAACAATCCACTATGTTTTGCAAATTTGCCAAAATATTTTCTTCACTGTGTGATCAATTAACCTCTTTTATTAGGGGATCTTTTACAATGTAATTTTTAATGGCTCCAATTCAGCAGACCAACTGGATGTTCCCTATTGACCAGCTGCAGGTTCTATACCAGGGGAGTAATTCATCTAGACAGCTTTTGAACTTTGTATCCTCACTCGAAGAAATAGCTACCAAGCAATGCAAGACACACTTCCCTACATTTGGCCTTTACTACATTGTGATGTTTGCTGTAGCTGTGAAAACCTTTGGACCAGTATCTGAAAATTTGGTTACGTTTGTGCAAATACAACTTTTCTTATATTTTTATCAAAATATTTATTGACATAATCAAGGTGAGCAACCAGTCTTGGAATCTTGGAATACTCAAAGTCAGTTACTGGTTTTTTTCATTCTTCTAAATGTTATTTTCCATGAATACTGGTTTTACCACAAACGTCCTGAGTCTATTCCCCAAATAGAAACTTTGAATTAGTTTTTTTTAGGCTGACTGAACTGCTGGTTTTTTGAGTACTAGCTTTGAGTATCAGCAAATCAATATGTTCATAAAGCAGGTCAGTAGAGCTGAGCTTGTACCAGTCACTGATATACTTGAACCAAAGGCCACTCCACATCTAGCTGTTCTGTGGTATAAAACACACATTAAATAATAATTTTTTAAAAAAAAGTCTACAGCCTTAAACTCCACACTCTGTCATGTCAAAAAGCACACAAAAGAATGACATGTGAGCACACAAATAAAGAAATGCCACTTTTTCAAAACATTTAGGTGTTATTATTTTGTTCAATTTTGAATCCTGAGTACAGAGTAGCCAAGATTCCTATGTTTACATATGCCATCAGCACATTAGCTTCTGTTCATCAGCAAGAGTGGCTGCAGTATTACCTCCAACCCACTTGCTTTATGCTTCAATTCGACCGATCATTTGCTATAATTAAATGCAAACTTACTTGTCACTGAGCTCCATCAAATACATGCTTAATTGCAACTTCTGAATAGCCATCTTTTCAGAAGTTATGGCCTCAAATTTTTGCTGTAAGCGATGCAATATCCTCCTTGTGCTCTGAAAACCGCACTACGAAAACATCCCAAAACACTTGGGAGTTCTGAAATCCCGTATCTGAATTTTAAATTTTGGCTTGAGCCCCTTTTTATACAAAGAATTTAATTTCACAGTTTGTGCATCACTGGTCAGGAAACTCCTATATTCCTTACACTTCTTAATTTATTTGCTCAGCGTCACATTTAATGAATGGGACCTATGGGAAAGTCTGTGCTGTATTTCCAACCAAACCTTCTCTCCTGGTTGTCCTAGGTTTCCAGCTCGGCCTGGATCTCCGATCTTTCCTTCACAGCCTGGAGACCCTCTGCCTCCTGCAAGCCCTTTATTTCCTGCAAAAGGAATTAAATGGCAGTACAGATGTTACAGTTATCACCATATTTTACAAGTGGGTATTTGTATGGATGCAGTAATGACCCTCTGACACTAAAGTAGCTTACATGAGCTGAAGACAATATCTTGATTTCAGAGTTGGTGTGACACACTGCATCTTGTTCCTTACATATTTACTCAATGTTTACTCTAACACTGCTTGGTTACTTTCTTCAAATCAGGTATTTCACATGGAATGTTTTTTTTCAAAGTGAGGCTATTCTGATGTCAGTTCCCCATTGCTTTCTTTAACAGCTTGGTAGTAGTATCAGAACTTACTTCACCCTCCTTCCCTGCCCCCCATCCTGACAGGATTATGAGCATTTAGCATTTGTTAATATTTCAAGTGTCCACAGGGGAGTATGAATTTGCATGAGAAATGGTCAAATTCACAGTATTCAAAATGCTTTCTGTTACCTGCAGATTAGAGCAGATATTGCATTGTACGTAACTAAAATTGATTAAAAATAAAGTACTGACACTTATACAGGTCTGTCTCTGTAACAGATACCCAGGTAAAGAGAATCCATCTGAAGTACGTGTGGCACTCAGATGGGCTGCACCTGTTTGGGCAGTATTCCAGGAAGCATCAAGGTCTTTTAAAATATTTTCCTACTGCTAGCTTTGATACTTGATTCTCTGAAATACTTAAAAGCATTTCAAACTTGCAATTTATACACCTTAAGACAGTAAATTACAAGAATGCTAAAACCACTTCCCTGTATGACTAATGTTCATTGATTTTTTATTTTTTTAATTTGTTGATTGTTTTTAATGTGGACTGAAAAAAAAATCAGATTTTTTGGGGGTTTTGCTTTTTTAAAAGATCAAAAGGCTTATTTTACCTTTTGGACCTGGGTTTCCAGGAAACCCAAGCCCTGGAAAGCCTGTGTCACCTGTTGGCCCTGGATGTCCTGAATCACCTTGCTGACCTCTTGCTCCAACTCTACCTGTATGAAGAAAATAAGTAAACTGTGCTGTATCTTACCACAGAACATCAACTTGTAAGATTAGGTGTTATATAGTTTATCAATTAGGACACCACTGTAGATTATATTAGAACTTAGACACTATTTCTCCTCCACAGCAGGTTTTCACAGTTAAAATGCTAAATTATGTTCACAGTATCAAAAGCAGGCATGAGTCTGTGGGTTAAGTTTTTATGCAATCTGCCCAAATTCCAGACTTCTAGGAACAATTACGTTCAAATCTTCCACTTGTTGAGAAATACAAACACATTCTATAGGGTTGAGGCTTGTAAGAGCAGCAACTATAATAGCAGAAGCTACCACAAAGCTACAAAGAAATTTTCTTATGCTATTCAGGGCAGCTTTAAAGATTATTGTTCTACAAAACCAAAGCAAAGATGCCTTACAGTTAGCCTGAATGTCACTTACCATCCTTCAGTGCATTCAACAATTCTGCAAAAATTTAAAACACCAGCAACCAAAAAAGTCCCACCAAGAACCGAAGCCCAACACCCACCCAAAAATGGAAACTCACATTCTTAATATCCTATAACAATGGTTAGTAACATTCATATCAAAAAGGAACCAGGAAACTTAGTAATACAGTTACTTTTTTTGACTGTGCTCCTGCAAAGGCTGAGAAGGGCCAAGGGCTTCAGGAAGATTAAGAATACTTTAACCTAATTTTGTTCCTTTTGTTTTGAAGGTTGCAGCAGTCCCAGCATAATTTTGGATATGCTTTTGTCAAAATTATGCTAGAGGTGCCTTTCTGGATATACAAGCTGCAGCATATGCACCAGATGTTTCTGATTCTTGGAGGAACCAAGCCATAGCATAGGACTACTTGGAATCTCTGCCATACTGCAAACATGGACATGGACGTGGCCCTGTGTGGGTCTTAGTTTTCTTGAAAGGGAATGTTACAGCTAATTCCATAGTTTCTGTATCACAAAAATGCTTTGTATAGTTATTTAAAAGTAAGACAATGGCTTTATATGGCCAGAGCTGGGAGAGAAATCCCAATCAGTGAAATTTACCACATTTAGTGCAGATGTACTCACCAGGCAGTCCTGGGGGTCCAGGTAAACCATCTGGTCCTTGAGGTCCTGGCAATGCAGGTGGTGGAGTTACCCTACTGGTCTCTCCTTTCAGACCTTCAGCAAATACATAATCAAAGATTACAAAGCCTTATAATTTGGCAACATGTAATCTTAAGCGCTAAAAATATTAGTGATCAATCTACTCGGTTAAAAATGCAGTCTTCTACACTTCCCATATTTCTGAAGCTCCAACAGACTTTGAAAAGCGTTCAGATCCTGGCTTTATAAAGCAAAAGAATTTTATTGACACCAAGCCCACTTGCAGTCTTTCTCTCAGCCCTCCTCCAGTCTAGTGGAGACCCAGAAAAGGAAGCACAAAGTCAGCAGGAAAATGATACAATTGAGAAATGCTTAATCTGCATCTCCATTTCATAAAGATTTAATGAGTACTCTCTTTAAGAAAACTTGACTATATCTGCCACCCAACTTTGTGTTCTTCCAGATTATGCTGGCCTATAAATACATACACTGGTATGTTTTCAGCACTTAAAAACGATTAAGCTCTTCATATCTTCACCTACTGACTTTGCTCACACTAATAATGATGACTGGATGCATATTTAAAGACCTTTTTTTTTTTCATGATGAAGACAGTCAAGCACTGGAACAAGTTGCCCAGAGATGAGGTGCTAGCTTTGTCCTTGGAGGTTCCTATGTTTCCGAAATTATGTTTTTGACTTCAATCCATCTCTGCAATTTCAATCAAGTACTCTTTAAGATAGGTAAAACATGTTAAAATAGGAAGGTACAAACCAGCTTCTCCAGGTAATCCAGGTGGACCAGGTATTCCTTTAGAGCCTTTGAAACCTCTTATTCCTTGTGGTCCATATCCTGGAAGTCCAGGAAGCCCCATCTCTCCAGGAAGACCAACATTGCCAGGCAATCCAGGTAGTCCCCTCTCTCCTTTTGAACCAGCCAAACCCTATTAATGATTACAGGTGTGTGTATACCAAGCATCACTTGCTTTCCACACCAGCTTTCATAACAAAACGTCCAATTCTCTGTCTGAGTATAATCTTGCACTACTTTAGTAACAGAGTAGCTCTGCTAATTTAAGAGGAATTTTTCCTCTGATTTACTTAGGATTAAAAGAATGTAAATTTTAATATCAATGGCTACAAATAGAGAGATATTAAGAGTGAAATAGTACAAATAAATACAGCAGCTTCATTTTTCAATAGCTGTACGCTGTATACTTTTTCTTTTTAAAACAGGTTTGAGAAAAAAAACACCTCAGCTCAGATTTTCCAGGAATACTGTGGAGTCAGGTTTAGAGATAGTTATATCTGAATCGCTTTAACAGTTTCTCAGCTGCCACAACACAGCAATAATTGTTATTTTTTGATTCTGCTGAACAAAAAGATGATTCTTAGTGAAGATTATGCTTCCAGTTTTACGGTTAGTCCTCCCAAGTTTTGTGGTTTCTCTCAGCCCTAAACTCCTCAAGACTGTAAAGGAACTGTTTGAATTATTATTTCCTTTTAAGCATTTTAAGTAGTCGGGAAAACTGTCTTTTCAAAAAAAACAAAAACAAAACCCAAATCTTATTCATCATAGGAATCCAAGATAATATTGTAATATAAATATCCAAACTAACACCACAATAGACTGCTGAGGTTTTTCAGCAACACGTACCTACACTAGCCTCATCTCTCTCTGGTACTACATAAGAATATTTACATTCATTCTTTCCTGCATATTGGTTATGCATATTCATTGCTAGAGTAGAGCATAGTACCCTTAAGTCAGGTACTAAGTCAGTTAAAGTATCTGAGTAGATTAAAAAACTGTTATTCAAGATATGAATACTGACTTATTTTTTTATTAATTGCAAACAGTGCATACCCACCTCTTCACCTTTAGAACCCTTGGATCCTTTAGAGCCAGTTCTCCCCAGAAGTCCACTCGAACCTTTTCTTCCTTTGTCTCCCCTGGCCCCTGGATCACCTCGCTCACCTTTTGGCCCTTCGGGATACACATATCCTGGCTCACCTTTTGATCCTTTATGTCCTTGATCTCCTCTAAAACCTGGAGGTCCCTGGAACAGAGCAATCAAAAGAATTTCAGTACTAGACACGTCAGCTGTTTTCAGGCTTGCCTTTTGGTTTTTTTTAAATTAAATACCTGATAGTGGTTCTCTTTGTTCTCACCTTTATTCACTGTAACAGTACATATCAATGAACAGGGGATTTTGGAGCTTTTTTTGGTTTTGTATTTTTCTCCTGCATTTATTCCAGTTGGCCCTGATTATCATTTCTTTTAGGCTACTATCAGCAGGAATGATGCAGGATCATTTAACAGATCAGACTGTTAGCTACCTGGTTGTGCTTTAGTGGCACAAAAAGAAGGACAGAAAAGTACCTTAAAATCTAATTATAGGTGTCTCCTCCACATGGGAATATCTCCCCAGGAACATGGTAACTGCCACAGTTAGTGCTATTCATAATTAACTTCTCCTCTCCTTTCTTTCCCCCTCAGGGTACAAAGTGGGTTCTCTATCCCAGCCAAAACTAGTGCAAGCTGAAAACACACTGGGTTCCAGTGATCTTGGGCTCATGAACTCGTGGCAGCCTTCAGGAAAAGCCCGTGTGTAGACTCATTCTGCACCTGTACTGCAACCACCACCATAAATACTTGTGCATGACTTTTTTTATTGGACAGTACCAACTGTAATTTCCCATAAATAATTACTACTACAGGCATAAGTTAGAACAACCAAATGGTATGTCTGTGGCAGCAGCTGTCAGCCTTCCTTCTTCATAATGTTTCCCAAGAGGGAATGTCTTTTGCACCCCTGAAGAGGGTATTATGAGAAGGAAGCTCCTCTGCACAACTGGAGCTTGAGCAAGTCCTGAGTGTGCTGGAAACAGAAGCAGTAAGAAGCCTGATGAAAATCACAGCACACAAAACTCTATATATGCTTTACAGCCACTGCCATGATTATAGAATTATGTAGATGAGCAGAAGTTAACTGTAAACTACCCATATCAGGCAGAAGCAGCAGCCCAGCCATCACGAAATGCAGCACAGGTTAATCACACAGGTATTTACCTGCCTCACTGCCTGGGCTGTGCTTCTTGCTGCACTGAGCAAAACAGGCTCATGTAAAGCTAGGTCACCGTACCTTACAGTCTCTACCTAGGCCTTTCCATGCAGACACATTCATTACTAGAGAAAGGAAACTGTTGAGATCACCCAGTATGACACTGCATGTAACAGCAACCATGAGGCTTCTTTGAAATAATTCTTGTGCAATCTGAAAAATAATCTGAAAAACCAAAGTCTTACTTGAGCTCCTGGAAACCCTGGTGCTCCTGGAGAACCTGGAGAACCCTTTGGACCTGTTGTTCCTTCTCTACCTGCAAAAGAAACAGCATATTTTATGACGAAAAATGAAAAAAAGGACATGGATTTTGACAAGCTCCAATAATCACACCCAGCATTGAACGTTTCTGCTTGTTACATTGACTGCATCATCACAGACTGATGCATCACCTAAGCCTATTAGCATTCTGACTTCACCTCTTTTATGGCTGGTGCTCATATCAGTGGATGGAGCTGCATTAGGCTCTCACACTCATCACAACCTCAGGGCTAGTTCAAGGACTGCATGCTGCAGACATGCCCATACCTGATTCTCACGCTAAAAGCAACATCACTGGCATTTCCTACCATCCTGTCAGAAACAACAAGACAATTTACCAGGCACACCATCCTGCCCATGTGGCCCAGGAGAACCAGGATGACCAGGTATTCCTGGAACATAGCTGCAATCAGTACACACACGAGCTTCATCACCTAAAATGAAAATAATTCATTAGTTGTTCCACACAAAGTCATTCCCAAGCCTAACTAATGTGTTACATAGTCTCTTACAGAGGACGGGTAACACTTTTTGGTCAGACAGTGGCAGAATCACAGCCTGAATCTTGTTGGGAGATGAATTCCAACACAGTACAAAATTGCCTGTGGTCAGACAGTGAATCAGAACTGATTACGTTTAATTGAAACTGCAGGAACACCCAGTTTAAATTCAATTCTAGTTTTAGTAAACCATTTGAATACAGTCACTCTGGTGATAAGCCAAATTCTCTCAAAAGAAGAAAAGGATATTGGCTTAAACCAAAGGATATTGGCAAGCTCCATAACAGCCTGTGTGACTTTAAAGGCTAGCAAGTGGCAAAGAGACTCAACATCTCCTGTGGTGAAATTTGCAGAAGGAACCTTCTCTCAGAGAACAACTGTTCATGTTGAACATAACAATACAACAACCCTACCATAATTGTAGGGTTTTATACCCTACTGTAATAATTGTTTGTTCCAGTGAAGATCTAAGCCCTGCTGCAGTGCAGCACAACGGGTGTGCAGCACTGGCACGTGCACTGCTCTTTTAGCTGCTGTTTACTGTAAGGGCAGAAAGACATCTTGCTGTCCCTAATGAATTTTCTTAAATCTCTGAACTCAAATGGCTTAAGAGGTAAATTACATTCAAAATCTCATGAGGAACCATGAAGATTACTGGATTGCACCATCAACTTCTGAGTGATAGTCTTCTGAAACTGACCTTTCATGCCAGTATCTCCTGGAGGTCCTGGAGGTCCTGTACACCCTGGCTCTCCAGGTGGTCCTGGTAGGCCTGTTCTAAATGTTACTCTACCTGTTAATGAAATGAGCATGGCACCATTACATGAGCAGATTATTCAGACAATTCTCTAGTTGCTAAGAGGGAAAAAAGTTGCAGAGATGAGCTGGAGTATTCTGATCCTCATGGGTCTCTCCCAACTTGAGATATTCTATGATTCATTTTAAAAATAGAACTACCTGGACAAATACAAAAGACCTGCAACTGGAAATACTTCAAGATAAATATGGTAATGCCAAAGAAAACCTCAGCAGACTGTCCAATCCATCTGTCTAGCCTGTAAAAAGCATAGTCCCTTCTGGGGAAAGTATTTCCATTTTATTTGAATCAACAGAAACATAATTCTTTCTTTTACCATGAATGGAAGGGAAACTTTTTTTAATCCTAAATTATTAATGCTGTTCAAGTATCTTTGACACAATTATTCTGGCATATTTACTATTAATTTGGAAAAACAGAGCATGCACTGAGCTATCCTCATTTGGAGGATAAATACTTTTTTCAAAGAGAGAGAAAAGAGAAGCACTACATTGGTATTGCTTCAGAAAAACTTGTTTTGGCCATACCGCATGTAAAATAAACATGGTGTTATTGGTACTCCTAGTTAAAGAGATATTCCTAGTTAATAATTTTATTAGACGTTTTATAAACTGCTACTGCTTTATTTTCATGCTGGCAGAACTTCAAACCTGCTCTAAGGCCCGCTAAAACCTCTGGAGGCATGCAAGTGATTTCTCTAGCTTTCAGATTAGCCCCTTCTGAATTCAGTTTTACAGGTTTACTACAGCATTTGGAATGATTAATTTAAAGAACAGATTTTCTCTCATTAGTCTTTCCTGGTTTTATGCAGCAGATTTTTATAGTCTGAGTTATACAAAAAGGTAAGAAATCTTTATATTGGGAAGTCATTGTATTTTCCCTACAGAATCTCATTAGCAACAGAGGACAGACCTTTGTTACATATGATTTCATGAGTATCCTAAAANTGTAATTTCCCATAAATAATTACTACTACAGGCATAAGTTAGAACAACCAAATGGTATGTCTGTGGCAGCAGCTGTCAGCCTTCCTTCTTCATAATGTTTCCCAAGAGGGAATGTCCTTTGCACCCCTGAAGAGGGTATTATGAGAAGGAAGCTCCTCTGCACAACTGGGGCTTGAGCAAGTCCTGAGTGTGCTGGAAACAGAAGCAGTAAGAAGCCTGATGAAAATCACAGCACACAAAACTCTATATATGCTTTACAGCCACTGCCATGATTATAGAATTATGTGGATGAGCAGAAGTTAACTGTAAACTACCCATATCAGGCAGAAGCAGCAGCCCAGCCATCACGAAATGCAGCACAGGTTAATCACACAGGTATTTACCTGCCTCACTGCCTGGGCTGTGCTTCTTGCTGCACTGAGCAAAACAGGCTCATGTAAAGCTAGGTCACCGTACCTTACAGTCTCTACCTAGGCCTTCCATGCAGACACATTCATTACTAGAGAAAGGAAACTGTTGAGATCACCCAGTATGACACTGCATGTAACAGCAACCATGAGGCTTCTTTGAAATAATTCTTGTGCAATCTGAAAAATAATCTGAAAAACCAAAGTCTTACTTGAGCTCCTGGAAACCCTGGTGCTCCTGGAGAACCTGGAGAACCCTTTGGACCTGTTGTTCCTTCTCTACCTGCAAAAGAAACAGCATATTTTATGATGAAAAATGAAAAAAAGGACATGGATTTTGACAAGCTCCAATAATCACACCCAGCATTGAACGTTTCTGCTTGTTACATTGATTGCATCATCACAGACTGATGCATCACCTAAGCCTATTAGCATTCTGACTTCACCTCTTTTATGGCTGGTGCTCATATCAGTGGATGGAGCTGCATTAGGCTCTCACACTCATCACAACCTCAGGGCTAGTTCAAGGACTGCATGCTGCAGACATGCCCATACCTGATTCTCACGCTAAAAGCAACATCATTGGCATTTCCTACCATCCTGTCAGAAACAACAAGACAATTTACCAGGCATGCCATCCTGCCCATGTGGCCCAGGAGAACCAGGATGACCAGGTATTCCTGGAACATAGCTGCAATCAGTACACACACGAGCTTCATCACCTAAAATGAAAATAATTCATTAGTTGTTCCACACAAAGACATTCCCAAGCCTAACTAATGTGTTACATAGTCTGTTACAGAGGACGGGTAACACTTTTTGGTCAGACAGTGGCAGAATCACGGCCTGAATCTTGTTGGGAGATGAATTCCAACACAGTACAAAATTGCCTGTGGTCAGACAGTGAATCAGAACTGATTACGTTTAATTGAAACTGCAGGAACACCCAGTTTAAATTCAATTCTAGTTTTAGTAAACCATTTGAATACAGTCACTCTGGTGATAAGCCAAATTCTCTCAAAAGAAGAAAAGGATATTGGCTTAAACCAAAGGATATTGGCAAGCTCCATAACAGCCTGTGTGACTTTAATGGCTAGCAAGTGGCAAAGAGACTCAGCATCTCCTGTGGTGAAATTTGCAGAAGGAACCTTCTCTCAGAGAACAACTGTTCATGTTGAACATAACAATACAACAACCCTACCATAATTGTAGGGTTTTATACCCTACTGTAATAATTGTTTGTTCCAGTGAAGATCTAAGCCCTGCTGCAGTGCAGCACAACGGGTGTGCAGCACTGGCACGTGCACTGCTCTTTTAGCTGCTGTTTACTGTAAGGGCAGAAAGACATCTTGCTGTCCCTAATGAATTTTCTTAAATCTCTGAACTCAAATGGCTTAAGAGGTAAATTACATTCAAAATCTCATGAGGAACCATGAAGATTACTGGATTGCACCATCAACTTCTGAGTGATAGTCTTCTGAAACTGACCTTTCATGCCAGTATCTCCTGGAGGTCCTGGAGGTCCTGTACACCCTGGCTCTCCAGGTGGTCCTGGTAGGCCTGTTCTAAATGTTACTCTACCTGTTAATGAAATGAGCATGGCACCATTACATGAGCAGATTATTCAGACAATTCTCTAGTTGCTAAGAGGGAAAAAAGTTGCAGAGATGAGCTGGAGTATTCTGATCCTCATGGGTCTCTCCCAACTTGAGATATTCTATGATTCATTTAAAAAATAGAACTACCTGGACAAATACAAAAGACCTGCAACTGGAAATACTTCAGGATAAATATGGTAATGCCAAAGAAAACCTCAGCAGACTGTCCAATCCATCTGTCTAGCCTGTAAAAAGCATAGTCTCTTCTGGGGAAAGTATTTCCATTTTATTTGAATCAACAGAAACATAATTCTTTCTTTTACCATGAATGGAAGGGAAACTTTTTTTAATCCTAAATTATTAATGCTGTTCAAGTATCTTTGACACAATTATTCTGGCATATTTACTATTAATTTGGAAAAACAGAGCATGCACTGAGCTATCCTCATTTGGAGGATAAATACATTTTTCAAAGAGAGAGAAAAGAGAAGCACTACATTGGTATTGCTTCAGAAAAACTTGTTTTGGCCATACCACATGTAAAATAAACATGGTGTTATTGGTACTCCTAGTTAAAGAGATATTCCTAGTTAATAATTTTATTAGACGTTTTATAAACTGCTACTGCTTTATTTTCATGCTGGCAGAACTTCAAACCTGCTCTAAGGCCCGCTAAAACCTCTGGAGGCATGCAAGTGATTTCTCTAGCTTTCAGATTAGCCCCTTCTGAATTCAGTTTTACAGGTTTACTACAGCATTTGGAATGATTAATTTAAAGAACAGATTTTCTCTCATTAGTCTTTCCTGGTTTTATGCAGCAGATTTTTACTACAGCATTTGGAATGATTAATTTAAAGAACAGATTTTCTCTCATTAGTCTTTCCTGGTTTTATGCAGCAGATTTTTATAGTCTGAGTTATACAAAAAGGTAAGAAATCTTTATATTGGGAAGTCATTGTATTTTCCCTACAGAATCTCATTAGCAACAGAGGACAGACCTTTGTTACATATGATTTCATGAGTATCCTAAAACAAAATTTCCAATGAGAAATTATATTCAACCATATTACTCAAAACATACTCTATAAATCATGTATTTATATAATCTCATATATTAGATATTGAGATTACTCTGGATCTGTTCTCATTCATCATAATGTAGAAACTGAAACGTCACCTGGTTCTCCAGGAGGACCTGGTAATCCAACAGGACCAGGTCTACCAGTAATACCAGGTAGTCCTGGAGGGCCTACAATACACAAGCCAGTTTGTCCTTTTTCTCCTTTTGTTCCTTTTGGTCCAGGAAATCCTGGGGGACCTCTCAGACCAGGTCTTGTCACACCTAACCAAAGAGGAAAAAATACAAAAATGAAGTTAAAGAAGAAATGGAATTTCAAAGCAAAGTAAATACTCAATAGAACGCGTGAGAGATAAACATACTGAGTTCATCCCACAAATCTTTTTTATCTTGTAATGTATTAAATAATTACAATGTATTAAATAATCACAATGAGAATGTTAAGAAATTTAAAAATTATCTTTAACCTCTCTTTAAATACTTGGCCCATCAAAGCTTTTGGATGAGATTTTTTTACCACTCAGAGATACCTCTCAAGTCATCTGAAGTTAGGATTCCACAAAGCTGATTCAGTATAACAGGCAGGAAGAACAATGTGTCTTACTGTTGGTACTGGATCATTGTACATACCTGGTCTACCAGCATATCCGGGAGGACCTTGTGGCCCTGCAAAAGCAATGTATTTAGAACTTGAATTAAACCACTGTATACTCTGCAAAATCACTACTCAATAATATTGACTGCAAACTTTGGGCTTCTGCATTTCAAGATTATTTTATCTTTTAAGAATTTGTTTTTCTTGAAGAGGCACCTACTACTTATGCAACCACTGCATACTGACAATTCTCACCGAAATCTGGCAAGATAAGGATGTTTACAACAGATAGGAATAGGATCCACCGCATTTATCTTAGGTGGGGATGCACACAGTTACTTGAGAATGATTTTACATGACTTTACAGGCCTGCAAACTTGCTTCTTTTTGCCACTATTATTTGCTCTAGTAAATATACCACCTCTTAACAATGCATTAATTTCTTTGCAAGGCTCAGCTTTTGCGTTGTCATCCCTTGGAAATACGTAAGTAGATTTATAACAACAAAGTGTATTCACCGAATGCAACACAATCAGTTGGATACATAAATATTCCTAAAGCTAGAACACCAAAACACAGAAAGCAAGGACTTGCTAGATGTGTACGAGATGGTCTACAAGATGCTGCCTCAGAGTTCAGCCCACAAGTCCTTGTTATATTGTGATACAGCTCAAATAATAAGTCAGTACATTTTACAGCATGGCCAAAATAAACATAATAAAAACTTGAAGATCTTTATTATTTTGGAATGATAGGCAAGAGACAAACTATGAAAGCTACCAAAAAAAAAGAAAAAAAGTGCATGATCTTTAAGAGGAGACTTACAGCCCTGATGGTTTGCCTATGGCAAACAAAATAATGTGCTGATGCAGCAGTCCACTAAAGTAATGAGACAGGATGTCAGAGAGCTTATTTACTCAACTCAGTTATCTGTGCAAATGAGCATGCCAGATTCATTATTTTTAAAAGGAAATACAGCCATAAATCAAAGTCTCAGGATACATTTCAATTCTGCAATTTGCTTGGAGCAATTTGGACATACTCTTGTAAAGGCAGAAGCAGGTTGCTGGGTGCTCAAAAACCCAGCCTGCAACAAGCCCTTTGAGTGGACAACTCTTCCTAAAAGATTCTAATTGTGATGTCCCACTCACCAGGCATGCCACGTTGACCTTTTGGTCCTGGAGGTCCAGGGGGTCCTTCATCTCCTTTTTCACCAGCCACAGTGTCATAATACTCTGTCTTAAGAGAAAGATGGTAAGAGAAGAAAGAATAGTAAGAATGAAGAGAGAAGCACAGTACCTCATTCATTAGAGTAACGTTATGATCTCATTCATAATTTTGATGCTGTGACTGTTGTGATGTTTAGACGGAACACTAGGAAAGAATTCTTCACAGAAAGAGTGGTTGGGCATTGGAATAGGCTACCCAGGGAGGTGGTTGAGTCACCATCCCTGGATGTGTTTAAGAGCCGTTTAGATGCAGTGCTGAGGGATATGGTGTAGGGGAGGACTTTGTAGAGTAGGGTAGATGGTTGGACTCAATGATCCCAAGGGTCTCTTCCAATCTAGATGATTCTATGATTCTATCATTCTATGACACCATGAGACCTTTCTAATCACATGGTAATTACAAGGAGCCAGAAATGAAATAATAATTATTACAGACAGATAATGTCAAGAAGCTGTGAAAATATGTATGGCTAAGATTTCAGCTCAATTCCTCAGCTCCCAGAGAACTCCTCTGCCTGCAGATGCAATTATATAGGCAAAATATAAGCTGAAGATCCCATCAAAAATATTATGGTAGCACAAAATAGAAAATATTCTTGAAAGAAACCTCTAGGAATGACCTAGTCTATTCCATTGGCTCAAAGTAGCATCATCTATATCTAGACTACTCTTTTCAATAATCATACATGAAAACAGACAAAAATCAACTACTTCATTCATACATGCATTAAAATGTCATTCCTATAAAGATGAATACTTAATTTATTAAAGTTTAATATTGTGATGTTTCAAAGTTTCTACAAATGACAGGCAAAATCAGAAGGCAATTTGTTGTAATTCTATTTTTTTTTTAATAACCCCAAATTTTTGCTGTCTTTTGGATTATTTTGCATGAGCACCATTACTGGCAAATCACTATTATAATAATTATTGTGCCACTTAAAATTCAAAATGTTTACCTTTCTCCTGTATATTTTTTGAAAAGCAGTGGTTTTTTAGTACTCTCTCAATATCACAAATGAATCAGCTTTTTGCAAAGTTACTTCTTAGGAACAATTTGGACAAAAGGTTTCCGTTAGGTGTACATGGGGCCTTTAAGTAAGCCACTAGTGAGGTAGCATGACTAGACAGAGAACTTGTATTCATGGCATCTCTTTTTTTTTTTTTTTTTTTTAATGTCTTCTTAGGATTTTAAAATTAACACCAGCTGTCCTGGAACTGATTAGAAATTATTTTAAAAATTAACTCCTCTTCTGTGACAGTCCATACTCCTGTCAAAATTGTTGGAACTGGGTGAAGTCTGACCAGGCCCTGATCGTGCATTCAGCTTCACATAATGGAAGATGCCATCTCTGTGAGCCTCCCAGCAACATCAGTACTTTGAGAAAGCCATCCCTCAATTAGAGTATCATAGGACATCCATTATTGTGTCATACAGTCAGTTTTTCTTATTTTTAATCTAATGGTTTAGAAAAATGATATGATGAAGATAATTTACACTTACTCGACCACAAGCTCCAGGTGGACCAGTGTTCCCTTTCATCCCCTTCATCAGAGGACAGAAATGGGTTTATTGGAAACAATACACGACACGACATTTGGTACCCACTATTGCTTCAGCACATTGCTCATAACAAAAAAGAACTTCTGCTCCTGACCAGTCCTTCACCACCCCCATCTCTGTTCCTTACACAACTATTCAGCTAGCTACATACACTAAAACTGCGGGAACACATCAGCAGGCATAGATGGACACCAGATCAAACACATAATCTAGTTCAGCTAATCCATCCTTTATTCCATGATATCATTACTTGTCACCCGTTAGGTAAAGTAAAACATATTATACGCACAGTGATAAATAAAATGATATAATAACCCCAGAACATACCTTATCCCCATCCTCAAAAGTAACAGCAAAACCATCAGACAATACCTTAGCTCCTTGCCTGCCAGTCAGTCCTGGTTTGCCCTGTTCACCCCTTTGTCCCTGCAGGTGACAGTACACAATTTTATGAGGATTAATCTTTTAGCACAGCCATCAGTAATACCTAAAACAGAAAGCTTCAGTCTTTCATGGCAATGGCAAGTGAGTGCGACTTTCCCAGGGGAAGAAATTCCAGGGCAGGACGTGGTTTAGGGTGCAGTTCCATGTCTGTGGGAAATACCGCAGGTCTCTCATCCAAACCTGCCTTTGTAACAGCCCACTCCACCCACCCCAAAGTGGAGCTGTTCTACATAGCAGACTCTGATTTGTTCTACCTCTACAAACCACTATTTCTGAAAGGGGAGAAACTGAACACAATGTAAGACTTTCACATTCAGTAACTCCCTCTCCCAGAACTTGGTCAGTCTGCACGATGGTGCCAATCTCAAGAGTTGTAAGCAAGACCAGGAGGGAAAATAGTGCAGGCTGCTGCTAAGGCTTTCTGCAAGTGCTTACATGCAAGGAAATGGCACTTCTTGGAGGCTTATGCAGCTGAACTCGCTGCTAGTTAGTAAAGTTGAAATGGGACCAGAGCAATGACATGTCTTTGTCATGACACAAAGTTTTTTCTGTTAGCTGAGAGATTAGAACTTTGCAGTCTGTCACCCCATGTTCTTTGTCAGACTGGCCTGTGTTTAGACTGTTGGCAAAGGTCATTTTGGTATGATGAAGACAATGTCTTAGTATGAGATAAGTGAAACGAGCTATTCTGACACTAAGAATTTTGATAAGGTATTTGTAAGGTTACTGTGACCCTAATGATGTCGTTAAAGTGTAAGTGAAGTAAATATAGAAGAATTTATGTTTAAGCAATTGAATACAGTATTCCAAATACATTTGAACAACTTCAGCTTTTAAATTAGTACACAAACGAGATAAAAGATGCCATTTTTTAACTAAAATTAAGAACTATATGATGACAAGATAACAGTTTTAAAATTTATCAGTCATCTTGTTTCAGGGTAAGGTATCTGTGACCTTGACAAAAACTTTCCTTTGTAAAAGAATATATTTGATTCTAGTGATTAAAAATTATTCATTTTGCTTCTTGATTTATGCTGAAGGTATAACACTTCTGCAAAAATTTCAATGTGACTAACCGGAACTAAACTCAGTAGAATTAATTTTACTTAACTTAAACTGTCTCTCAAAGACAAGCAACAGCTATTTTTATTTTAAACAGAACAGACAACATCTACGAACTGAGCTTCTCTCCTGTCTAAATCTTCAAGGACATGGTGTGCCCTCACACAAAGCCAGCTGTGTGAAAGGAAGTGTTTCCCAGTGTATACAAACCAACATTTGCAAACACATTCTGCAAGGGAAAAAGCTGTGACAGGAAGATACGACTGAGATAAACAGATGACTATTGCTTAGAAAACGTATAGAAGGCTTCCTTCATTACCGGTAAGCCAGGTGGACCTGGGGCACCTTCTTTTCCAGGTATACCCTACAAAGCAAAAATATAAAATTTAAAAAAATAAATAAATTACGAAGTTCAAAAAAGGGTACATTGCATTCATAGGGCATAACAACTAAATACTGTGCATATAACTGTATTTTAGGTCTATAAATTTTGAAAAGCCTTTAAGGTTATTTTCCCAATGTTTATTGTTTCTAATCTTAACTAATGTTCATAAAACTCTACAAAAAAGTCAAGTTCAAAACTTTTAGTCTCTACACCAGTGACTCAAATAGAAATTAAAATTTTCATAACGTATAGGAAGAATAAAAATAACAATCAAGTTGCTCTAAAGCATCATCATTGTTATAGCACCATACAATTGAAGAAAGTGCAATTTACAAATAATACTGGTCTTGTCTTGCTACCTTTCCTTGTGGAAGAAAATTTATTGCAACTACAAGAAGTATGTAAAAGTTTAAAAATATATATGTTTGGACTGAATTAAATATTTCATTTGAATATTTTTTTCCTGATATTGCTTCCAAAATGTATTTGGAGTCAATATGTTTTGTTTGGAAAATGTCCCAGAACGTTTTGATTTTTTTGGATACTTTATGGTTGTACCCCGATTACATATTGGTAAACTGTTATTAATTCATACAATTTGAGTTACTAAGAACCTGCATCTTTCCTTGATTAGTTTTTATTTGAAGGTTTGAATGCAAAGTGGTAACTTCCTATTTAAATTGCCTTCAAAATGTAGATATACTCAAGTAAATTCTATTTTAATGTGGCTTCTTTTAAAAGTAAACATATGGTTTTTTTTCTCAGATTATTCTGTTAACAGAATAACTCTCTTATGACAAATTTCTCTGTCTCCACATAAATTAGTATGCTCAACTAACAGGTAAGTCTTCTGCCTTAAGTAAACCCAATGTTTTTAATTCTCTTCTACACAGATGCTAGCACTATAAAGCCAGTATGTGTTCAGAAGAGCACTTTTTTTTTCTTTTCCCTAAGTTTCAACAATAGAACCTTTACAGCAAAAAAAACCAGAAGTGCATACACCATCAGATGACCTCTACTTCATGTACTCATGGTATGTGAGCCTATATGAACCATTATTTGACTTTCAGGTCTCTAGTTTGGTTTACTAAAGAGCTTTTGAATCTAAGAAAATTTGCTGTGAGTGGCATTGAAATAAAAACTGGGGTGCAAGACTAGTGCAAAACTGCTTTGCAGAAAAGGCTAACGTGTATTCAATTGTTTGTGGTTACCTGGGCCCCGGGTTCTCCTCGGTCACCCTTTTCACTTTGAGAATCACCATCTGGCCCCTGTAACAAAACTGCCCTCAAGATACACATATTTTAAGAATCACGTTTTCTAAATTAAATATATCTTTTATAATGTTGTTATCTTTAAAAAAAAGCATAAAAATAAAGCACAGTTAGAATGCTATTAATCGGTATTCTATTTTATTCATTAAAGGCTGGAGTAAGCAGTGTAAATACTGGACTCTAAAGAGAAGCATTTACTAGGTAGTGCTGCCCGAACATTTGGATTTAAAAGATTTATTTCTGGCCACTTACTGCAAACCCCATTGGCCCTGGAAGTCCTCTTGATCCTTTTTCTCCTTTCTCTCCTTTCAAGTCCTATTACATAGAAAATCAAAATTTAATATGGTCTCTTGGATTTTTCTGTGCTCACCATAACACTCAAGGTGTACAAATAGGAAATCCTTATGTTATCAGCAAGCTTCTTTAACCAGAGATGGTTTTACTTAAATGACTAAGAAACCGAAACCTCTTATTAGCACTCTCACCTAAGTCTCTGATATTTGAAAAAGAAACTGGCTCTGCACATATTTCTGAACACAGTGAGTTCAAAACAGCTTACCTGTGACTGCATGCAAGGGGACTGGAGTAAATATCCCCAGAAATGGCAAAAAATCACAAGCAAAAAACCAAATAACCCTTAGTTGCTTCACTGGAGCTACAGTTATCTCCAATACATAAATACAGACATGCAATCCATGCCTAAGTGGGCTCAAGATTAGATTACCCTGCTGTGTAGTACTGTTACAAATTGGGCCACATCCTAACATCATTGTAAAGCCAAATTATTACCTCATTAGACTCATGCCCCAAACTATTTATGTAAGGAGTTTTGAGAGGGTTTAAAACCTTAATGCCCAATGTCTTTGAAAAATTACCATTCCCCCACGATAAACTGCCACAGCCATGAGTGGGAAGTGCTCCAGTCCATATTTGATTTAAACAGAGAAGAGCTGCTGTGTCTGAAAGCTGAACCTTGCTCTGCAATCTTTCTCTTCCCTCCTCAATACAGTCTCAATGCAAAATTCACTTTTTATCTTAGCACACAATGGAGAGATATTTGTGATAACTCCATGGATTAGATGCAAATTAAATAAGAAAAACAGAGTCAGGAACAGGTTGAAGTCCTGTTCTGTTAATATGTGAAGACTTAAAATTGTGTATCAATACTACACTACTACTAGATACTACTAGGTTACAACTACTGCTGCTTAAGTTCTACATAAGGACAAAATGCAAGAATTTTAATTCAGAAAGCAATACTTAAAATGAAAGCTGGATCAGAGTATTTCCTTTCTCCAGTAGTCATTGTTTTTCCAACACTTTCCAAGACTACTCAAGTTCCAGTAAAAACAATGAGAAAATAAGCTATGAAATGTACAGGAATGTGTTGCAAGCTTTTGTGAAACTCTGGCAGCTCAGTCCTGATATTTTCAGTGACAAGGCCGGGGGTCAGCACAGCTGTGGCTTTGATACCCATTCAGAAAATCCATGTTGATTTGGTGAAGCTAAAAGTGATTTACTTTTCACGTACTCAGAGATCCAGAGCAGGTGTATTACTAATAAGCATTTAGCATTCCAGTGGCATCGTGCAGATGTGCAATGTGAATACACAGCCCTCAGCTGAGCTGGCCACACAAGAAGTCTAAGAAGTCTCTAAGAAGAGCTTAGTTCAGACTAAACAAGTCTGAACAATGTTAGGATGGGTAAAAGGAAATACTATGGGAACAATGAAGATTAAAATGTCCTCTCAATTTAAAAGGTAGGAAGATGGCTAATCTGAATGTGATGTTTAACAATTTTACTACCGTCATGTTGTCTGGTCCGCTTAATGTCACAATAACAGTTCCTGGTGGTCCAGGGGGTCCAGTTAATCCACTGTCACCCTTGAAAGAAAAAAGAAAAATACAGTAATTACAAACAGTCTGGTTTTATTATTTCAAATTACTATTGCTATGCTTTTGACGTTGTGAAAAAAAATCTGTCATTACACTTAGCTGTTAATAGAGTTATCATTTCTCTTTGCTTGCCATTTATCTTCCAATAAAAAAAGGCATATGGAAGACTTATGACTACTATGAAAATCTTCTCCTAGCTGAGAAATATAAAAATGCATATGTTGATTTCTGTTAAAGCATCTAGAATTAACTTCAAATTTTAATATTATTTGTTTAAAAGTTATACAACCATTTTAACTGCAAATCAAATAAAAATATCTCCTTGATTATAATTTTTCTCTCAACCGGATAAAGTCAATCAATAAAATACATTAACTGCCTTTGGTGACATCCTCATAACTGCAGTCTGTGTGTTACAGGGAGACAACTGTAACATAGTGCTGACAGACAAAATCAGTCTTCATGTGTCCTTAACATGAATATTGCAGAACACTTTTTCACTAAGGATCTTTTAGAACATGGAAAGTCCTAAATATGATCTTTCCTGTGGAGCTCAACAAAACAATATCCATAATTTCCAGTGATTTTAAGCCAGTGGAATGTCCTTGTGTGCATTTGCAGTGTAACAGCAAAGAATGCATCACTCTTTCATAATGAAGCAAGATGCTCCATGATCATCTGAGCTGATGCTAATGAACGATCAGATATATTTACAGAAATTTTCCCAGAAAACTTCAAGCACATTCCTGGTAGTAATTACAAAGGTAAAACCAATCCCACTGTCAGATAGAGCTGTTTCAGTTCACACCTTGATCTGTGCAGGTCAGTTAGGACAACTGTGAGGTGCCTCAAGCTCTTGAAAGGATCCTGTAAGGACGTTCAGACTGACTACACTGGTCCTCCTACAATATACGTATTTTTAGTCATTTATAGAATCACAGAATCATCTAGGTTGGAAGGGACCTTTAAGTTCATTGAGTCCAACCAATTTCTAGCTATTGTCAATTATGAGATAGAAAGTAAGAATATGAATGACAAGACGTCCAATTTCTATTCAAAATCTGGGAGGTTTTCTAGCATCATCAAGGCTGACATCAAAAAGATGTTGGCATAAGAAGTTGTGAGTCTACAGATGCTACATATTTACCAATGTTTACATGCTTAGATAAGCATCAAGCAACACTGTGCAAGTGATACATAAATTAATTGAATGCTATGTGTTGGTAAATATTAACTACTGGCTCCTCTTAGGTTTCTGCCCTTCTATCAGAAAGTTTATATCATTGGCTCTTACGTGAAAACAGTTTGCCCTTAGATATTAATTGTCATGATTCCATTTTCCAGTAAGACTTCCACACGTTTCACCATAGTATATCAGAAAAAGCAGAAAACAGAAATAAAACTTTAAAAATGTTTAAAGCATTTTATACAATTACCTTTCTTCCTTTGTTTCCTATTACTTTCGGTCCCATAAGACCCTGTAAAAAAATCCCCAAATGTTATTTTTTTAATTTTAAAAACACCTACAAAACGAGATAATTGATGTTACACATAATAGGAAGTTTTCATTTTTATTACCAATCTGAGACTACCTTAGGTCCAGGAGGTCCTGCTTTTCCTGGCATGCCCTATAAAATAGGAAAAAAAAAAAATTCCTTATTTTAAAAAACTACAGTCTTCATCACCAATATAGGTGTTTTAAAGAACCCAATTTTCACATGAGTTATATCACTATTTCTATTCTATCTTCCTCCTTTACAATCACAATTTGTTGTGAGTGGGTGACAGAATGCCTATACAGTCTAGTTGCAAGTATATCTATCTCTCAGATATACACATTAGTATTTAAAGTGAATTTATGGATAATTATTTGACAATTAAAATTTATGCTTTTGAAAACCTGGAAATTATCTTGCATAAAAATAATCAAAGGGAACCGAAAAAAAAAAAAAATCAGAAGTGTGCAGGAGAGGCAGGTAACTGCATTTGTGTAATTCCATAGGTTTCTGCGAAAATAATGGGTTAAAGTAACAAGTGTGACAAATTCATACTCACTGAAGGTCCTGGAGGGCCCTGTGGTCCAAGTTCTCCAGGATATCCTTGAGCACCCTGGGCACCCTGCGTGTTAAAAGAGAAACAGGAATAAATCTCCTGACAAGATTATGAGCAAACCACAAGGCTAAATTCAATGAACGAACAACAAACAGGAGCAGCACTGTCTCTAGATTTCTTTTTCATGCCTCAGGATTACATGGAAGTATAATTTCTCCTCACTCCTTCATTGGTTGGCGGACGTTTTGAAACATGAGAAGATATATTTGTTCTAAAACTAAACTACTCAAGTGAGGATATATGTCCTGTTTAGCTGTGGATATTCTCATAATCCATATAGTCCTATTGCTAGCCCTAATAAGCCTTTAATATTTTGAATATTCTATGCAATAAATTCTGTACATTAAAGCTTTATTTTCAAAGAAATGGAAAAATAAAATGTTTTATTTTACTTTAAATTTAATGTCCTCCATTTATTATAACTCTCAAAAGAAAAGTCTGCTCTGCCTTCTTTTATTAATCTCAATTTTTTAAATATGGATCATACTGTCCTCTGTTAGTGCTCTAGAAGTTGAGCAGCTCTGATCTGTTCAATCTTACTTCATGGGGAATTTTTGCAGTTGGACTAGTTGGTTGTTGTAGGTGCCCTCCAACTGAACTATTCTATTTTATTCTTTATGCAGGGATAAACCCCTAAATCTATGACCATTTTTTCCTCCACTTCTAAAGTATTGTTGTCTGCAACCTGACTTCCCTATCTCACTTTACTAACACATAATGGACATTATCGGTTCTGACGGCAAAATTAATTACTGTTGTCTTGGTGTACTCTGTTTTGTAAAATCAAAATAAAGACTGAATATATTTTATTAAACAGAATATATAAAGATAATAATTTTTTTTTAAGACAACTATTTTCTGGTTCAGAAATTAGTGAGATAATTGTAAAAATACTTTTATTTATGTAAAAAATATACAAAAATTACATTGAATACACAAATACTTATATATATATGCTCACATATTATATATAATATGTTTTGCATAGAGAGATTATACATATAAAAATGTTCTATCTATCTCATATTCTGAATTAATTCTGAATTACCTGAAGTCCAGGCATTCCTGGCAATCCAGGATCACCTTTTGCACCGTACCCTTGGTCATATACCTCTGCAGGGCATCCCTGGACAATTAGATAAAAAAGAAGATTAAAAGTTAGGCTGCAGAACTCTGTAATGGAACAAATCTTCTAATACAGTTTGTAGGGAAATAAGCAACATCAGAGTTGCATAATGATGGCAACTGTCAGCTATGGATAGTTCTACCTTTAAAAAAGATTTTATTAAACAGAATATACTTTTTTCAGGCATTCCAGTTCTCTGTTAGGAGCAGTCTTCACTTCTGACATACCTACGTTACTCACCCACAGTCTTGACCTTCAATTGTTTTAGTTCCCTTTAAAATACTCTTTAGCGCATCTACAGATTTCCATATGAATTCATATGATGTTTGGGGATGGGGCTTATTTTTTTGTGTGCTTGAAAGAGTTACATTCATTACATGCAATAACAATAATAAAAGGGGGAAAAAAATAAAACTGTTTTGTAACCTGGAGTGAATGCAACTAGTTCAGATGAAGCACAAAACTTTGTAGCTGCTTCTTCCAGAAAGTAAACCTTCTGTTTCCCATGAATGGAGATGTTAGGAACTGTTTACCAGCAGGGAAGATACACACAAACTGTTGATGACCAATAAACATTTCACGTAATATGGTGTAAATAACTGACCTTCTCTCCTTTGATACCAGGAACACCCTAGGGAGAAGAACAATCATACTATTAAAACGGAAAAGTAAAAGAGATGATCATGAAAAGACACATTTTAAACATTTTCTAAGCTCAGTGAAAATAAAATTGCTCCTGAAGCAATTTATTTTCATGGACGTGGTGTATAGTCAGATACATGTTTACTATGTCAGACTCTAATTTAAGAAGAAAGGGCATATTGTTAAAAAAAAGTCCAGTCTCATGGTTACAACTCTTCAAGCGAAGGTAGAACAGTTTTGAAGCCTGACCTTAAAAAAGAAATAAAATCAGGAGAACTGATACAGTAAAGATCATGTTTAGAAGTTATTAGGTTTGAACCCGCTGGAACTTGACAGACAGCATTCCTTTTCCTGTTTAGAAGTTTCTTTTAGAAACTCATTTCTACAGAGAAAAAATAAATCCTATGGTTAAGGCAATGCAGCCAAAATGAGAAGTTCTAGATTTAATTCCTGGTTCTTATTGACTTAATTACACCATATCCTCAAAGATATTTAGGCATGAACTGAGACTGCAATCTATCAAATATACATAGGACACCTTTAGAGATGCGAGTGGCAAATTTTCCGGAGTATCCCTTGAGATACTAAAGAGCTAACACC
Source organism: Tringa tobata (assembly GCA_033628505.1). NCBI lineage: Eukaryota > Metazoa > Chordata > Aves > Charadriiformes > Scolopacidae > Tringa > Tringa tobata. The sequence goes on from JAHREE010000034.1 coordinate 4,142,701, forward strand.
AGTCAGTGAATTTGTATGCACTCATTAACTACGAAGTTGAGGCCCATGAAGTGGGCAGTCAATAAAGCATTACTTTTAACTTTGGTTTCTTCACCACAGAGTTTTCATATTAATAAAATGGAAATACCTATATATTTCAACTGTTGTCAATACCAGCCAATGTAAGACTTTATACTCCTTCAAGTGAATAGCTTTATGTGGTAGAAATGTACACAATCATGAAATTCAGACACCTACTGGAATGCCTGGAGCCCCTCTTCTACCTGGAGGACCTGGAAAACCTTGATCGCCCTGAAAGCAGCAAGAGTGACTGTTAATGCAAATTATTGTTTATTATTTGGTCTGATTTTAGAAAATGTGATTACAAAAGAAGCTTTTTTATGTTATCGTACTGAAATTGTGAGTTGCATTACCACCATATTTGGTAAAAGGGGCACAGCCACACCCTATGGGTCTTGACTTCTATCTCAGCCACCAGGTTTTATTACATACGTCAGATCAGTTCACTGTTTCACTAGAAATGTATGGTTTTCTATAGTAAGCATTCTTCTGACTTCCTCTTTCAGAATGCTGGAAGCACTTGCTCATAGAGAAAAGAAAATCTAGTAAACCTGCAACTTAACATTAAGCCTTTTCTTTTAACTGATTTCAGGATTTATGAATTTTCAACCTCAAGCTAGATACTGGTAAAATAAAATTAAGTATCTACGTCTTCTATTTCAACAGAAGGACAGGCTGGACAAAACTAGTTAGGTCTCCTGTATTTAATGAAAAAGGTTTTATCTGTCAAAATATCAAACACCGGTCTTAACTTTTTAGCAGAAGCCATTAGCATGTATTATTTAACTATCTATCTTACACAAAAAGGCAGCACTTTTCCTTTTTCTGGCCTCATGACTCAAATTTTTCATACTTGATAAAGTCACAAACCACAACAAATAAAACTTGTTGTAATTGAGGGGAAAATACAGAATGCTTTTTGGCCATTCCTAAGCATAGCCAAACACAATCTCTGTAAGATTCCGTTTGACCCGTACCTTTGTGCCGTTGCATCCTGGAACACCCGAGCGCCCAGGAGGACCAGCAGTTCCTGGTTCACCCTAAAAAGAAGCGCAAAATTGACACAATCTTTGTTTTTGCACATTCATATTACCCTACAGCAACACCGAAAGAGTTTATGTTGGAGTGGTGTTTCACAAGACTTGACAGATTACAATGTGTTCTTAAATCATTACAATGAGTAAGAATTGCTGACGCTAAGATTTTTATCTCTAAGCTAATTGACAGGGACAATGCTGACATTTAGACTAGCGTGAGCACATTTGGCTGAGGATAATTGTGTACTGAAGACCATACTAAGAGCAAAATGGTTAAATTGGTGTCGGTTTTACTTACTGGAAGGCCTGGGGGACCTGAAAATCCAGGTAATCCTGGGACTCCCTGGTGATATAAAACCAGAAGAATAGTATTACAAATATCAAGCAAAAGGTCATGATGCAGTTTTTCTTTGATCATATTCATAAGAAGAATGAATGCAAGTATGATTCTATCAAAAGATCATTATTTCCTCTAACCCCTATGACTCTGAACCAAGGCTAATGGCAGTTTATGCACTGTTAACATAGATTGGTTTTGCCTACAGAAAAAAAAAATCAACAAAACATCTCTTCATGGAATTATAGTCTGACTTTTTCATAGCACACCCCAATACTAAATACATACAGCATGCACCTTGTACATAAGGTGCAGCAAAAAAGGCAAAAGTTCTAAAAAACAGGTAATACATGTGCATACTCTGGGTCACAAATTTTAAAAATAGTTTAAAATCATATATAAGGTTTTAGTTCTATTTTTCACAGATCATTGAACCAGGCTGACATTTAATGTGACATTTAAGATACAAGTTTGTTTAAAACAGAAATACTTACTCGTATACCTTTGGGTCCAACTAAGCCTGTAAGCCCTGGAGAACCCTAGTTCACAAATGGAAAACAACATATTTCAATGTAATTGAGAAAAACTGCATGTATGTTAACAGGACTTGCAATGTTTTTAATACCAATGCCAACATAAGCACATGAAACTATGTAAATAAATATATTATGTGCCTATTACAGACACTAAAGCAAACAAGCATTTAATACAACTCACATAAATCGTGGCATCTTGCCATCCCTTTCAGTGTTTACAGGGGATATATCTCATCATAGGTCAAAAAAATAACAGTCAGGGTTTGTTGAGAAAGCAGTTGCTACGGATCTGTTCAAACTGTGAGACCTGGAAGTGCTTCCCTGTGAGGAAAAAGCTGGAAGGCTCCCTGATACGGGTAATGTCCATATAATGACCAGGTACATGCATGTACCAGCCACTCCCACCTGCACTCCTGCATATGGAAAGGAAAGCCAGGTGCAACCTGAAAGTGGACTAAGCAGGACAGGAGAGCAAGGCTGAAAGAAGACAGCAAAGCATGCCACAGCACAGTCTAGACAAAGGCCTGCAATGACAGGACGAGGGGCAATGGCTTTAAGCTGAAGGGGAACAGATTTAGACTGGAGATTAGGAGAGGGTTCTTCACCGTGAGGGTGGTGGAGCACTGGAACAGGTTGCCCAAGGAGGTGGTTGAGGCCCCTTCCCTGGAGATATTCAAGGCGAGGCTCGACGAGGCCCTGGGCAACCTGGTCTAGTTAGGGGTGTCCCTGCTGACTGTGGGGAGGTCGGACTAGATGACCTTTGGAGGTCCCTTCCTGCCTGGACAACACTATGACACTATGACTATGACTAGACAGAACCTGCTAGAATTGGTTCCAGACACTTTGAGCTTTACTGATAATAAGACACTTTTATCCTTCCCAGAAAGGAAATGGGGAACGTACAGAACTGCGTAGCTCCTAAAAACCTGGGCGACATTTTGTTTAAGACAACGTAGAGGCATTGAATAGGAAAAGCTAACTGGAACACACTGCAATAGATGGCACTCAGGCTAACAGAGATGTTCTTGCTAGAAAAATTATCCTTAGTTTTTGCCATTCTTGCACAAGTTATTATCACTTATTAGAAGGGAAACGCTCTACTAAACACTTTTCAGTGAGTTAGATTAAATGGCTCATCAACATATGAGATCCACTGTGAGCATCAGTTCCACAAGATCCTGTAAAAATGAGACAGGACAGAATAATACAACAACACCCAAAGAAATCAAAATTATGAAACCCATTTGTATAAAGTATGGATAAGTGCTGGAGCCACATTAGCGCAGGTTCTAGATATAATGTGATTGTGGCAGTACCTTCCTAATTTATACTATGGCTGTGTTCAGACCGTATTTACACACAATTTGTTCACCAAAGTCAGTTTACCGATCACAGTAGGAGTGCTGTTCCTCAAGACAAATATAAATACAATGGTTTTTAATGGGCAATTTATTTTTTTTTTCTGCTCATGCAGGAGTCATTGAAAATTTATATTAGGTTTCAGTTTATGCATACAGGAAAGAAAGAAAGTCCAAGTCACTGAAGTCACTCTCTCCATACCGCAGGCAACTAGGTATTTCCTAAACTGACCAAGATCTATCTTTACAATGACCTTTCCCTTCAAATTTGCTTAAATCTGTTTTTCTTATTTGTCTCAGTAGTAGCTTGTTTTCTCTCTTACCATCAATAGATGTCAGAGCATACTGTTAAGACAAAATTGAGGTTATGCTGCTAAAGTATATTTAGACCCGTGTTCATTACCTCTTGCAGTTCAGTTCAGGTGCTTTAGCACTGGCCACTGCAAAAGCCCATGCTCGTATCAACTCCTTTGACTCAGTCAAAAAATGACCATTGCTGCTGATGAGCACACAACATCCCTCAACAAGTAGGAGACTCTGAAACAGGTTTTGTTTTGGTTTGGTTTTTTAATTCTCTGGGTAGAATTCTCTACCCAGTCAGAGCTCACTTTCACAATCAAGCACAGCAGTTTCTCTGTGTGTGTCTCTTGTGCCTCACATACACACCTACCTTTGGTCCCTGTGGCCCTGGAGGCCCTTCTGGACCAGGAAAGCCTCTATGACCAGGTGGACCTGGAAGACCAGGAAAGCCTTTTTCACCCTGTAAACATTAAGAGAATGATGTTCTTAAAATATCCATGAATTTTCCTTTTGATAACTTATCTCTAAGGCATTCATTACTTTCAGTACCTCTTCTACAGATCAGTTTGCTGCTGTGGCAGGTATGTTACCCTTGCCCATACTGACCTGTTTTGTTGTCCAGCCTATACGCTGTCTAGGCCACATGGTATCACTGCAGTAAGACACTCATAAGTATGGCTGAAGGTGTCAGAAGACAACAATACTCAAGTTTTTACATAGTACAGAAGTTAACTGGCAGCATGAAAAGTTTAAGAAAGCAGCTGATATATTCCTTGTTAATATTGCTATATCATGTTTAGTCCCTACAAGCGACGCAAATCCAAATCCATTATAGCAGCCCTAATTTGTAGTTGGCAAACTTAATGGTGGCTGCTGCTGTACAGCAAGGTCAGTTCCAAACCATCAGTACCTCTCTTCATGCAAGCCATGGAAAGAGTGGGACTCAACTGCAACAAAACCATCCAGATAGAATAAGAGAAGTTTGCTTTAAGCAACAACTTTATAAATTGTTCCGAGTCTCAGAGATTAAGACACTCAATTACTTTCTCCTGTGTTTTTTAAGGTGAAGTTCAAATAACCAAACCAGTTTTGGTACAGGAAACAAAAGATTAAAGCAACATGAAGAGAATACAGGAGGCTAAGTTACAATAGAAGGGGCATTTTCAGTTTTTTATTAACATATAATGACAATGCAAGTCTTATCTTGGCTAAAATAAAGTGCTCCAAGGCTAGAAATTCACAGAAAAGGTGTTTCAGCTCTTTAGATGGCAGCAATTTAGCATGCTCAACTTTACATCAGTGAAGAGCTGCCTATTCCAGACCTTTTACATCACAGCGTGGCATGGGAGAGAGAGGGTGGAATTATCGATTCTCTCACAGCCAATTTTCCCATTTCTTTATCAGGGGAGAGTTATACAAAAAAAAGCATTTGGAATTCTGCTGTGCTGAAGTTCTAGTATCTTATGATTTGATATACAAGATAGGATCCAAAAGAAGCCTCAGGGTAGTCAAAATACCTTGGCTTGTCCCTCCACCAATTCTTGCCCCTCAAAATCCCACAAACTCAATAAATTTTAAATTGATTCTGAATTAAAAAAAAATAATAATAAACATTGAAAGATAAAATATAATCCCAGGATATTTTAACAAAATCAAAATAAGAATTGCATTAATAAGTTTCTGTGATATCTCTATCATAAACCGGCACAGCTTTTTACAACAAATCATTTATTTCATCCACCAGCGTCCCAAGAAAGGGAAAAAAAAGGCTAATGCTATACCAAGCCGTGCCGGTGGAGGGGGCGCGGCACTAACTCACGGGAAACAGAAAGAAGCCCCTCGATCATCCTCCACCGAGGTCGCTGCCCCCTGACGGCACCGAGGGACGGGGGGCTCTCCAGGCCCGGAGCAGCACCGCGCTCTCCTGGCACCTTCACTCCCCTCCGAACACTACAGGCAACTTCATCCACACTTTCTTCTTGACAGATCAACAGGATCAGAGGATCCTCAGGTTGGGGAATTTCTTAATATTGAGCAGTTATCAAAACGTATTGATTAATGTAATTTTTCCGACTTCAAAAGCTGCCTGAAAAAGTTCATCAGTGTAAGCAATGATTAACTCCTTCCTACTAATTGCTTAGTTGCTTTAATATGGAACTGATGAAGACAAGTTGCAGGTGTTCATTCTAATTAGTATTTCTCTTTTAGGGGGCAGCTTATTTTTTTCTAATCTTTCAATTAGTCTCAATTTTACTGGTTAGGAAAAAGTCAGGTTAACCCAACTAAGAACATGAAAAATAAGCACCGAGATTTACAAAAGACATGAATATTCTCCTTTCCTGCTTATGAAAATATGTTTTAATAATGAACATGTTTACTTTGAGAGAACTTTTCTCTGCCACTGAAATGAAGCTTCCTAAAGGCAAGACTAGCAGTGTTTACTGTGGTGCAATATGACATCTTTTCTTGGTAATAAAAGTACAGGAGGAAAGTTGTGAGTAATTCTTTACCAGCCAGATGTGTCGATCAGTGGGACTAATCACAACCCTAAGTCTATACAGACATCTGGAATTTACTGAGAAGGTTCAGTAGGGCAATGACTGTGTCCACAGTTAGCCTGAATGACAACCATGACTTCTTTAATAATGCCCCTTTCATTTGTAAATCAGTTGTTTTTCCAATTACAAGCAGGAGTTTGAAAGAATTTTTGGCATTTGTGTAATTCAGGTTTGTATAAAAGCCACTCCGGGCCTCTGCCAAGCTACCACTGGCAACAGCCAGGCTGCAGCTCTGTTACTTCTGATGGATTTGATGCTGTCCCCTCACTGCTGCCAAGGTGATCCTGATTAGGACCCAGAAACTCATCCCCTGTCTCGGTCTGCAGGAGATTTATCTGTTTGATACCGGTGCATGTAGCTTTCCTTCAGGAACTGGAAAAGACAAGGGGGGAGATGGGCAAGGTCCAAAGATGGGAAGAGGGAAGCACTGAACATGACACTCTCAATGGCATTATGAAAGCTGTAACAGGAGAGCTGCTGCCAGCGTAATGGCATCTGTGGGCATTTGTTAGAAGTTTGTGAAAAGCACCCAGTGCTTTGGACAGTTCTGTTGGTGTTGTGTTCAAACATCATGCAATGCTGTAGACAAACTTATGCATTTAAAAAAAAATAAATTAAAAGTCTTCTTAGTTAAACAGTGTGTCCTTCTACAATTCTCTGTAGAGTCTGTTGACAGAATACTGTCACACAATAAATTCACTCGCAATATCAACTCCACTAATATATTAACGATTTCCAGGGATAAGCTAATCTTAAAAGAGGAAAAGTATATTTGTTCTTACCTTATTACCTTTCATGCTATCGCAAAAGCAGGGACTTTTACCTTTGCATACACAGCCCTGAAAAACAAGAAAACAAATTTTATAATAAAATTATTTTTCTCATTGTGTCATTTGGTGAGGGGCAAATGAGATCTCAGTGGTTTTAGTAAGGTAATTTTTTCATAGCTAATAGAACTTTAAATAAAAAAAAAAAGTTTGCGAGGAGTGGCAATTCACAAGAGTGGAAAAGAGCTCATTATTCCTCTGCACGATCTTTTGAGACAGATAAGGGCACCAGTTTAATTTCATAGTTGGGGTAAAGGCCAAGAAGCCATGCTTAACACCACTAGGATTATAATATCAGGATGAAGTGTGAAATTCAAGAGTTTGGGCTCATAGCACTAAACACTGATGATTCTTTAAAAAACTTACTATAAAAACAAACATATATACTGATGCTGGTTTAGATTACAATGGTATTATTTTTAGTTTAATCTCTTAACCAATAATTTTCTGACATTTTTCTAGCTGCGTTCACCTCCTGACACTGGCTTATAGTACCCAATACAATTACAAAGGACCCTCAACTTTGTTGTTTCTTAATTCTGGAGGTTTCCTGAGCCAAGCTGTGACACAGCAAGTGACATCCCTCACATAGGGATGTCCCCACTCCTGCAGCAAGTCCCGGGCTGTAGCTGCTACCAGCACGTCTGTATCTTTAGGTGGGTCTGCAGTTCAGAGCCCTCCTTGGAGAGCTGTGTTGAGTCTGTGACCCCTACTGCTGCAGTATGGCATGGCTCTCTGGGGGAAACTACAATTTGGGGAAAATCAATGATTAATCCAATATGAAGAGATATTCTTTTTTTTTTTATTGGTCACACTTCAGTGAAACAAAAATAAAAAAAAATCCTTTGTTAGACGTAAATATCATACATACTTAAATATCACTGTTACTGAAGCCATATATTTCATACAGACATAAACTGCATTTATTGTCCTTCGTTTTACACTTAAATTTTTTCCTTTGTTTTTGAAGGTCTTGCTGAATGACTTTTTCAATCATATCACTCTAGAAAGAGAGTTATTTTTCAGTTTATCCTCCCACTTAAGTATATATGTTTATCACAATGACAGTATACTATGGTATGGATACAGACAAGAAGAAAGGGGCAACTATTACATACTGGTTATGAAGATGTTTTCTAAGTCATATAAAATTTAGAAAAGAAGGAAGAACTGTATTTTTTTTTTCTTACAAGATTAAAGCCTTCAAGATGGTATGATATGAAATTTCTATTTAGATCCTGAAGACAGAATTAATTAACCCCTACAGCTGGTCATAATACAACAGCAGCACTGTTCCAAATTTATAACTTTTCCAGTGGTGTTCTCAGAAGAACAGAAAACAAAAGTTAGAGGGAAAAAAATATTCTCCGCTACAATTTAAAATGATAATGTCAGATTCTCATTAAATTTAAGTTTTCCTGTAGCAATCTGTTCAGGTAAAACATTTTACAGAATTGAAAAGCATCTTTTCTTCCCACAAGCTACAATCCATTTCTTTTATCTTTATCATCCAAAACTGAGGTCTGTGGTATTAGCTACCTGCTTCCATTTCTTCTGTATTCAGGGTGTTTGTCTCTTTCCATTGATTACATGGGAAATTTGACATCTAGTTTGGAACAACTCCTCCAGTCTCTTCTGGTGCCTCTTTTAGGATGGAGGAAAGATGTTGCAAGTATTGCTGTTCCCTGTGGACTGGACAATTACTGACAGTAGCTGCCTGTCTTTTAGGTGGCTAAAGTTAGTTGAGATGATGACACCATCTATTAATTTAAAAATAGATGCAGGGGGTATTTCTTCAGTGAACAGCTATTTTAATGTTCTTTTACAAAATAAAACAGAAATTAGAATCAATTGGCCATGACAAGCAAATTCTCCAAGAAATGATTGTGTCTGCCTGTGCTCTACAGACAGATCAATAGGTGATTATGATGTCTCAAGCTAGATTTTCAGAGAGTTGCAAACATTAAATACTTAATTCTTTGGCATATTTAAAGAAGACTCTTTATCCCCCTGATCTGACAACTAAAATTCAAGGAGTTCTACACCAGGAATTTGGAAAACAGGGGTGTCATGTAAAACAGAAACCATATGACTGTGCTACCTTTATTATTATTTTAATCAATATGATTATATCACCAGAGACACAAGAATAAATACTAGTGCAGAATTAACAACAAACAGTATCCTGATTTCTTCTTGGTGAGGTCTATCACTTTGGTACTGGATAATCTAAATTCACCAAGTGAGTTATATGATACATGTCTTAAGCCTTTAAGCATAAATATCAGAGGATAAAGTGACATATATCTCAAAACAATTTTGGCATAATCTGTAAGACAACCAATTTTCTTGTTTCCTATTCAATAACAGTACCTTCCATCCCAAAGTATTCTCTTCAAAATAGGTGACAGATGTTATGTCTGCTAAGCAGTATAAAACCACTAACTGTTCGATGTTCAGCATCCTAAGGAAAGATGTAAACACAGTACACAATAAAAGTAGTCTTAAATTGCAGGCACTGCATTTTACTGCTCTACAGGGCTGGTGAGTGGCTCAAGCTACCCCATTCTTAAGTCTTGCATATGAAAATTGTAAATTAACAACAGGATCTATGAGACCCATTTACTCAGCAGTCTCAACTGCTGAAGCAAAGATTTAGTTTACAGATTTAGTGGACACATATCTGAGTCCAGTAAAGGTGATGTTTTATTGAGGAAAAAATGCTTACAGTATTCCAAGTTCTCTGAACTTTTTCAGTGTAACTGGGATCATATCCTGTCTGACCGGAGAGAGTTTTCCTAAGAAATAGCCACAGCCGGCTTCAAATTTTCCTAGTACCAGTTTATTCACCATTATAATTCTATAGACCTTCATGGAGTTGTACCTTTTTTCTACCTGTGAAAATATAACTAGAAGCAGATTCTTTGCAGTATTTGTATGCAAAGCACAGTTTTCAGGACATGTAGAGAAATCACCAAATGAAATGACTCTTCTATAACAAGTATAATCCGCAGAAAGTTTTATACGTACAGATACAAGAGAAATTTTTCACTTACAATCACAGCTGATTCAATGTGAAGTTAATGCATGAACATGCAGAAACTTACGATGCTACATAACTAAACAAGGTTATTAAACTATTTAAAGAAAAAGAGCCCTTGCTCTTCAAGAAGTCAGAACGCTTAGAATGTGTTTAATTTGCCATTAGTAAGCTTTCAGATCAATTTAGGTCTTTTTGTGTACGCATCTCACTTTAAACTAAACTGAAAAGACCAAAGATGATTTTACATTACACAGTCAGTTAGTTGGATAATACTACATGTTTTGGCATATGATTTTTACGTAAGATTAGATTCCGCCTTCTGTAAAGGAGCCTTGAACCAAAAAATCATTGCTCACTTACACTACTGGATGTTTCCGCATCCTTGCAAGAAGCCTGCAGCTCCTTTATCAAAGGACCGTAACAAAACAGGAGTATATTGCCAGGTTGTAAGACAAGGACACTGACTACTAGTTATTAATGGCTTATTCAAAATCCTTACAATAACATCTCCATAAGTAAATTCATCAGCAAAACTACAGGTTTACTGCATGTTTTTCAGTACTGTGATTTTTATAATAATCACCTACATTTATTTTAAATATTTAGATACAGTAGATGGCACTAGATTTTTGATCTAAAAATCTAGGCTAATGAATAAAGCCAGATCATTATACAAATAATAAATCAAATGAATTCACCAATGAACTAAAACTTTAAAGACCCCAACACTTGCTTGGAGTAATTGATATAGAGTTCCTTTCAAAACTGCTTTCGAGTGATAGTAGTAGTATTCTATGTTCTTTAAATAATTACAGTCATACATGCTGAAACACATTTTCTGCAGCGGCTAATTTTTTCGTTCGGTGGGTGCCCCCTTATCTATAACACTGAATTGCCCTTCCTACACTATGGGATTGGATTCTATGGGGTTCTGACCTCTTCCTGCCCCCAATTCAGAGACTAAATTAAGTACCTGCTTAGAAAGTGTTCCAGTCCTCTCCTCCACTGAATCCCTTGAAGAAATGACAAAGATAGAAGGAAGAAATAACATACTACAGACTACATCGTTACCTATACAAAGCTGAATGCAGATTCAGCATGGCATTGCTACTCCTACCATCACACTCGTGGCAACTTAATTTGGAGTATCAGAATCTTACATGGCTCACAGCATTTCACCAATAGAGCCAGTTACACGAAGGATGTCAGAGAGTGTATTTAGGGATGTTATCAAACCTGAATGTGTCAAGGATGTCAAAAAGTGTTAATGTAAGGAAAAAAGCAAACAATGATAGGTGTTTCTATCAACAGCACAGGTTTTGAGCCCTGTCACTCACATTTGTGGGGCAATGCAGTCATACTGGGAACGGTTTAAAGGGAGGAAGATGGAGAACAGACAAAATGAGCCACTGAGAGTAAAGAGCCAATATTTCTCTGATTGCCTTTTGGAACGACATGTATGATGACAGAACAGTCAGAGTATTGGTTTGCTTTCCCAGATCCAGAAGATCAGAGTAGGTCAGCTGTGATTTCAAATACATATTTGTATTAAAAATAAGGCACCCAGGACAGAGAGGCAGCAAAGTGTGCTGCTGCAGGCAACAGGCACTGTATTCTTTATGTTTCAGGTGAAGACTACATCAAGACCATACAGGATGAGTAATAAAGCCATTCATATGAAAGCTGAGAAGAAATTAAATGTGTTCTGTAGGAATACAGTAATCTGGTTGCAGTGGGGTTTAAGTTTACACTTTTGGCCTGATTGGTCCTTGATTTCATGGGTGAACTCCATTGATGCCAGAGGTAAATACTGGTTAACATAAATGAATCCTAGATTCAGAGAATTGGCTAGGTTGGAAGAGATCTTTCAGATCATCAAGTCCAACCATCAACCTAACACTGACAAAAACAATCACAAAACCATATCTCTAATCACTATGTCTACTCGTCTTCTAAATACCTCCAGGGATGGTGACTCAACCACTTCCCTGGGCAGCCTGTTCCAATTCTTAATAACCCTTTCAGTGTAAAAATTTTTCCTAGTATCAAATCTAAGCCTCCCCTGACGGAGCTTGAGGCCATTTCCTCTTGTCCTATTGCCTGTTACTTAGGAGACAAGACCAACTCCCACCTCTCTACAACCTCCTTTCAGGTTGAAAGATGACTCTGCAACATGAAGAATTTTAAGATGAATTAAAAGCAGTGCAAATGATAGCCATTAATTACTCTGGACAGTAAAAATAGCCCACATGTCCTCTCTCAAGTGGGTGGTGAAGCTGCCACTTTCCTTCATTGGTGGTTCTAAAGGCTGAGCAGCCTCATCTTTAAAAATGCAAGCTCGATTTTTCATTTAAACTTGATTTTTATTAGCATTTCACCTATCCTGCCATTAGGTCTTTATCTTCTAATTTCAAGGATCACTAAATTAGAACTCCATCAAAACATAGAACAAGACTTATTGGATAAGATCTATTTTTCTTTGATGTGCTTTTTTTTTTCTTTTCCATCTTCCTGCTCATTAAAGGCATCCTGAGTAGCCTACAAATATGCAGGTCATCACAGCGGCCCCTTCAAAGTGGAAGTAAATTATCAGCTAATTTCCAGTTTTACATAGTTTCATTTAAATTCCAGTACCTATTAAAAATTACATATCAGTGAGACAGCTCCTTTAAGAGTCTTGATTGTGAATTTCTATGGCTGCTGACACACCAAGATTTCTGAATTCTTCCTGGGCTGTCTCAGTGCAGAGCAATCACTTTACACATTCCAGAGGCATCTATAAACCACAACTGAGCACACAGAATAATATTGCTCAAATAGTTGATGTTAATACAGTACTTAAAACTGCAAAACTAAAAAGAACATTTCTCTAATGTTCTTGACTACATGTTTTCTATTACATCTAATAAAAGTGGGTGTAAAGCATTATGATTAGAGTAAGGGGAAATTTTTGCTTTAACATTTATCTACAGTACAGACTTGCGTTGGGGTAGGTACACTGCAGAGATATGAAATGCTGCTCTTTCTGAAGGACACTATGGTGCTAGCGAAAGCTTCTAACTTGAACACAGTTACGTTTTTGAAAATTTATCCTAACGTGCTCAAGCAGAGGATCTGAGAGCAGAGCTGTATAGAAAAAAGTTCCCATTCTGGAAAAGGCTACATAAGGAAAATCTTTTGTAAAGTCTGATGCACCTGTGTTAGGATACTCAGCTAGACAGCACAGTCAGTAACTCTATCTAGGCATGGTTAGTAGATACGTGACCCTGGCAGCATATTCCTCATGTTGCACAACTGTAAATCACCATGTGGCATACAAGGTACTGGAGAATGAAGTCCCCTCACTCCAAAACATTGCTATCAAAACAAAATACCAGTCTCACAATTACAATCTGTATACTAAAAGTTTTTCATGCATTCTAAGCATCAAACATGAATTCATTAAAATTATCAAAGACCACGAAGAACTTCGTGTTTTTTTAGTGATTGCTGGACCAGTACAACAAAACCAAATTATTAAGCCTTCAATAAATATAGACAACATAGAGCAGAAATAGGAGATGATGAGATGAAGGAAAATATGTCAGTTCCCAAACCCTGAAACATTGTGAAGTCACTTGTGAACTGGAAGGCAGCCAGACATTCCTACCTTAGAAGACTCCTGTTAACAGCCATGTGTGCTATCAAAATTCACTGCATTTTGCCTACCAATTGAATACCTGGCACCTGACAAAAATTATTTCTTTTTGCTTTCCATTATAAAGAAATACACCTGGAACTTTAACTAATAAACAGCTTGGTCAATAATATCTAACATAGGGAGACTGAATCTCAAAGGGCACAGTGGAAGACAACTGTAATGCTACAGACAGCGCAGTTGTTGAATAAGCTCCATTAAACACTTGTAATGGGAACCTTGCTCAGGGAATAACTACTGAATTAATATCCCTCCTTGGTGAAATAGGCCTTTTATTACTGGTTCAGTGTGAGATGCAGAAGAGAAGTCCTAAGCATTTACCATCATAGGAAAAAACCTTCGTAACACCTCACAGAAACAGGATTTTGTGCCTAACTTACTGTGATCACATGATGTGAACACACAACATGTCTCCATCTGAACTTGGTAAGAATTTCACTACTTACTATCCCTAAACTGTCAGGAGTTCTTTCAGAAGGGATTTTTTCTTTTCTGTAATATAAAGATATAATTATAATGGCATTTGCAAACCAACTATGGTAAGTGACTGATATGGAGAAACAGAAGAAGCTGCTGTAGACGAACATCTAAACAACTTACTATTATGTCAAGGGAACATGTGTATGAAAACCCTTCTTCACTTCAGCTATTGAAATCATTTTGAAAACTTTCCCTTAGTTTTTAAAGCAAAAACTTGCTTGTTAGAGCTTTGTATAGTAACATTTTTGTGGTGTTAGCCAAATCTCTTCAATAAAACCATTCATATTTATCACAATTAAAAAAAAAACAAACAGTAACATAAACCACAAGTAAAACAGTATACAACAGATGGAAACAAAGCTTTCATAGAACTTTTGGTATCTCTTGCCTATGTTTCAACAGAATGAATTCTTTCCTTGGGAAAAATAACACAAACAACCAAACACCAAAAAAACCAAATCAAAACCCAATCAAAACTCGTAAAACACCCTGCAATTTTTTTTTTTTTAATATACTTACTGCACAGCATATCTTCATTTTTGCTGTGAATGAGCCTGTCTGTATGGAAGTTCCAAGAAACTACCGTAACAAAGCCGTTCATACTATTCTTATGAAACGACGCCATTCTGTCATCGTGCTCATAGTTCCACATACAACTTCCATGGTGGCAACCATATCCTCGTCCAAGCAGATATAGTACAATTAATTACATGGATTACAACTACAATTACATGGAGTACAATTACAATTACATTACATTTTCCTCTCCAACTCACTGACAATCAAGAATGAGGGAGTGCGAGAACAATAGGGCTTAGCAATCTTCACTGTGCCCACTTGTTATCATCCTGTTAGGATGAAAGAGGTAAAGTGTTGTAATTTAGAAAAAAACCCACCACCCTGAGTTTTCAAACTCAAAGTTTGTGAGCTCACAGTGATGATGACCAAGGCCTGTGTTGTAGAAGCTGCCTAAAATTACTCAGTATCTACGTACATAGGGCTGGCATGTTGTGTGCACTTTTGGAAAACTGTAAGTTGAGAGTCCCAATTGAATCGCTGTTTTGGGGGGGGTTTAAATTGCTTTTGGTCTATAAACCAAATCCAGAACTACTCCATCTGCAAGCAGAGTGAATGACGGTTTGCATTCTTCTGCTCAAACACAGAAAATTTTGATACTTGCAATGACCAGTATCTTACTCTACAAATCATCTCACTAAGGTGGAAGTCATTGTTGTGAGAACAGCCAGAAACTAGACCAAACTGTTACAATGTGTTCAGGAGGGTAAAATCTGCAAAGGCAGACCCATAAACCCCATCTCTGTGGGTTTCTTCTTCTGACCTTGAATAGGACACAGGCACAAAAGAAATAAATATTCTTTCTTTCCACAAGGAAAAAAAGATTAGGCAATTCAGGCTACAGAATTTTGTTTTGTGTAGCAAAGTCTTAAGGGTGTTTAATCAGCTTATTCATCCGTGTTCTTCCTTCCTAACAGAGGGTCATCTTAAAAGAGCAATCTAATAACAAAGAATACACACCATTTAACTAGTGAATTTTTGCTTACCTACCATAATATGGTTAGCAGTACATCACACAGTTTGTATTTCTTCCCAACTGTTGAGTCTGGGAATAGTATTCACTATAACATTTTGTCTCCTGTATATTTGTATATTTATAAAATTCCTGGTGTGCATCTTCTGTTAAGTGGTGCAAATAGCAATGAAAGCAACAGTAGCTTGTTCAGAGAACGCTTATTGTACAATCGCACATGCTTTGTTTTTTTCTTTTTGAAAGGCTCTGTGATTTCACAGATTAAAAAAAAAAAAAGTACGTCACTTTTTCTTGCAGCTTCCTCCAAAATGATCTGTGGAAAAATGCAGCATAATGCCCTAGTTAAAAAGCCTTTATTGAACCAGACTAAATGGAAAAATCTGTAAACCTGTGAGGCTTGTACCCTAAAACAAAACTGCTAAGTTGAAAAAAAAAAAAAAAAGAGAAAAAAAAAGACAAACAATGAAAACAGAACTAAAAATACACTATGCATGGCAAAAAGGAGCTTTTCCAGTGTGTGCATGTGAGACTGGGGCTGTAAACAGTTAAGAAGAAAAAAGCCTTTTTGTATTTCACCTTTCTCCTAGGCTCCTGTAATCCATGCCAACATACTGAGCCTTCTAGTATTACTTTGTTAGGCGGTAGGGTGAGAATGTGACAGTAAACCAGATGACCGGACATCCCATACTAGCTGCACTTAATAGCAAAGTATTTTGTTTCAAAGACTTGTTATGATAAATCAGCTCTAGGTACTGCAGAAGAGATTGCTAGCACAGACCTCGAAATAAAATGCTGTTGTAGCTATATGAAATGCAAAGCAATCAAGAAAGAATCAGTGTTTGCTGGCCTACTTTGATCATTTCAATGATCTTATTCAGTCAGCAAAATAACTTGAATTATAGAGTTTTGCTTAATAGTGTATTTACCTCGCAGATTTGTTAGAAAACAGCTATATGTGTAGTGTTAACAGTTCAGTTTTCACAGGTGTTTACTACGAAAGATCACATAAAGAGGTTCATCTTCTTTCAGTTGTATGATGCAGCAAACACAAAAGTGCACAACCTCTCTTGGCCATCAGAGCAAGCCTCTGTGTGGTGTAAGAGAGCAGAATTCCATAATTTTTGATGCACAAGCATTAGGGAAACTCTGCTAATTTATGCTAACTCTCTTGGCCCAGTAGGAAAAACATTGCTTTGCGGCGCTCTGACATCGGCCTGTTTCTCTATGGACATGATGGCTGAATTACAACTAATTACAGAGGCAATCAGGATCAGAACAGTCTAGTATAAATTGGGCCCAATTATCAAAGTAACACCCGCACTGACTTCAGAGCTGGGATCACATTAACCAAATCAAAGAGAGCACTTCACAAAGGACTTGTTTTTCTAACATGCTCAGTGAACTCTCTTTTGTATATTCAGGTGCACATCTTCCCTTCTCAGCTGCCTTGTACGACAAAAGAACCTGGGCTCTTCCAAAAGCCAGCAGAGAAGGAAAATTCTCACTGTGACACTTTGTCCCTCCAACATTTTGATTCCTAGTTAAACAAAGCAATTCAGCCTGCATCCCATTCTCACCAGTCTTGGAGATGCTCATGGCTGAGCTAGAACGCTGCACTTTTTCCTTCCACAACCATGTATTAAGATCTATTTATGACAACAATATGGTTTGCATATAATTAGGAAAAAAATATTGCATGAAGAAGAGGAGACTAGTTTAAAAGTATTTGCATGCAAATTCTAACATTTGTAAAAAATTAAATTAATTAGGAAGTATGAACACTTGCATCTATCACAGACAATAAGCATAAGTGAGAAAGGGGATGCAAAACAAAATAAAATCTTCTCAAGCCTTATAGTTACTGAGTTTGTTATCTCCCCTCCTTTGCCAGGAGCACATGATTTAAAAAAAATGCAACGAGTAATGACTGAGGCAAATGCAGAATACGGAGCACTTAACTTTATCCTATGAGCTAATATAATATTGCAATCGTATTAAAATGAAAATAAAAAAAAAATGGTAGTAGTATGTGGGGCAGCTAACTTGGAATCAAGTAATCTTGCTGTAGTAGAAACCCTCTTTTACCCTATTCTGAACATGCGCTAGCACGATGCCATCATAAAAATCATCAATGCCATTAAGAAACAGTAACAATTCAGTACTAATGAACTTGACCTAGGTATTTTTCTTATTAGCATGATTTCAAACAGCAAATTTCAGAGAACATTTTTCACTTAGTATTTAATTTCAACACATACAAGAAGTACATGGATGGTATCAAAGGACAGGACACACTCAGGAGAGTTAATTAGACTGTGCATCAAGACAGTATGAGCTCCAGGTGCTGTTAAAATGAAACAACGTGTCATGGTTTCCGAATTGGCCAGTAGCAGTTGTCAGAGCCCTCAAACCAGGACATAATAAGCAAACAAATACTTTTTTTTCTGAGAGAATAGAATAAATATAGAAATAGAAGAAAATAAATATAGAATAGAATAAAATAGAATAAAATAGAAATAAGGAATGAGAAAGACCTTGTTCCCTGAAAAAAAACATATTGATAATTTTTATTATTCTTCTAAAGAATTTAAATGAACCTGGGAAAATCCAAAGAATTATAACACCAGTATTTGAAGTGAAGGAATACATCAAGCAAGCTGACAAGCCTTTGACATGGGAAGATGTGACTTTTGCTGAGTTTTCAGGAGATGTGATTAGAGCATGCCAGTGGCCAAGAATGCAGATAATAATACTCCCTAGCAGGTGCCAGAAAGTGCAGCCTCCTAAGGACAAGGAAGTCTGGACTCTGTGAAGGGCTCTGACGACCAAAATTTGTTGCATAAACAGCAGGAAGCACAAATCAATAATTTTCTTTCTTGTCTTTGAGAATAAACTACGTATTGAGTTATTACGAGACACGCACCTAAAACTTTTTCATGTTGAATCATTTTTTAATTTATGCATACAGCAAAGATATTGCTTGCTGGTTAAATATCAATTTATTTTCATATGAAAGTGTAGCACGATTTTAAGACACACACAATACCTATTTCTTTGCAATGGACAGTCCAGCCAAGATGAAATGATTTATTCATTTAATGTCAATTAACATTAGCCATTAATATTTAATTAGGAGTTTAGATAAAATAGCCTTTTAAAAAGTTCTTATTTCCTCCATGATCTAGAAAGTTTTGTTAGACTTTCTCTTTTGAAAATATCAGCATTTTCATACAAGAATAGGAATGGTGACATCTGAATCTTAAACTGATCTCAGTTATCTGTTGCAAATGTAGTTTAAACTGATCTCAGATAACATTTGAGATGCGCTGAATTTTCAGAGCACCACTGAATCAATACACTGTGTCCAAACTTTGCTCAAACAGCAAGACTTCTGTAGAAGACACTTCTTATCATCCCAAAACCTGTCTTTAAGACCTAAGTGTAAACAAGGATCTAGCAATGACAATGCTCTAGAAAAGTGGTATCTCAGAGCTTCGTTATCTACCTTAAGGAGAAAGGCTGCTAATGAACTAAGGCATATGAGTCTGCAAGACTGGCAAATACTCTAGAATTCTAGTGAGGTTGATAAAGGCCCAATAAAACATTTCAACACTTATGTGGGGTCTTGCTTGTCAGTACACCTCCTTTTCCTTTCCTTTGTAGATAAAAACAGGAAACAGGATAACAAGATCGACACTGCCAGAACAGAGGCTTAGAAAAAGTGTGTGTGTTGTGGGAGAGGTGGGAGGAGTTCCTGGTACAAAGCCTGCGCTTGTTAACAACCATCCAGAACCATACACAATGATGTTCACCTCTTAGCAGCATCAAGGGCAATGGATGGGAGGTACCACCAGACGAAGAGAAGAATGGAATAAAGAGTAGGAAACTGCGTAGAAGAGTGAGGCAGGTCTTGAGTTTATTCACCTTCCACATCTTGCTTTAGAGAAAGAATGAGACCCAGGCAGAGCCTGAAACAACTCTGCAGAATACTTGTACTCTGCAAATAGATCTGGTACCTCTGTTCTACATAAGAACCAAGAGGTATTTTAATTCCATTACAAATAAAACAATTAGATCTTTGTTAAATGACTAAACTTGACTACAAGTTAGAGTGCCATGAAAAAAACCCCATGTTTGGTGAGGTCCTTATGTTGTTTCCAGACACTTTATCTAGAACAGGTGAATGAAAGAGCTGCAATATTTTAGAAGAAACATTAATATTAATTAGCTTGCTTCAGACAACTACAGCAGAGAGTTTGGCTCTATGTTTAGCAACAACAAAGTAGACAATCAGATTTTTTCCTTATAAAGGTGAAATGCAAAATGTTTTGACAGGCGGTAAAGGATTTTGATGTACTGCATTAGAGTTTACTCACGCATGCAAGGAGAAATTAACACTGTTGACTATTACGGGAGAAACGGAACTTTTAATTATTTACTGAAACTGGCAGTTCCCTGCATTTGATGTCTATCAGAAATTTACTGAAACTGGCAGTTTTCTGTTTGGTAACTACCAGAAACGTTGAGAGCTACACTGACCCATTTACCCTCACAGCTGACTGCTCTTCTCCCAGTTGGGAACGTACAATCCGAACGTTACAGCCAAACAGAGGAGAAAGGAACGGCACAGGCTACAGTATGATGAGGGAGAATGTACCCACCCGGCGGTGACGCACGCCCGTCGTTAAACCTGAAAGACAAACTGTAAAGTGAGGGTGTACCGAAGGCGGCACAGGTGGTCCGGACGACAGGTGCTGCCCGGAGGCTGTTCCCCTCAGAGGCCATCACGGCCCGCTCGGTCCCTGCCGTCCACATCCACATCCACCGCCTCCGGGGGGGGGCCGAGGCGCGGCCCGCGGGACAGGCCTCCGCCGCCGCTCCCCATCCCCTCGGGGAGCCCCTCGCCTGGAAGGGGCGGGAAGCCGCCCCGCGACCCCCTCGTCCCTCGCACCCGAGACCGGCGGCGAAGCAGCCCCTGTGCGGGGGCCTCCCCGCCAATCCCCCCTCCCCGCCCGGCGGCAGCGCCGGGATAACGGTACCTCACAGTGGGGCGCGACGTCCCCCGCCTCACCGCGCCAGGGAGCCGCGTNATTATAAATTATGTATAAAGTCAGTTCTCAAATGATGAAAACCCTGTATAGAAATTTCAAAAAAAAGAAGTCAGCAAGGCCAAAGCAAAGATGGAAAAGTGCTAACAAGGGAGATGGAACAGAAAGAGCATTTAAAAAAAAAAAAAAGGTCCTCTTTGAGTCCAGTCTTACCCCAGTACCACCTGTTTCACTGACATTGAGCAGCTGGCTGCTAAGTAGTTTGGCCCAGCTGGATGGTAGTTGTGTGTGTGTTGTAGTTAAGAAACAGCAAGTAATGTGGCGTTATAAGATTGTCACGTAATAGAACATAGGCCTTTATGGGAGTTTCTAGGACAGGTAAGTGACTTCAATGTAGCATTTAGCTGGAATAAAGGTAAGATCAGCCACTCTACTGTTCTTTGCTACCATAATGATGCCACCCATCCAAAGAAAGTCTATGAAACCTTGATGCAGACTGTGTTGCTGATACTGTTGTGGTCCATAATGTCTTCAGAGCTGCTCTTGTCTGTGAAAACAGCAGGCCAGGTAGGCTTATCATCAGTTGTATCAAAATATATACCTGCACCTGCCTCTAGAGGTACTTCACCAAAAAAATATATCAGTACATGAAAAACAGAGAAGTCAACCTTAATACTAGAAAGCAATTGAAAGCTGCAACAAATTATAGCTTGGCTTTTTTCACAGTAGTTGATATTTAGTGATTTTAGCTTTGATTTTGTTTCCTGAGTTCTCTATGGTAAAACAAGGATAACAGTATTTTCTCTTTTTACAGATAAGGAATATTTTTGTGGGAAACATTACAGTTATATGAATTTAATATAAAGTGCAAAGTTTCATAGGACACTGTAGAAGAAAAATTAGGGTTTAAGGAAAAGGATGAAGAGAGCCCTAATTTTTATTTCCTAACTTCTGAATCCTCAACTTTGCAACTTCAATGGTCTTGTTATACATGATGTTGGTTTATTTGGATGTAATGAGAATTTAGTTAGGGCTGCTCTAATTTTTTATACATCAATAACTGTAGCTGAGTATCTGCCTCAAGCTACGGCTCATGTCCAGTGGTCGTATTTTACCAGAGTCCCTAAGAATGAAATTGTCTTCATTGTTGGTCCTTGTCTAGAAAATAAACACCTAGGTTATGTTATGGCACCAGCTTTTCCCCCCTCTGGCTTCTGAAAATTTTATGAGCGGAGGTTTGGTGATGCTTGTATAAAACCTATTCCTCTGGTGGTATTGAGTGTTTTATGCTGGGGATATTTTATCTTCTTTTGAATTAGGTAAGTGTTCTATTGAGGTAACTGTTGTGATTGCTACAAAGTACAAATCATGAGATCAATTTGATACATCAATCTATATAACACTTTGTAGTCCTTGTATTATTGCACCGGCTGCTGAACAGTTCAAACTATAGGAAGCTTGTTCAGCAAACAATGAATTTTCAATAGCCATGACGAAGTACCAAGCAGAGTGGTTTAAGTCTTCCGCTTGTGCATTAAGTATGATTTCAAACCAGGTTGGATCAAAACGGATTTTAATTTTAAAATTAAAGGTTCTCTGCTAATACAAAGCAAGCATACCAAATTTCAATTTGATTTTCAGAAGCTGTTTGGATAATTAAATAATGAGATGGATAGCAGGCAACAGGAACAAATTTCTGCGAAGTCTAACACTTTATGACTGGCTTGGATTTTCCTTGTGAGGCAATCTGTCCCTGTGGTATTAATTAATAATCTTGCTTATATTATTTATATTATCAATGTAAAAAAAATCAGGAATGTTATTGAAATATTAAGTTATTATTAGGAGTGTTGTTATTTTATTTTTTTTTTTCACAGGTAGGGAACTGGGGCATAGAAAGACACTAAGAATTTGGCAGATGAATGGAGCACTGTACAGTACATATAGGGTGTGATCTTGCAGCATGGATTGGCTTCCCTTAGGCTATTTATTTGTTAGTCAGTGCACGGTAGCTTACAATGTCTCTTCTTCATACTGTGGGGTAGGAATGTACTGTGCGTACATGGAGAAGTCAATATTATTTATAGATTAGTTCTGCTTAGAAAGATGTTACACTATCTAAATAATAGAAAGCAAGACAAATAAGTAATGTTTCAGAAACTGTACACTGATTTGCATTACAAAGAACATACAGCTGTTGAACAGCTATCAGAGAGCAGCCAGTTTGCTGCAGGTTCACATCCTTGCTCTCTTGTCAATAACTGATCGTCTTTGCTCACGCAGAAGACTTCTCCAAAGGAAGCAAACCCCTGTCAGTTCACTCTAGTCAGTGTTCAGTCTCCTCAAAATTAACCTCCCCACATTTGGAAGACTACAGCACTGAAAAATAAAAGTCTGTGATAATCTGTGCTATCCTAGGAAAAGCCCAGCCTCGTAATGCCTCAGTTTGAAATAACCATTGTGAATCATTTGCCAGATGGGCCTTATTCCAAAGGGTTATGTTTTTTTTCTTATTTGAGGGATGTGAAAGTTTTCTTTGGATTTGTGAAGAAAGGTTAGAGCAGCACATATGTACATAAAACTGCATATATGCTGTTGGACTTAAGTCAGAGGTCACAGGTGCATTGTGTAGTTAAGTTCTGCATGCAAAATTTGACTGTCTGGGACTGTAGAGGCCTCTGGTCAGTCCCGTGCTTATGGCTTCCGGCTTCCTAAATCCTGGCAAAAGCTGTGGAGAAAATGGTCTAAAAATAAAGCTAAAAAAATCTGGATAACATTTCCAGTGATTGTCCTCTATCCATACATATGGAAGGTTGGACTAGATGATGCTTGAGGTCCCTTCCAAGCTGGTATTCTATGATTCTATGATTCTTTGATGACTTTTTCTGCATTCAGAATAGTCCTCCTTTGCTCAGATGTACACACAGACACTGGTCTAGCCCAGTCTGCAGAAGACAGTGTCTTGAAAGTATAGCCAATATTTTCTTGATTTTTTAAGGTTCATTAGGTCTTTATTGTAGACAGGTGTTGCTTTTTTAATTTTAGCTAAAATGGTGGATATGATAGATTTTTAAGAAATAATGATACAAGATACTCTTTGTTCATTATTTCAAACGCTGAGTGAAGACTATCTCTTTTCTAGGCTGAAATCTTGTGCTCTTTTTATATGGATCTGTAATTTCATACATAGTTCCCTTGAAATAATTGGATTGCTGATAAAGTAAAATGCAGCCTGAATAGGAATAATATAATGTAATGCCAACATAAAGCTGTGCAGTATGACATATGTAAATGGTTAAGACATACATTTCCAGTAATTATTCATGTTTGTACATCAGATGTATATATTTTAATATAAACAGGCTCAGAGGTGAAAACAACAACAGCATGGAACAGTGTTTATAGACCATCCACAAACAGAAGGAAAGAGAAGACCTGCTGTTTAAAAAAAAAAAAAGAAAGAAAGGAAAGAAAAAGTGCTGCACATACAGATCCTCAATCAGCGTGAATGGCATTAACAAAGGATTCATTTGAACGGATTAAGTGGCTTATCACAGCTGCCTGGTGAGTTTTACAGATCACTAAAATTTTTAACTAGAGTCACTGAGATAGATTCTTAGCTATCAATTTAACAGTAATAAGAAATCACCAGTTAAATCAGTTGTGGCCTGTCATATTTTATAAGCCTATACGATCATTTATTGTATTTGATTTTAATTTATGGTCTATAAGTTTATACCATTTAAATTTCAGGTACTATAGTATTTAAATAGTAGGAAACAGGAGCTATAATTCTAAATCTGTTTTAAGAGGAAAGATATTCCTACACTCTAGTGATGAACATACTTGGAGAAGAAAAAGTAATGACCAACTGAAACCTGAATGCCTGTTCCAGAATAATTTTGCAGATGAGGGAGAATTATTAAAAGGCATGAAGAAAACTTTTAGAGGCTATGATGGAAATACCTGTCTGCTAGCAGTTGTGGCATGAGTTCTTTTTGTAGGAAAATGATCTTTGGAGAAGATTAGGATCACCGTGGCCAGGAATTTTCAGAGTGGTACGTGGGATCAATGTTTCCATCTCTAGAATATCTTCTAGGAAAAGTCAGTGCAATTTTACTTCTTGCTTGAGGTCTTTATAAAACTTCATGCACCATGTTCTTTAGGGATGTGAAATTATGCTTTTCTACCTGGGAACCTGGCCCAGCAACTGTACCTTGCTTAAACCTGACACTCTTGCTGCTTGGCAGCCTTCTGTCGTGCTAATATGCCCGAACTCTCTCCAGTGTCTTTTTTATGTTTATTTGGTTTGTACAAACCCAGGCTACTTGTTATTCAGGTATTCCCAAATGTAGCAGCCTTCTATCCTGGCCTTTCCAAGGTAGCTCTTCTTGCCTTTCTTCTGCATTATTTGTGAATGACTTCCCTCTAACAATTAGTCTTGTGCTGATTTGAGTACGTAGGCAGTGTCTAATCTGGTTTCAGGAGGCAGGGATTTTGAACTGATAAAGAACAATCTGGCAAACACATGCCTGTCGTATATGACCGGAAAAAGGGGAGACTGCAGCACTGTGCTTCAAGAACAGGATCATCAGATTTCCATTTCAGTTATGCAAGAGTTTCATGAGAAATTGGCATTTTCTTAAATGAAAAATAACTCACACCTGGCCAACGTTGCTACAAGAAAAATATTTAGACACTTAAACTTCTTAAGGTCAGAATCAAAAATGGCCTTATATTAGTAACAATCACAGCAAAAACCAATGCTATTGTCTGCTACTTGGTTAAAATGTTCCTTTGAGGTTAAATTCTTTCTACACAAACTTAGTTGATGCACTAAAGGGTGAACTACTGGGATGTACAAACCTTGTCCACCATTGACTGCTGTAGCTGATCATCTGGCAATCTCACATAGTTGAATCAGTCCTTTATTTCTCATGTAGCAAGAGACTGTATGAGCTTCTGTTTTCATTTACAACTAATTTCTTTTTTTTTTCCCTGTAAAATCTGTGTATTTGAAAAGAAGTAGCAGGCAACACAGGTTTAAAAAATATAGAGAGTAAGTATACATAAATAGCTAAAATATGTTAAATTTGTCAGTATTGAATTTATCAGCATATAACAACGCATATAAAAGTTAAATAATTTGCAGTCTGAATCTATGAATAAGTAATACTCAGGGAGAGTAATAGTGGATTTGCTGGCACAGTTCTCAGTGCTCCAAAGAGTTGGTTATGTGAATAACAAAGGAAAAATAAAGTTTCATCTCAATAGGACTTTGGAAAATTTACTAAATGCCTAAATATTTGCAGGGTTGGAGTAACTTTGATACTGGCTTCTCTATAGCCTGGAAAATAATACACAGTATTCTATACATTATGGCCGTATCTAATTTATCATTTCATGTAATGAGAGAGCACCTTAGTTCTCAATAATAATAATGTTAATACTAATAATAACTGATAATAATGCTTATTTCCTGTACTGCTGCAGAAGTTTTGGGCTACCTTTTTGTTTTACTTTATCCTGTTTTTTTTTGCATGTAGAAATCATAAAAGATATGATTTCAACTTTATAATCCATCACTAGCAGTGGTTGGCATGGACCTGGGCTTCCCCAGCAGCTGCTCTGGAATCATGTGGCTATTTTGAGTGCTGCTTTGCTCCCTGCCTTCTCTTACTCTCTCTGAGCAAAAGAAAACAGCACCAGTTAACTCATTTTGAGGCAGATGCGCATAACTTCCATCTCTGCTCAATCTTCACCTCATGGTGTCTTTGGAGATGCAGAAATCTGTTTGGAATGGTTTCTCTCTGGCCATGCTAATTGTGGGATTGGAAATAGGTTACAAGGGGGAAGTTACAAGGACTTTTACATGGTTTTATTCGTGCCTATCAGTCTCACAAATCCAAAAAGACAAATATATATAGCATGTGGTGCATACCCCTTATAAATATACTCTTTTACTAAATAATCACCCCAAACAGGACTTGATCACTTGTACACACTTCTTAGTTTTAGAGGCTACATTTTTGTGAAGGTTGGGTGTTGGAACTTTAGTTTTAATGAGCTGTCTCCTTTTTTTAAATCAGGTGGCTACTGATTGTTTTTTCAGCACAAGAAATTGATGGGGTAAGTGATATTGATATTTACTTTATATAGGGATACATAGGATGGTAAAGTTCAAGCAAGAAACACTATATACACCCAAATGACCTGTAGTTGTATGGGAAAACTGTGATGGTTGTTTCAGTATTTCAGCAGTTCTTACTTTCCTTTCTCTTCCTGTTGCTCAACTTAACTATTTTGTAATTTTCTCCTTTGGATTATTCTAGATTCTAACTCTGGCATCTCTAAAAGCTTTCGGAAAGCTGCATGTAAAAGAACCTCTCTCATGCACTTAGTCTGTCTCCTTCCTCATGAAGTCACTTCAATGGCTCTACATGATAGCATATAGCATACTTATTCTAGCTTTCTCTGTATGTTAGCCTAGATCTTAAAACTCTCATCTCTCTGAAGCCAAAATTTCACTATAATATAGTCTCAATATCTAAATTATTTTTCATTCTGTACTGTTCTCCATATTAATGTTATGTTTGCAATGCCCTCACTGAATCTTCTTTCAAGTCCTTCCTCTTTGTTTCTTTAAAATATTTAAAAGCTAAATTTTATTGGTTTTTCCCCTAAAGTCATCCCTTTTCAGTTGAACTGTTGAAAATTGCGATTATTTTTTTTTAAATAAATCTGCTAAATTAGAACAGAGGGTAACAGCTTATATGTTATTAGAAACTTGCATTCCATTGACATTCCAGTAAAGGCAAGTTTTTAATAACTAGGTGAGGGACTAGTGTGGAATAGATTAGTAATTTCATGGGAAATCCAGTATGTGAAAGAGAAGCAGTCTGTGAGAGAGACCATCATACCCTCTTGTTCTGAGATTTAGGAGTACCCAATATTCTAAAATATTGTGGATAGAAAGAACAGAACTTTTCCTCCTTATCTAATATTTGTCAGTGTTTTCTCCTTGAAAAACTGATGTATGAACCTATTGTGTTCTGTTGGTTATTAAAACCAGTAACAAAACAATGTTGACCTTGATAGAAATGAAATCCACACTGAGCAAATATTTTCATGTTATCGCTGTTTACTTGTCTGCCTACATTATTCTTAAACATTTTAAGTCCTTGTCATCTGTTTCGAAACCACTTTGATCATTTACACAATTTTGCCAAAAAAGTAATGTTACCTAGTGGACATTCCAGCCATCTATGTGAGTTTATAAATGCATGTGGCAAACATAATTGGTATATGTTTAATACTACACTTTGGGAAATAGAAAAGAATAATAAGGTTCATATTCACTTACCACACACTAAATTACTGAATTTGCCTTTTGTCATGTTTTAGTTTCTCCTTGAATATGCTTTTTTCCCTTGTTGCAATTTGATGAAACAAAGTAGCCACTTCTTTCCTATTAAGAGGACAATGATGGAAAGTTATACACCATGCATATACTTCTTTTTCATTTAATAGACAAGAATTAAATACAAGGCTTTATTGCTGTTGGGCTTCTTGCTCTTCAGCCTGCTTTGCCTTTTATCATTTAATTGTAGTTAAACAATCTCCTAACATAATGTGATTGGTTACAAATTTCACATTTTTACAAAATAAATTCTGTTTTAAAATATTTCTAGATGTAGCCTATTTCCTGAGTCGTATTTAGCTGTAATATTCAGCATTACTTAACAGAACTTGCAGGTAATGTCTTTCACCTCGTGCAGCAAGAGTAACAAGTTTTTGCTTATTGTCTCTACTTGGTCAGTATGTTTATGCTGCTGAGAGGTCCAAAAGGTCAGGAGGGTTTCAAATGAAGTATTGGTGGGCATATTCTATTAAGCAAGGATTGGAAAGGGTTCACATGTGTCAAGGTGAAGACTTACAGAATATTCTGATGTTTGCTGCTATGCTAAGTTTCTTCACCACCAGGAAATTGCTCTGTGGGCATGCAAGGGTAGCCAAATCTTTGTTGTCTTTTGCCTTAAAAATCATCCAATTGGACAAAATATCCAGTTGACAATATTTGATGAAGTGATTGTTGTCTGTTCCATATTAATAAATCCATAAACTTTTATTTTTTAGGGAGGATATGCATATATTGGCCCATGTGGTGGACAGGATTGTTCAGTTTGCCGGTGCTTTCCAGAAAAAGGATCAAGAGTAAGTGATTAGACCTACTGACAATTATTGTTGTATATACTGTTCATTTTGTGCAAATTGCTGTTCTTTAAAATCAGTATGCTTGACATAAATAAAAAAATAGATATTCAATAAATCAATATTCAGACAAAGAGGTCTCAATATAGCAAACGCACAATTCTCTCACTGGTGTGAAGTACATCTATCATCAAGAAGAGTTAAGATTGTTTGGAAACAGGTTTATAATAATCCTGGTGCCTTTTTTGTGTTAAGGATTCTTTGAGATCAATTTAATTGTTAGACAAAAATAATTCTTAATATATATTTAGTTTAGAAATTTATACTCATATTCTACTAGGTGGGTAAAAAGAGAATGTCTCTGCCATTTACCAGTTTTATGAGAATTTAGGTGTTCCTTTTTTGGGTTAGGTGATTCTGAAAAGCTTCCAGACTTTATTTTACGAGCTTAATGCACTAAGGACAAAAAAAATTATCTGGATTGTCTTTGCCATATATAAGCAATTGTAAAACACTGAATAAAGCAAAGGCATTTTCATATTATTCACTAAAATCAATAACTGTGCATGTTGCTATTTGTTAATTGAAATATTAACAGTCCAGTGAGGACTAGTTTGTTATCTTGGCTGTTTTTTCTCAAAATACATGTCTATATAGTGATACAAACAATTTATTATATGAGGAAAGTACTTATTTAGCTACATGCCCTGATTTGTGTACAACTGAAAAATTGTCATAGTGATGGAAATTATTTTCTTTCAAAATACTAATGTTAAAGTTTAGGGTTAGAAAGCTTGAACATGGTGGATCAGTTTTTAGAAGAGCTGCGTGCCCCATTTGTTTGCATACAACCTGAGTCTCCACAAAAGCAAGGCACACCTTTTCCTTCCTGTGCTTTGGCCGTTAGCTGCACGCTTTGCTGTGTCATGATCACTGCCCTGGTGTCCTTGGATCCTATCCTAATCCTCCAGGATTATGTCTATATGAAAGTCCCCCATGCTGTAGGATTTTCATAATAGAGGCCTAGGACGTGTCTATCTCTGTAACACTGTGTTAACAAAAGGGCATCCCAGGAAAAGTATTTTGACTAGCAGCGTTGCAGTGTCTCTCTGAATAGACTGTTTTGGATACCAAAAACCTGATCTGAAGTGCCGTTTAAAAACAACTGACTTTGAAACTAGAGGATTCTGGTTCTCTCTCTAGTATCTTGGAAGTTCTGAATTACATTACCCATAATCAATCAATAGTAAATACTCACTGCAGTCGTTGTGGCTCTTTCCTAAGATGTCCTCCCCACCACAGGTAAACTGAAGTATGAACATTTCCGGTGACTTTTCTGAGTACTTCCAAGGATCTGGACCTAAGTGCCAAATAAAAGTGTAATAAGCATTTCAAAATAAATTTAATGTCATTATGCCTGTCTAAGAATGTAAGTCTAAGAATTGTACCATTTTCTGAAACAGACTGATAAAGTGTCTCCAATGTAATATGAATTTATGTTTTATGCAGTCATTTCTCTTAAGTACTTCTGCTTCTTGCATATTGATTATCAGACCCTACATGAAATATGGCTTAACTAAACACCACTTCAGATAGATTGTTGCAAATATTTTCTATACTAATGTATAGAAATCTATAAGATTACCTAATTTTTTTTTCCATCCTACAATCCTGTTGATTTCTAAAAAATCTGTGTTCTGCCTTTACACTCTGACACACTAACATTGCTTTCCTAGCTTTTCTGGAGACTACCCATTACAAAAGAAAAGATTTGTTTATCTTACTGTTACCTTCCTAGAATGCAAAACATCTGCTTTATCTACTTTTCTGTCTGAGTCCTGCTCCCAGGCTGGTTCCTCAGAGTTTTGCATTTTCCTTAATCCTGTCTTTAAAGTGCAAGAAAGAATAACTGAAAGCCTTTGGCATTGTACAGTATGCAAGCTAAAATTTCAGAACTGTACAGTTTATTAAATAGTCCTTCTCCGTAAAGGAGACATAAGGGGAACGTATAAAGTTGGTTGCCTAGCACCATGTTTTTTCGCTTTTCACTATTTAGCAGAGACTAGTTGTCAAAATTAAGGGTGAGCTGGTCCCCTCAACAAACATTTGCTGACAGTGATTCTGGAAAATTCATGTACTTGCTTGGAAAAGGCAATAGAACACTAATCTCATCCAGACGAGCTGAAAAGCCAACCATATAGCAGCCCTCAAAGTTAAGAAGTCTTTATTCAGCTCTGTTAAACCAACTGCAGTACCAGGGGCTTTTGCACAGGCTGAATGAGAAAGAGCACCTGGGTGAGCTACATCAGTATTTGTATTGAGCTACATTGATACACATAGACCAGTCCACCTATTTTTTATTTTTACTTTTTGTTTAATTTTTAATCTTTTTTTTATCACAGGGAGTCAGATGTAGGGTATTTCCTTCATGGTCTCTCCTTGAACATGGTAATCTAAGATTTACAGGGGAGCAAGAGCAAGTTGTCTCATTATTTTACTGTGAAGGTATCATCTATATTAGAAACACACAAGGGTCAGACCTATTATGAATTAAACATGTTATTCAAACTCTTCAAGAGCTGCAACAAAATCCTTCATTAGACTAGCTGGAACATGACCATTCATATGTTCTCAATCTTTTTTGTTGGCTGAATACTTCCAAATAGAGTTCCAGTTTCGATGGAAAGTTTCTGTTAACTTTTATCTCCCCTAAAAAGTGGACTGAGAGAGAAGCTATTTAGCAAAGTGCATTATTTATAATACACCTGGTGGAATGCATAGGAATTATTATCCTTGGAGTCCTCTTCTCTGGAGATTTTCAAGACCCGCCTTGATGCAGTCCTGAATAATGTGCTCTGGGCAATTCTGCTTTAGCAGGGGGGTTGGACTAGATGATCTCTAGAGGTCCCTTCCAACTCTGACAATTCCATGATTCCGTGAAAGACGCTCATTGCATCATAGCATAGACTTTGTGCTAGACAGATGTCGTAAATCCAACTTTAAAGTGATAGTTTAACATCTGAATAAGAACCTAAGCAGTTTGTTTTGAGCATTGCTAACGCTCACTTCCCTGCATCCTCCTCCACATACTAATGAAAAGGAGATTTTTAGAGAAGTCAGAATATCTATCTGCTGATAAAACAGCAGTTGTATAGTTTCAAAGTTAAGGTGTGCCCATCTGATGAGGGTTTCACTTTGTCAGCAGACTGTGAGGAAAATATTATTGCTAGTTCCATTTGATGGATTTTTGTTGACATTAGAACACTATGATGGGTATTTGATGACATTGCCATTTTACAGATTTTAGAATGTTACCTTCCTTTTTAGACTTTCAGTGGAAGCATTGCCCACTCGAAATTTAGCTACTAGCTGAACAAACAGGTTATTTCTGTGTTTGGAGCAGACCTATATTAAATCCATAAGAAAGATTTCTACTAAAATGAAGGTAGAATAAAAGTCTGAGAGCCAATATAAATCAGCTTTGTTTATTTGTAATTACCAGTGACAAATAAAGTGTGTTCATGTTTTGGAAAACTAAAAGCATTATAAGCTGCGTATGACATAACTGCAGCCTTATTCTTAACGTCTATCCATTAAAATAGTAAAAAACTAGGGTAATAAGAAAATAGACACCTAAAATTAAATTCCAAAATATGTCCAGGTTTATGAGTTAAATAGAATGTTGATCAGGAATGTGGTATACTCTGAAATTGCCATAGGAAAGTAGGACCTTGAATCTTGCCTTACTGTTTTTGGCATAATGACTTTTCTTTCTACCCTTTTTTGTTTTAATGTGGTTTAAATATGATTAATTAGAGCTGTGGTTACCAGGACAGTGTAAGAAAACTGTGCGGCTGACTGTGAATGCAGTGGGAATTAAGAGTTCGCCCTCTAGTTGCCCATTTGAAAATCTTTTAGATGTCAACATAGAAAGCCTTCTACATTTTAAGCGGACAAGATAATTGAGGTTTTAGCTAGAGAAAAGATAACCATAGGAGTAAGAAAAGGAAGTTGCCATGGCCATACTTGAATGTATTGAAATTAGGCAGGTTGGAAGAAAAATAGAAGCAAATAACTGAACTTTTGTTAAATATTTATATAAAACAAGTATACTTATGCATTGGTTGCTATATAGGGTTTTAGAAGAGCTTGTGTA
This sequence comes from Tringa tobata, assembly GCA_033628505.1. Lineage (NCBI taxonomy): Eukaryota > Metazoa > Chordata > Aves > Charadriiformes > Scolopacidae > Tringa > Tringa tobata. The sequence goes on from JAHREE010000034.1 coordinate 4,175,898, forward strand.
CCTGCCTTTTTGTTTTATTTCTCTTAACCTTAGATAACTGTGCTCTAAACAGATTTGCACTACTATTCATTAGCAAGAAATCACTGTCTGAAAAACATTCTGGTCACTATTGCTAGTAATATATTCCATTCTGATATCATTACAGTTGTCCACATCACAATGAAAGTTTGACTTCTGTTTAACTGGGATTACAGCTTTGTTGGAATTAGTTTTACATTATACTATTTATCTGTTGATCCCATGTCACAACTCAAAAGGACTCTTTCTTCCATAGGACACCATTGAACTGTGCTGTTAAATCTCTTTGCGCATACTGTGCACTACTACACATATTCATTTAAGAACTGTAGAACAGATAAATAAGAGGAGAAAGTCATCAGTGAAATGACCGTGAACTGGCCGTGAAACAGCCAGTAAGCGTTCTACGTGTTACATTACAGGGAAGCAGCAACCTCATTATTTTAGAATTCCTCCCCCGCCACCACCTTTCTTTTTGGTCTGCCACAAAGTTTGTGATTTTAATTTTCTTTGGATATGTCAAACAGACAGTGAAACCTTTCTTACATTTCCCCCTCTAACTTGTAAAATCATTTCCTTGATAACTCCTGCAGTATTGTATGAGAGACGTCTGATAACGCTGGCTGCTCTAACTAAATTTAGATAGTTAAAAAAAAGTTTGCCATTAGCACTGGCAGATTGTAAACCTGTCCTGTGCCGACCCCAGAGTTTGATCCCATTCAATTCCTTTGGCTTTGTTTATAGAGTTAAGTAGATTTAGAAAGCAAGCGTCTATTCATGACCCAACCTGATCTAGCTTCTGTGAGATCATGTGAAAGGCCCAGAGCAAAATAAATAATAAATATAACTCAGGAAGAATGATGTTCGTTCTTTTGCAGATGAAGCAAGTGGCCTATTTTGAAACTAGTGTAGGAGAGAACCTAGCAAACAGAAATCTAAGAGTGAGGTCTCACATTTTCTGGCATATGAGGTGTAAGGAGTAAGCATTCACAAGAGGTACAAGTCAGTTGGTTGTCACAGGTGAGTTAGAAAGTCAGCTGATGTGTACTTCAGGGCAGTAGGGTAAGAACGGTGAAATTTAACTCTATAGTAGATGTCTGTCTCCTGGCATCGCTTCTCTTGTAACATCTCCCTAATAGGTCTTGTGAGTTGTCACATCTCCCTGAAAGATATTGTGGGTTAACTGAGTCCCATTTACAACACAGTGTAAACATATTTAAGATTCACTAACTGGGAAGCTGCAAATTCTGTCTGTTTTGGAGAGTAAGAGACTTTTATTAAATCACACTTTTTTGCATGCCAGTATGCAATGGCAGTCTGTCACTCACATGGAATATCCAGCACTTGTATTTGAATTTTGAGCTTCACACTTGTGAAATAAATATGTAAAATCCATCTACTTGATCTCAAGTACATGTCTTAGTTGAATCCACTATCAGAGATGTACACACACTAGCATCTGCGGAAACCCAGATCTCTCCCACTATTTGCCTCATACTTGTTCATCATTTTTCCTAGTACATTGGCTATGACACAGTTTTAAAATAGAAGAGTCCTGAGACCATTATACATTTCTGTAGTATCTCTATTACATTTCACCTATATTCACTGAGAACTGTGGAAAAACAGACCTAGAGAAATGAGACCCCTAGATTTATATCTGACACAGACCACACATTTTTTTATAACTGGCCAGAGCAGTAGACCTCTGGCTCCAGAATTTAGGACTTGAACAGGTAGGGAATGGCGCCTGCTTACCAGAACGTGGAATAGGAACAGGATCATTCCATTTTCCTCACTGTAAGGTCTCTTTGAGGCTGTTCTTCATATGTGATGTCCAGCTACAGCATCTGTAAATTAGCATTTTTCACATTAGACATGTTTCCAAATTTTTCTGAAGATTTGATCTTGTTAAATTATCCCTCCTTTTGTTCTTGAGCATCTTTCTTTCCTTTTGGTTCCCCTGTCTCACCACACTGAAAATAGTGTTTTTTTCAGTTGCTGCAGATTAGCAAACTTTTCCACATCAGGCAAGACAAAACTGTACAAAATCATTCTTTTTCATAGATTCGAATCAACAAAAAACTGCCAATCAGTGAATTTTTCAATAAAATGAATCAGAGTAGAAGTTAATTTTATTTTATTAGGTAATCTGATGTTAGTTATTTGTGGTCTAAAATGCTCTATTTGCAGCTCTCTGCTTTCAGCCATTAACAGTATTTCTTAGTGCCAAATTCTCTCTTGTTCAGTGTTTGTTTAACACAATAGTGACACCCACTGGCTTATTGGATACTTTTTCTTTTCATGGTTGTACAGGGTTAAAACACAAAACAAAGTACATTGTGAAAAATGTTTTCATCGCTTCACTGTGATTTGTTGTGCTTCATGGAAGTGTCACTGTGAATACTGAGCCGCATCATCAGGTTCCTGTAGCATATTGGATCACTGAAAAATATGTTAGAGGAGCACAGAATTTTCCAGTAGTTTGCAGCATGATCCAGATGCTGAGAGAACTCAAACACCAAGGGTTACTATTGCATTTGATTGGCTCAAAATCTGACTGTAAAAAAAAAGTTAGCGAATGCTAAAAAGTCGTTATGTGATCTGCTATTTCTGAACAAACTGAGGATAAAGTACATGCCATATACTAGTCTGAGCCTCGCTCACTGTTTAACCCACAGTCACAGAAAAATTCGCTCTATTAAGAACAAGAGAGTGGATTTAATGCCAAGTTGTGTGCTTTCTCGGATTTAACCTCTCTTGATAAAGTTAATATTTAGAAGGTTGCTTTTGGAGCCTTGACTTACAGTGAAAACAGTTTTGGTCCCAGTCCTACACTGTTATAGTGGGGGAGTGGAAACTTCCCAGATCGGACACCCCTATGAGCCCTGGAAGCTGTGGCTTTGCTGTGTAGTAGACCTGCTCTTCCAAAAGAGGAGAGGACACAGGTGGAGCTTAGAGTAGCAGCAGATGCTCCTACCTCACTAAGCAAATTACAAAAGAAAACATCTGTCTGCCAGTGCCTTGTTGCACACTCCTCTCTTGACCCCAGGCTGCTCTACATTCCTCCCATTCTCTGTCCTGCTGCTGATAAAATGAGAAAGACTGGTTACAACCCAGAGTCTAGTGCAGAACAAAAAAGTGCACAATGTTACTTGCCTACAATGTGAATCTGTGGAGTTGCTGGGCATTTTCATTTTTATTCATGTGAACAGAAGTTAAATGCATTTCACATATCACCGGTACAGCCACGTAGCCTGTAACATAGGGTTACACTGTCCTAATTGAAGGCAATAACTGGACTTCTTTTGAATTTACCAATAATGAGAAGCAAGACAGAATTCAGTCTAATAGTATGAACCAGTTTTTTCTGATTCCCAGTTAAGACTCCTTTAAAATACTGTGCTTTCAGACAATTAAGTGCTCAGGGCACTCTAAAAATCAGGTGCTCTTCAGTGTGTTAGGCAACCAAAAAGTGTAAGTCCAAATAACCTTGGCCGTTGCCTTTTCCAAACAGTATTAAATGCTTTGCTGAATGATTCTGAAGTATTTGCAGTCTTAGTCTTAGGAAGCATACTTAATTAAAAAAAAATATAGTCTTGTTTTGTCAAAACTCAGTTTCTTACTGCAGGTCAAGCCCAGGATATGCTAAAATAACAGACCATAGTCTTGGCATGGGTAGTTCCTGACCTAGACAATTAACAAGGCATTGAAATCCTAAAGGAATTTATTGGCATCAGATGGCAGAGCAGGCATAATATTCTGTTCATTTTAACTGAGCTAATTTGTCATTTCCACATGAGCATGACTACCTTCATCCTCTTTATTTGTACAGCTGTCCTGAGACTGTAATGCTGTGGTAGTCACATTGGATGGGCACAAATAATAGATGTGATAATAGATGTTATGACACGGTATCAGTTTGGTCTTAACAAAGCTCCCAGTCATTATCAGTCTTTGAGCTGAAAGAAAGAGAGACAATCCACCAGCTTCACATGGCATGCTAAAGTTGTATCAGCTGTCAAACCTATTGTGAATCCTGGATTCAGTGACTCTGTTTTATGACTTCACCACCTCCTACTGAAGACATAAACCGTGGAGTCAATTAAATTCACAGGGTAGGAACTAACGAAGACATTTTATCAGCCTAAAGGACTACATGTCCTGGAAGTGTTTATTGGTTAATTATGATAGAAAATTATAATAGAATTAATACAATGTCTCAGTTTTTTTCTGAATACTATCAAAATCAGGTTTCTCCAACTGTCCAAAGGATATAAATTTATTTGAAAATTTTCTCTTTTAACTCTTGAATGCAGAGTATAAAAAGCTATGAATTAAAAATATTAAAATTGCTGCAGAAACTTGTCAACAAAACGCATTGTTGAGTAACGGCATTAGAGCATTAGTGAGAAATATCTTACGCTTTTTTTTTCCTGCTGATGAGGGTTGCATTTTGCATGGTAACAGCTAGGTCATGGTACTAAAAAAGCATAATGGTTCCAGTGGCATGAATGGTTCAAACAGTTATACATTACTATAGCATTAGTCTCATTCAATTCACCTCCCTTATACTCGAAATTATGCTTTAATTGAAATGGTTGTCCAGTATTTTTTAATCAAGTATTTAAAGGGTGTAATAGCTGCTTTAAGAGTACTTCAATGAATAAATTCAGTTTTACAACAGTGGATATGCAATGCACTGCCAATAGACAGGCTGCAATTGTTCATGCAAGCAAATACTCAAATCAAACACCCAGAATCCTGACTGTCCATTCATTGTTAACAAGGATAAAGACTCAGCAGATTTTAATACTAGTAGCCTTTAATTTGCACAATATTTTACACTGCTCAAATTATGGTATCAGAAAATTGTAGCTGTTGCTGAAGGCAACGTGCTAATTCTGCCCTGGAAGTTTTGCCAGTGGCTTCACTGGAAGCAGGATCAAGGTTTAAGCGAGAGGAACCGGTATCAGCAAATAGAACAGGAGTTGTAGGAGGGTACTTTTTCAGGAAGTCCTTCTTTGTAAGTGTAGGACTTCTTTTCCTAGCCTCTGGGCTAAATTCCTGTTCATAGCTTCAGGGCCAGTGATGATTCAGTCCTGCTTTCAGTAAAGCGTAAGCCTATAGTATGTTCCTGTTCCAAGCATGTAGTAAGTTACCTTCTCATTACTCTGTTTCTTTGCTGCTTTGATTGGATGATGAACACCATACATTCCTTCCCTTCATGTCTGACTGTTAAATCACACTGATTATATTGACATATTTTAAGAGATAAGTAGAGAATAAATAAAAAGAAAAAGAGGTTTAGGTCCCTGCTTGCAATTCACAAGATAAGATTTTGTTCAGATTCAGTCTGTTGAAGTGTTTACACTGAGAAGGAAGCAGTTCAGTTCTGTTGCTTCAACATAATTTGACTCCTGAAGCTAACACATCTGCTTACAATCACCTTTGATTTCTGTCATTTTGTTTTCCTTCAATCCATTCATAGAAATAAACATGGTCTGTCATTTCTGTGAATGGAGGTTGCACTGAAATATCCTTTACTGCCCTCAAGTGGTCTTAGAGCCATGTGCTTTTCTTGGGAATGCATGGGGCTCCATTTTGCTTTCTTTTTTAATAATGTGGTATAATTCATTGATGAATTCTGAAAAGAAAGCAAAACACTTCATTTGGGAAACAAAACAAGTTATAACTAAACAAAGATAATCATGCAGAATAAAAAAGATGAGTAAGAGAAATAAAGACCTGTAAATACATAGGTTTTTGTAGGGTGAAAGTGTAGACAGCTCACGTGAAGTCTGATTAGAAAGTTGGCTTTATTCAGCACTTTGAAGCTATGATTTTATAGTTGTTTAGCAGCAGGGAAAAAAACCTGCAAGAAATCCAAAACAACTCCACACCAATGCTATAAACTGAAAAATCCAATTGGCATGGGAAGTATTTTTACTTCAGGAGAACATATATTACCTTGGAAAATTTAGTAGAAATACATTAAGATGATCTGTATGGTACTGTAGGTACAGATGCTTAATTTAGAGTTTTTTGTAGATAAATGACTCTCTGCAACCAGTTAAACCATTTTAACACAATCTATTAAAATTGATACTTCCTGTAAATATGTTGACCAATAACTAATCATTTTTTTCTGCAGGAAACTTCACAACTTTTAAATAAGGCATTAAGATTTGAGAGTGATGCTGGAAGATAAGTGAGCTAGGAAAACAAGATAATTAGCATACAGCCTGACTTGAAGGAAAGAGGGAACTATCTATATTTGTTCTAATTGTGTCAAAGTCCCTTTGTCTAAAATGAGCCATCACTTCTCTGGTTGCAAAAACATGATGCTCAGTGGAATCTTATGCTTGCAGAAGGGGATACTTACATTGGTAGATCCAGGAAAACTTGCAATTTATCCCAGGCATCTCAGGGAGGTGGTGCTGGAGACCTGATGAAGGTGAAAAGAAATTACCAACTTGAGCAAGTTGTTAAATTTGAAGGTCACGTTCCTATAGCATCTAATGCATGGAACAGATCTGAAGGCTGTACAGCCAGCCTTTTGAATCATGAGTATGTATAAATTGTAAGCTTAGTTGTATCCATATAATCATCTCCAAAATGCTGCCTGCTGTAAGATTTACAACAGTAGTCATTAACTTCTTTGGACTCTTTTCAGGGTCGGCCTGGTGAGCTGGGAGCTCAGGGTCCGATTGGGTCCTTGGGATCTACAGGACCAGCTGGTCTTCCAGGAGAAAAAGGACAGAGGGGTGAGAATGGGCAGCCTGGGCCAGCTGGAGAAAAAGGTGATAAGGTAGGAAACACCATCCACAGATCTTTAGGTGTATACAGTATGTGATGTTAAATATTGGCAAGTGAAACAGAACCTGAATGATCAAAAAGCATTTGCCAAACTATAGTCCTGCTCACACAAAATTCTCACTGAAACTAATTACAGCTTTCTTTGAAAAACTGTTTCAGGGGATTTTTTTTTTGCTGGATTGCAAAATTAGAACTGGCAGAAGACATAAAATAAAATGAAACAGACCCAATCTCTGATTGTTATATACCATGTCATTCTCCTTAACCTCAAAGAGGGCTGTGCAAGGAATGTGGAGCTGGAAGGAGGAGTACAGTGCTTTTAAAAGTGCTGCACTAAACAGAACTTTTTAATCAATAATTAATGTATTAATATTAATTAATCCATGAATTATAAATTGCAGTTCAGGTCCAAATCTTTCATAGCTGTATAATCTCTATACTTTTTATTAGTTTTAATGGTCTAATTCCACCTATCTCAGTGGATGACTGAAATCACTAGTGTTGGTATCTAGCACACCTGAAATGTAAGCCCTGTAAATAGAAATCATGCTGCTGGTATTATCAAAACAGGAACAGCGTTGTGAAATTAAGTACAGAATTATTTCATAAGTTATAGGCAGCTTCCCCTTCTTTGTCATTTCAGTCTTTGGAGAATGAATGAATACGAGCGTTAGACATTTGTCCTGTACTGTACCATCTGTTCTATGGGTAGCTATAGGCACTAGTCTCCTGTTCAGCCCATATAACTTTTTTCAGATATTTATTTCTGACAATTATGGCTTTTGATTCATATTTCAAAAAAGACTGATACTTATTTCTCTCTATGTAGTATTACATATTCTTGCTTTTCATTCTTTTTAAGAGTTAATGACCTCTGCAACTTTGCTTTTTTATGTCACCTGTTTTTAGGGCCCAACTGGAGTCCCAGGATTTCCTGGTTTAGATGGTGTTCCTGTACGTATTGAATGAATATTGCTTTATAAAAATGAGTTTCTATACAGTCATAGCAAGTCCTCTAATAAAATATTACACTCAGTAAATTGTTTGGCTTTATACCTATTGATATCATGTCACCTACAGAATTACACATTTTTCAGAAATGTAAAATAGCCAGGCTTCAGCCGTGTTTACTATCGATAACAAACTCCAAAAATCCCAGCGAGGTAAGTACATAATTTTTATGCAGGAGTGGGGCAGTGAAGGTAGAGACTAGCCCATGTCCATGCAGCATGTGTCAGTGCTAGGATTAAAAACAATGAGTTTATTTTCCTGGGGCTCTACAGCAGGCTGTAGTCAGCTCGCAAGCATTCTTAACATCTCCAAGAGTATCTCAAATGATGTACTGTTTTCTGTTGAAACATTCTGATTTTTGCTTGTGGTCCTTTTGCAGGAAAAAAAAAAAAAAAAAAAGCAGACACTGAGTCATGTAATTTTAACCTGAAAAGGGACTGAAGAAGGAAAGCGGGTCCTAAATATATCTTTAATAAGCATGTGATTGTATAGTTTTCTGAATGGTGTGGAAATGGGTGTGGTAAAAGAAAGATAACATTTCTTAGATACAGTATTTGAAAAATGCTGTTTAGTAGAACTGAATTCTGATGCTGTTATTCATTTCATATGGATCAAAGTTAAAATGTTGAATTTTGAAAGCGAAAACAGAACCAGGAACTGAGTGGGTGTCTCAGCATCTGCTTGTCAGCTGTCCATCCTTGACAACGGGGCTGTTGCCAGAATGTCTGTATAATGTAGAGGTCACAAGGCCAAAATTTAGACCAAAAAAGAAGAACTCCCAAGAAATGTCTATTCTTTTTATGAAAAATGTTAATGCAAAAAACAGTCTCCACAAATTGGGGTGAAGAAAAATAAAAGGTAAAAATTACTATTTGTTCCTTACAAAAATATTTAGTTCTGTCAATATAATAATTTTTCCTCCAAAGGAAAGACCATTCCAAGGAAAATCTCACTGTTTGTATTGCCTAGTCCCTAATTTGCAGTAGAACTATCCCCTGTCTGGACATTGGTTATTCCTTGCCAGGTTAGAAAATCGCTTCCTCGGTTCTTGAATATATAGGTACCATGTCTGCAATTACTGTATGCTTGAGTCAAGCTGTGTCCTGTTTTCCCTTGTTTTTTCCAATGAATGAAAAAATATGAGGCTGCTTGAGATTACTTTTATGTATTTCTTCATCTTTTCTTTACAGCCACAAGAAAGACTATAGTTATAGGGTGAGAGCTTTCTCTGAGAAGATAGCATTTTACTTTTTGACTCAAGTTGAGAGTTCAGTCGGGCCCTTCTTAACAAGTGCTGTCCCTGTAATATTTGCTATGCATCGAAGAACAAGATATAAAATAGTTATTTGTTATACATGAAAAAAATTCTGTTGATCACAATAGAAAACATTTCTAATGCAAAGAGTATGAAGCTGGGACCACTATGAGATGTCCTCTGTTTCAGATCTGAGATATTTGTTTCTGAACTGTTCTGTTAATTTAAAAAGTAATCCCCTACTTATCATCGTGTATCTCTAATAAATATTAAACTAACTGTCTTTCAGGGATTACCAGGAAGTGGAGGACCCAGGGGCAAGCCAGGTTTAGATGGCTACAATGGCTCAAGAGGAGACCCAGGATTTCCAGGCGAAAATGGCTATAGTGGACCAAGAGGTCCTTATGTACGTGAAAGTCATTCCTACTGTCTATGAATACTATATATGTACTTTTCTATTCCAAACTAGCAGCTCTTAAAATGAAAGAGTTTTAGACTATGCCACTAGCTTTACACTGCACAATGAATTTCCAGGTATTACTAAGGTTAATGGGAGTGAAGGACACTTGGTGCCTTAACAGAGTAAGTTTAAGCTCGAATATGAAATAAGTTCCTGTATCCTTATAGTACATATCTCTACCTTGTGAGTTAAATTCTACTTTGTTTCCCCAGTATGTAACCACACCAAAACTAATAGCGTTTCATAGAAGTACAACTGAGAAGGAGTAGCTTGAAATCATCATACCACTTATCAATACTTGAAATTTCTTAAAAGTCTTCATGGTAGGGACATACCTGAGAGGAATTAGCAAAAGTGGAAGCTTCAACAAATCTAAGTCTCTTCTAATGAAGTCTAATGAAGATAAAACACACATTCCTGTCAGTAAGGGATATAAATTACTGTAGCTCCAAAGAAATTTTGCTGAACAGATCTAGTCCTCAGTTTTTGAATTTTTGTGGAAACAAGTTCTAGTTCTGAATGACTAATAGCTCATTAGTTGGTCTAAGAGCTTCCCTGAAATTTTCTAAATAAAACAATAAAAGCAACTGCGATTTACACGCGAAGTCAAATGTGTTTGGTAGGAGCTAAATAAGATGCTGATTCAGCCATAGGGAATAAAAACTGCGTGGTGGGTGCCAGAGTGAAAAGATGTTGTCAAAACCATAGCAATTAGAAAAAATATACAATTTCAGTCTTGCACCTATAATAAATGCTATGAAACACACAGCCATGTTATTATCAAAACTTGATAATAACCTCATTTGTTATTCCTCTCAAAGTAACTTATTAACCCTCCAAATGGTAAAATGACTTCTGCTCAAACGCTAATTTTACCTGTATTTTGTTACTTACTATGATTTTCATAGTTGTTTTGCCTTTTATAATTAGCCAAACGACATAAAGGAAAAAATGAGGCATGGGACAGCCTCAGGATTTATTTACAGCATAAATTCTCCCAATTCCAAGAGCATGCTCTTTGGCAGACCTAGAGAAGTATTTGCAACCTACGAAGAATGGGACACACAATAGGCATGTAGCTTTGGATATGCACACTAAAATTTCAGTGCAAATTAATTTAGCTACCCAGAAAACCAAGACATACTAACCATATTTGCTTGTGTACAAGAATGCTATTCCAGCTTCTCTGTGCATATTGCCTATTTTTAAATCAATCTGTTGCACCAAGTACAACTTGACTATTTATTACAGCTACCATTACTAGTTTATTCTTATTTATAATGTTGTCCTGTATAATTTTATTTAACACTATGAACACATTTATCAGCTTTACTTCTGATACCTTGTAGAATCTGTACATTTACCTCACCAATAAATTGGAAAAGAAAGTAGTTTCTATTTGTAAATCCTTACCTAAGTCATAGAGAAGGTAACAAACTGAATCTACTAAAGATGTTTTATCACACAAGGGATCACATGTAAAATAACCAAAGACATGTGTTGATGTGTTTAATGTGTTCCCCAGCAGCTGTTGTTTGACCTGTAATCTGCATCCAGTCTACTGTAGCTATATCCAGCTGCAGACAGCTGTAACTCTTCTTTTTATTGTACTGTTCCAGGGATAAGTACCTTCCCTGTTTCATTCTGACTTTAGGATTTGAGCAGTCAGTGTATAATATCAGGAAGCCAGTACAGTTTTAGAGTGGTTAAATTTATGAAAAATAGTATCTCATTTTCTTGAAATCAATAGTTAAGTGGTACATTTGGATTTCAAAGGAGAAAACTTCAGAAATAGTGTCTTATATATCTGTTCTTCAGATATGTACACATTATGCTTTTAACAGTCAGTTGAGCATTTACATTAAGTTTTTGTAAAAGCAATAATCTGTTCCTGCTAAATCAGATTGAGGGTTTGAGGGTGCTAAGATAAGCAAGTTTTATAAAGGACTCCACTGTAAGTACCATGGGAATTTAGTTTTTTAAAAAACAGGGCCTTTAGGCATCAGGGTTTTTTTTTAATAGACTGTGAAACATATCTCCTAATAGATGGAAATGTTGAAGATTATGCATGTAACACAGTCCATACTTTTACGTTTTTAACTGTATGCAGAATCACATTAGATTCTTCTAAATCACAGCATGAGCTTTTGGAGAAGGCAGAGTTAAAGCCACTGACTCATGGAAATAAAAGGCAGGCATATCAATATACATGATACTGAAGGCAAGATTTGTGAAGGTTGTAGAATATTGAAGTATCCAAGAGCTAAGGAACATCTAATGGAATCAAGAAGCTGTGAGGAGCTGTTTTGCTCAACTTTACAGAAGGCAATTTTACTTTTAAGGATCTTGTTAGATAAAAGAGCTGCAAAACAGTCATGCAGTGATGATGGTTCTAGTAGATTACCTAGTGATTTATGGGCACCAGAAAAGCACAGTCTGAGAAATTATCATTCAATCTCCGTAGAAGTGTAGGATATCAGTAAGTGGATCATGTTTTAAAAGGCTTTTTTTTCTTTAAAGGGAGATCCAGGACAAAAAGGAGAGAAAGGAAATTCAGTGCATGTTTCATATTTTGGAAAAGGACCTCCAGTAAGTATCTGATTGTGAAAAAAATCATATCTTATAGGAAAACATGTATGGCAAATGTAATTGTTCTCCTAACTCCTTACTGTTTAATTAAGCCTGATGCAAAAAAGGATTAAAAGCAAATATACAATTGGAACAGAAAGCTGTAATAGCTATAAAGCTAGAAAATACCCACAACAGAGCTTATAATGATTCATTTGTTAAATGGTTGTTGTTACAGGGAGACAGAGGTGATCCTGGTCCCCCCGGCATGCCCGTAAGTAGTGAGTGGTTCTATACATGCTTTTTGTCTTCAAGATCTTTGAACTTTTCCTTTTTGGTACAGTAAAGAAATATTGGGGTTTCTCCCTCCCTGCAAATTTCCATAATGAAGTGGAACTTCAAGTCCTTATAGTCTGCCCCCATGAGCAATATGTGCTGGCTGAAACGGAGCAGAAGCAGACCATATCCATCTGCATTAGCTGTGCATTGAGCGGTTGTCACCCTGGTACTTACAGTTTGCAGAATATTTGGTCTTTGAATTTAAAGAGGCCTAGAGATGGGACTTCTTCAACAGTATCTGGTGGAACTCCCAAGCACACGTAGCACACTATCATGTTTTGGCCATAAAAACACATGAGAAGAAAGAGAGTTTAATTTTGTTGCTGGCTTACACTTTCAATGCCTTTGGGTTCCTCTTCTTATGCCCTTCAAAAAAATATTCACTGATGAACTGTATCAAGTCCCCATATGGTAGCACAATTACTGACAAAGTATTCTTTCAGTCCATTAATAATATAAAACTGTACATTGTCCAGTATCTGCACAGCATTATCTGGAAACTGGTGCTGAGTTGCTCTAGTGACAGTGAGGTTTCAGGCATGGTGTAAGCTTCAGGCCATGGGTGAAATGCAGTCACCAGGAGACTGACTCCAAGTGATGCAGGTATTTTGGAGGGACTATTTTTGTGGAGCAAAGAGTAAACTCTTGGTATTATCACAAACAGACCTTTTGCCATCTTTTCCAGGGACCTAGAGGGTCAAGAGGTACAACGGGCCCATCTGGATACCCAGGCCAACCAGGCTTGCCTGTAAGATCACCACAGTTATACAGCCTTGCATTTTCAGGATATGCATAAATTCTGGTCTACCAATTTTAGAACTTGCCTTAATATGAATCAAAGCCTAGAAATAATTTTTGAGGCAGATGGTAAAAAGAGGTTTTCCTTACCTTATGAGTTTGGAAGTTGAAGAATTGGAGCATACGTTGTTCCTTCCCATGGCTGCATGAACGTATTTCATCCCAGTAGACTGTGGTCATGGAGGAATGCTGCTAGCGCTTTCTCCTTATTCCCTTTCCCCAAGGCCACCTTGTGGGAGACAGGAAAACGAGAACCCAGAGTTCAGCCCTTGTGAAAGCAGTGACCAGGTGAAGTAAATTGCACTTTGGGATAGCTACATCCCAAGAGGAAATTCAGCCGCTAGGTGCAACTGGCAAGAGGAGGTAATTTTCAAAGCAAAGCTGTCTAAATCAGACATATTAACTTGTCTTCCTTCTCTTTCAAAGGGTATTCCAGGTTACCCTGGTTTGCCAGGTGAACAGGTAGGCAATGACTTTTCCTGAAGCTGCTAGTGAAATATTAGATTATACAAATATTTGAAATGTCCCCTATGGTTATTTCATAACCAAGTTTTTCAAAGGGGTTATTTGATCAAATTCTAATGTTAGCATTTTCTGATTATCTTCAAACTGCGTATATTTTTTTGTCAATTAGGGAAATCCAGGTATTGGAGTGGATGGACAAAAGGGGGAGCCGGTAAGAAAACAAATATTAATAAAGAAATCAAGCATTGTTAAATATATTGTTGCTGTAGAGTTAGAAGTATAATAAAGTCTTGTTGGGTTCCCTGGAACCCATTCATTTGTGGCTGCATGCTCCCACTAATCATGTTACAATGGCAGGAGAACTAACAGAAGTTACTGAATCAATTAATTCTGTGCAGAAGTGATTACTTCAGTGAGCTGCATACAGGTATCAAGCATATTCTAGAGGTTTTGAAAAGGAACAATCAATATGTTAGTTAGCATTTACATAGCAATTACCTTCTTATACTGCCTAAATAATCACAACAGTACCCTCCAGTACCAGTGGCTGTACCAGATCAGTCACTGAATCTCATCCCTTGCTACGTCCAGCAGATGCCAAGAAAGTGTAAGACAAGGACAAGCATGTAATAATAATTCCTCTCCCAGTCTCCACCTGTTAGCATACTCAGGACTTATAGAACCAATGTGGAATATCTGATTTCCTTCTATGGATTTGTCCAGTCATTTCTTAGAATTTGTACAAGTTTCTAACATGCACAACGTTCCATAGCGAATGAATAATTTCATCTTTACATTCACAAAGCCTTGTGCTCAAAGGTTTTGGTCTGGTACACGAGAGACTGTATATACACACAAGATCTGACAATCCTGTAACTGTCTCCACAGCAGACTCAAAGCAGGAGCCATGAGTACAGACTTCTCATTTATTTCCTTAGCCATAACGTTAATTTTAACAACTGAGGAGAATAGGAGGGGATTAAGATTGTCAACCTTTGCTATCTGGGAAGACAGTAGAGAGGCTAACAGATCTCAGTACAAACCTTTATTTATCTATGGGTATTAGTACGAGTACACGTTCATTGAGGACAGAGATATGTAGCACTGTAGTACAGCAGGAAAACATGCTGAGTCTCTGAAATGCTGCATGGAACAGAATGTCTCTCTGCTGTTCCTTTGGCTTCCACAGGGTGACGTTGGACTTCCTGGGCCACCTGGGTTACCACTGTTAGTTGGACCTCCTGGAGCTCAGCTGTTCAAAGGAGAAAAGGTGTTAATTTGTCTTCATATTTAATTGTGCTCAACTTGGCAAGTACAATCCTGTGATACAAGTTTTGGAAGGATGGCAGAAGACAAATTTTTCTTTCTGTAATAAACCATCAGCTTCAGCAGAAATCCTGGTCAGCACCCGTCCTACAGGCTGTCAGGAGAGGACAGCCCATGTGTACTTTAGCTCATGTCCTTGAGGGAATACTGTCCTGATGCAGAAAGGAAATACTGCTCTTGCTTTGGTTTTCTTCACTTTTTGTCATTAGCAAATCATATTTTGGGCACGTTAGGTAAAGTTGTTTACTTTGGTATTGAATCTCTTTTGTGACTCTTCACTATCACTTTTATTTTTCAGATCTTTGGCAATTATTCTCTTTGACATTTCTCCAGTGTAGTGTTTTGAGCTATCAACACAAACCCTTCTAGGGTACTCCTCTAATATAAAAACTAACTGTGATTTTATTGTCTATTTTTAATGCAAGTTCCTGTTATTTACTGTACTTCTTCAACATCACATCTACTGTAGCAACAGTTTTGTACCTTAAAACATTAGGATGTTTACTTAAAAAGAACAGGAGTTACAAAAATTGCATTACAGAGCCCTATATTGGAGTCTCTGTGTCCTCAAGTCTGATTTGCTCAAAATACACAAATGAAAATGTGAATTTGGCATCGCCAGCCCTTGCAGCCTCACCTCGGGGAACTCATAAATTTCACATATTGGGTCTTAGGCTTTGATTATGCAAATGGTGGCTATGTACAGGTGTACGGGGAAGAGGGAAAGGACCGAAAGAACTTATATAAACTCCCCACGCTGCTGTGCAACACACGACATGATCGGCACCATGTAGCCAGCCATGCATCCCATTCAGATTGGGGCTCTGCATCAAAGTGTAGACTTATGCATGTGAATACTTGCATCAAACTAAATAGAGCAGCACACAAAAAACAATTACTGTTACGCATGTTTGCAGGAACAAAGCCCCAGTTAGCAGGTCCCTGCAAAGATACATCTATCTCACTCCACAGTTATTATACTGATTTGACAGGCTTAACAGAAATAAAAATCAGTACATAATTGTTTTTCTTATTTTCTTCTGCCTGGTACACATCGATGAACAGGCCCAGTGCTTAAGAAAATACTATTTAACAGTTGTAATACAGGACTTAAGTTAAACAGCACATAGGTATGTCCTGCATATTAACATACACAAAATCTTTCCTTGTATATGTAGGGCCAAAAAGGACTACCTGGAGTAACAGGATACAGAGGGCCACGTGGACCCAAAGTAAGTAATATGATGATTATTTTTTTTTCATGGTGCTGGCAAAGTCCTTCTCTTGTTATTATGTTAATCTTTTAAAGCACAAGGGGATTGAAGAAATAACAGCATTTGTACTGTGAAGTTTAATCACCACCCAAATCAGTGTGAAAGTAAAAATATTCCAAAACCCTTTGGAAAATGTTTCTGAGTCTGTTTTATACGTACCTATTGAATGTTGCCTGGTAGCAAAAGGCCAGTGTTGTTTTCAGTTCAGCTATTGACACATAATGGACCAGGACTGTGAAGAAAATAGAAGCACTGATTATTTTTTCTCAAGAGGAGAAATAGAGAAGATCTCCATGTGTTCTTAATGCAGCATGACGTATGTTTCCCTAAGTACGTTAGGGAAAGACTTTAACTTCATGTTATAGGTATCCTCAAGAGTAGAGAGGGCAGAGACACCTGTTTGGAGAAAGAGTCACTGTTTGCTAGCTATTCTAGCTTTTCTTTTCTTTCTATCAGCATAATTAATTTAAACATTGGTAAATATCCAGTGAGGAGTTCCTGGATGCTGAGCAGAAGCAGCCATAAAAAAAGATTCTGGAGTCTTTATTGCTAATAGTTTTGGAGGAGGAAAATCCCTGGGCAGGAAACTACTAGATCCCAGAAAAACAGAAAATAACTGGGCACAAAAGAATGAGTCTATGTTAAAACCTTATTTAGCTTTGTAGGCAGAAAAGAAGAAACAAGAAGCCTGAACATCACATTTATAAGTTCTAAGTCTAGCACTTTTTCACAAATTCATTTTGCATCATAAAAAGACCACTGTTTCCACTTAGCACTGGAAAAGGAGACAAAACTGATCTTTCTATAGCAGATTTACTCTGAAAAAGATGGGCTTTATATGCTTGCTCCAGTACTAGCTGTCCATGTAGATAATAGTACAGTTGTTAGTTGTAAGTAGGAACTGAGAAATTGACTGATGCAGGCCAAAAGATGCCCAAAGCTTTAAAAAAAAAAAAAAGATTGAACTGCTGAAAACTCATTAAGCTTGGAGAAGAGACCATAGCAGGTTCCTTGAATAACTGAAGCTATGTAGGCACTGATAGTGTTATATGAAGTAAGCCCCAGTGATTGAGCCTAGCACAAAATAAAAAAATTATGGCAAACTTCAGTCAGCATCTTGTTTAAACAAAGTATTTTGAATGTTCCAGGGTGTACTTGGGAGAGGAGAAAAAGGTGAAAAGGGCATTCCTGGATTCCCTGGATTGCAGGTAAGGAAGTTGCAGAATAAATTACTTCACAAATTCACTATAATTACATTCATAATATATTTAGCAGTTTAAATTTGCATTTTCAAGGCAGATTTTAAGGATTTTTTAAAACTAATCTATCATACTATCTGTATAGAATACTTTGGAGTCCTGCCCTGGGACTCACCATGTCTCAGACTTTTAAACATAAGTTCATATTGATTTTCTGTCCTTGGAAAGAAAGCGAGGCTGTAGAGTTATCCTCTAAATATTTAGAGCTGCACAAAGCTTCTCTGGAGTAGCACAGTACTAAGACAGTAATTTTAATGTATTCCATACCTGAACATCGCGGTTTTTCACAGGAGCTCATGCTTGATTTACGTAACACTACTCACATGGAGCAACACGTCCACTACTGTGCTGTGGCAATATGATTAAAAAAAATTAAGTGAAGACCTGTATGGTTTATTTTGGGCTATAATTCAAGTTCATGCCCATCTCTCATATAAAGTATTTGCAAAAACTTTGCAAAGTTTTTGGGAAATATACCAAGTAAAAATTATCTAAGTAATATTAACTGCTCAGCAATTCTTAATAATAATATTACTGGGAAATATCCCAACTAATAATTAGCTAAGGAGCATTAACTGCTCAGCAATTCTGAATAAGTGCAATTTTGAATAAGCTTTTACTGCTTGAGCTCACATTCTGCTTGCTTTTATCAGGGTGATCCTGGTTCTTATGGACCTGCAGGTTTTCCTGGAATGAAGGTAAGAAGGCATAAAGTATAAGCAGCTCCCTGAACAGTGGGATTAGTGAGATTTGGTTTTCTGTGGATTTGTGCAGATTTGGAATTTCTGCATACTTGATAGCTCACAATGCATTCCTTCCTTTCTCTCCTGCTACCTGTTGCCACAGAAGATGTATGAGCTCTTTGTCTTTGAATTTCTGGCACTGTGAAATTTGGCTGAAATTGGCTAATGGGATCTGAAGTTGCAAGCAGAAGGAAAAGCCAGCAGGACATGCATATAACAAGATAGAAAAGTTACACAGCATGGTAACTTTGGTCACCATGGTGACACTGTTTTTGTAATTTTGTGTTATATGCATGCCTTGTTTAGATTTGTGGCTCAAGAAATTCCAGTTTAAGTCTGCTAGATGTTAGCTATCAACTTACATCATCTTACTGGAGTAAAGAACAACAGATATAGGTATATAGGTCCACATCTTGTCCTTTTTCCTATTTCCTCTCTCCAGCTCATTTTCAAATCTAGTTAAGGTAATGATCATGTTATTCATAAATCACATTAATGTACATATATTTGCATCTAGAGTTACGTTCCAGGTGACTGTTTTATCTGCAAAATTACTTTTTACTCTGTTTTTTACCACTGCCTACCTGAAGAGTTTGAATACTGGATGGTTGAGTATATTAGTATATCATAAAAGGGGAGGAGGAGCTGATATGCAGCTGTTTGCCATGCAGTAGTAGTTCAGCAGGAAGCAAACCAATTCCAGCTGTATTAAGCAGACAGTCTATGAGAGTCTGCCGGTATGTATTCCAGCTAGTTCTGTGCCCCTCTGGCCACTCTAAAGCTGGAGATACATGTTGTGGGTTCTTTTTTATTAACAGAAGAGAGTCTGTGAAACATACCGTCACTTCTACAAAACCTGAGAATTTTCTAAAACAAACTGCAGGTGCTATTACAACATGACAGTATTGTGTGACTGCCTGACTGTTTTTTGTTCAATTACTTATATTAATGTCTTAACGGATTAATTAAATTATATTTATGTGACCCTTTCCAGGGGGAAACAGGATTTGCTGGTTTTCCTGGACAACCTGGCTATCCAGGCGTGCAGGTAAAAATGCAAACAAACACACATGTGTGCATGTGCACACACCCCCCTAGAAATGCTAATGATTCCTTCCAAACGTACCAGCTTATCAGACCATTTCCTCTTCTATAGTCACAACTGTTTCTGAAATTTACAGTTCTTGTGATAGCCATAGTTACCTAACAAAGTGGTAGCAAATAACAACATAAATAAACATTCATATTTGGTGCACGAGAATGAAAATTTCATTTTGCATGCCACAGGAATTGGTTAATCCCAATTGCCAATAGTTACCTTTAACTATACCAGTACAGCTATCTAATCTATGAATGGTAGTACTCCCAGAGTATTTCCCAGAGACGTATGCTAGGTAAAGGAACCTGCTATTTAGGTAACAGTATGATCCTATAAACATTGGTCCCTGAGCTAGTGTGACAATTGGCATCAAATGAGGTGGCAAAATTTGATTCAGATGGGCTTGCTTGCATGACTTACCAAAGTCTCTTTGCATGTGTTCAACCTGTTCACATAAGAGCTTTTCCAAGATGGTTACCAGAATGGAGATTGGACTCCTTCACACCAGCTTTGATTAAACATTTCCTACTTTTGCTTGCTTAGACGATGTTAGCTGTTTTGGTTTGTTTTAGAATACATGCTGCTTTCCAGTAGGGGTTAGAAGCATAGTTGTCATATCTGGGGAGCTAAACAGTAAAAGACGAGAATATTCATCTGAAAAGCATGGAAGAGATGCTTAATGCCATTTCAGAAGACCCAGGTACCAGTTTAGTGACATTTCAGAATATAAATTAATGGAATTACCTTCTTCAGGCTGCACAACCAATGATCATACTGCAATTCTGACTAACAACAAAAACTTGAATTAAGGGAAACTATTATATTTTCTATGGAATCTACAATGCTGAAGCACATTCAGAAAGAAAAGCCAGTTCTGGATGCTACTCTAGAAGGAGCAAAGAAGCAGTGAATGTAGCCAGGGGGAAGCTCTAGGGAGTCTGGGATAGTGTACAAGTGGTCATCAGTGTATGAGCAGGAGGAGGAGTGAAATGCTGCAGCGAAGAAGGTGGGTGACGGGATCATCAGTAGAGACAGCAGGGTTGAATAAGCTCATATTCAAATTTTTCACAGTACAGAGGACAAAAACAATACTGTAGAATTTGTGACACTGACAAACTTACCTCTAAATACAAAAGTCAAGTGTCTATTTCTCTCTGAAATAATTTTTTTGTAAAGCTGCATATAAAACAGTAACTTTCCTTAAAGCACAAGTGGTTGCACCTGTGAAATCAGAGGAATGACACTCAAGAGATTTTAGTATGAATCACTTCTGTTATAAATTGAAGGTTAAGTAGGGAACACGCTCTACATAATCTGTGATGACAAAAGGAAATAAACTGTGGCTGGTCCAAACTTCGCATAAGTAGTATACTGCTAAAGACACAGTTGAAAGCTGACAAATAAAAAGCAACAAACAGGTTTTCAGGAATCAGGTTTACAAATGAGAAATGACAAGCACATGGAGTAGATAAGTAAAAGTACAATAAAAACATCTGGTTTAGTCACAGGCTTACTTGTTTCAAAGCTAGGGCTGCCAGGAGAGTACTACATCAACTTCTTCAGCCAAGATTTCATTTATATAGTCATACTTGGGGAAAAAAAAATTGTCCATGGATGTTCATTTTTTCTGCCATTTGCCCATTAGCAGCTTCACAACAATGTGGGATCATTCAGATACTAATTAGATAGAAACATTGCATGTCTTAACAGAAAGATCATTACAGTCCGTTACTCACCCAAACTAGAATCAAACCTTAATGTTGTATTGTTAAAAAGTACTCATCCTGATGTGCATATTGTTCTAGTTTGGAGCATCATTAATAAACTTGAGCCAAGATGTTGCATAGAGAGAACAGTGCATTTTTCAGTCTCCATTGATTAGCCCAGAGCCTGAGAAGCCATCAATTAACACTATAAACATTAAGCAAAGAATAATTAATTGTTGGTAGAGTATACCAGGGAAAAGTTTGAATGCCTGCAATAATGACTTGGAAAGATGAAATTCCAATTGCTAATACATGGAGCAAAAGAAAACGAATCAAGTATGGATACAACTGAAAAAAAAAACCAAACCACACAACTGAACCAAACCAAAACAGGTTAACTCATAAGGAATGCAAAATTCAGAATGATTGCACACATGCTGTAGTTTTACTTGAATAAATCTGATTATTCCTCAAAAGTGCAGATCTATCTAGTCTTCATCAACTGTTCATCTGGCCTCACCGGATGTTGCTTCTGATCTGCTAAAAATCACATATACTGGAGGAACAAGAATATGATTAAAACCCCTCTGAGAATAACCCGTCCTCATGTAGGTTTCGAGAAATAAACACATTCAAAATAGAATCTAAGATACATCCAGATTTAAGAGAAAGAAAGAGTCAGGAAAAAAACAGTTGCATTCAAATTAGATTTCATCTTTAAAAAAATGTTAACTTTTGCTTAAAGCAAGGAATGGATTTAAGGCGTTGTGGACATACCTTTTGATCCTTAAGTGCAGACAGTAGCAACGCTGAGTGCCAGTAACATGCCCCTGCTGCAAAGGGAGGTAACAGCATCCGGGGCTGCGTTAGGAAAAGTATTGCCAGCAGGCTGAGGGAGGCCATCGTTGCTCTCTGCTCAGCACTGGTCTCCATCCTTGGAGATACTCTAAAGCTGTCTGGACATGGTCCTTGGCAAACCAGCTGTAGATGGTCCTGCTTCAGCAGGGGAGTTGGACAAGATGCTCTCCAAAGGTCCCTTATTACCTCAACAATTCTGTGATAAGTACGAAAAAAGACAGAAGGCAACTTCAGACAAAATACAAGAGGATGAGACCTGTTGAAATCACTCTGAGACCATTTGTCTCTGCTACATTTGTCTCTGTGTCTCATTAAAATAATGAATGGTCTTTCTACAGGAAGTGCAAAATGTTCCATCAACATTAACATTATATAAAGCTATAGAAACTTACAGAAGAAATGTAGTTTGTTTAATGCTTAATAGGGATGTCAGTAAAACTGATAAATGATTATAAGCTTTCATTTTAAGAAGACTCCAGGTTATACATGAGAGATATGCTTCCGTTGGATGTTTTTGGCATTTTTTTTTTTTCAATAAACTGTTGGCAAGTCAAGTCTCCTGAAATTTTTATGGGAAGAGAAAATTGTATCAGTCAACAAAATAATCCAAACATATGTATGCCACTGTGTAGGAGTGTACCAACAGTGAAAACACAGCAAGTATGAAGCTGCCATCCAGGGTGGGTCGTAAGACCTAACAGCGTAAAGACAGATTTTCAGAGACCACCACTGGAATTTGGCACTTATGGAGACACCAAGAACTGAAATTTTTGATCCTGGCTCATTGACTCTTCAATTTTCTTTTGTGTTCTGGTTGTGTCATTTTAAAATCAGCATGAAAGTCATATAAGACTTGGCCTATATCCATCTATTGTACAAATCTTTCATACTTTCATCATCATTAAATTAATTTTATATCCCAGAATAATTTGTAAGTTTATCAGAGGAAGAAATATGCTAGGTTTATTTTCTCTTTTCTGCCACGCAGAACACTCTTCTCTGTCAATAGGGAAGACAAATTTACATTCCTGTTTAAAATAGCCAAAGATGACACAATGATGCTATTTCATTATGCAAGATACAGTCAAAGGAAAAAGGCCAGTTAAAAGGCCAAAGATGAAGAGGAGCTTGACAAGCTGTTAGTGATAGCTCCAGAACTGTTTAAATATCATAGAGATATCAATTAACAAAAAAAAAAAAAAGCCCACTAAGAGGCAGGGACTCCTTGGTTTTTGTTGTGTAAGAATGGGTATCCAGTTTTGCCTTCCCAGTTCTTCTTGTCCATGTCCTAAAAAGCCCTGAACTCCAGTCCCAGGAATGCAACCTCACTACGCAGTTCCCACATTTGCCGCCTTGTTTTCTCAGTTCCCGTTTGCTGCAGAGAGCAGGGTTGATTCCTAATCTACAAAGCAAAAAGTCTAATACAATTTGCCACATAAAAGACTTCCCTGACGTCCACTTCACTTGCAATTCTAAATATCAAAATCCAAGCTAATTTAGAAATCCTCCAAGCAGAAGTGATTTTCCTTGCCATTAGTAGACTCTTTTATGTTTCCCCGAGGCAGATGTTTTAAACTTATTATGAGAACTTTGAGTATCTCTTACCATCAAGAGTATCTGTCAGGTTGTGAAACCTCTTTTCTTAATGCTTATCTGTCATCATAGAATTAATTTCCAAATTCTGCTATAGAATTTTAAGGCAAATAATTACAGCTTGGTTGTTAAATCAAAACGTCTCAATTAAATAGGGTACTGATTTACTGTAATTTATTTGTCTTTACAATACATGAATGAAATCAAATTCAGCAGTCATAAGTTCTGAAGAGTCAAATAGATACATGCGATAGGTATGTTACTGTTTAGTCACTGGTATCCTGAAAGATAATGATTATTTAAAAACTTGTTGCCTGGTTTTAAATGCTATGAAGTGTCAAAATCAAGTTTCCCAGGAGATATGTGTCACATCCTTACATGCCCCACCATTGTTACAATTTTCAGTTATGTGCTAGCACTCTGCATATTTGTATCTATCAGTAACATTTATTGTTGGACTCTTACAGGGGGATCCAGGAGAAAAAGGGCCCCCAGGTCCTCCTGGAGCTGTTGGAACTCTTCTGCCTCCTATAAAAGGTTATAGATAGTTTTAACTAGTCTTTCTGCTGTAGGGCCTATTTTGCTAAGGTGTTTGAAAGTGTTCATTAGGGATTCAGGGGACAGGATCCTAAAACATTATCTTCCTAGTGGCCATATTCTGTGTGTGTTTGTTTCTCACTGATCTGGAACTACGTTAAACATTCAAGTCTCAGATTAAATGTTCATGTGAAAGAACTTTACGCATACAGTCACATCTGGATCTGCAGGACTATCCCCAGTTATTGGACCTAAGCATATTGAGGAAAAAGCTATGAAAAATAGCCCATGCTGGATAATGGACGGCAAATAAGAAAATGGGATGTCCCATTGTGATTTAGAATTCCAATTTTCAGAATTGCCACAACACACAGACTTTAGACTACAATTAAGCTTCCTATTGCATAGCAGGGGTGAAATCCTGCAATGAGTACTCTCAGCAGAATACCTTCTTATCTAAGCCTTAGGCTGCTTTTTTATGTCTCAGCTCCTTTTATCTCCATCTTTATAATCTAATTGGTGAAAAGGTGTGTGTAAGGTCTTACCTCATAGCAGAATGCAGTGGGCAAGAGCCAAGCCTGCTGCCTGGAAGGGATTTGCTTTGGCATCTCACGCTTAGGGAACCTGTATTGTAAGAACATTTTAACAGAGAACTTCTCATAAATTGTATTTCTAGGACAGCAAATGCTGATCGTGAACACAGAAGTAACAACACAGCCCCAGTTCATCAGAACCTCCCCATTAGATAGGGGTCTGAAAATCAATTAAATTTCTTTTTATTGACTTCTGTGTGTTTCCAGCCTATGCAACAAAAGACTTAACCCCATGCTTCGTATCTCAAGTAGCATTTAAAGTTAATCATGTACATGGTGTCTGAGAAGATACATTCTTCAAAGAAAGAAGCCTTTATCAGAATTGTTTGAGAACAGAACTACTACCAGTATCTTGCTTTTCCAATTTAACTAAGCCCTTTATATCTGTTTCTGGTTTTCTTTACCACTGTGTAATTGCAATTTTTAACCTTATTCATTATAGCAATTTTGAAAATATAGTTGGGATAATTTCAGCTAAGATGATCCTGAAATGACCTCCCTGTGCGCAATGCCAAATTGCCAAATGTGCGTAACATTTATTTTAAATGCTACATGTATTTATTTTGGGCAAACACTTCTCTCAGCATTCTGAAACATGTAGCACAAAGATACTGTTACGGAATGATGAAGACTTAAAACTTTGCCCAGGAAATGGGCAGGAATCCATAGAAAAGTAACCAAATCCTCCCACCTTAAAATTAAATTGTTACACATTCAAACATGTTTCATAAAGACAAAAGTTGTTACTGTATTTTACTTTTGTGTAGTTCCCAAATTATAATTTTGGTTGCACTTTAATTTAGATTTAAGCTGTCAATTGCATAAGGTGTTCAATTCACCGGTTTTTATAATTCTGTGTAGGTCCACAAGGAGATCCTGGATTTCCAGGTCCTGCTGGTGATCTGGGGTCAGTTGGACCAATTGGTCCTGCAGGCTTGCTGGGAAGACCAGGAGATGATGGAACAAGTAAGAGAAGTAGCGGATAAAATGTGAACTATATACCAGTAGAGGAGAAAGCAGCTAAAAGAAAACTGGGTTTTGTTCTTGTTTGATGCAAGTCACCGACTTAAGGATTTGAGCTGTACAAAGAGTTCAGTAAAAGTGTTAGCTCAGCTCTTAGTGGCCAAAAAAGAACCAAAATGATCCAAACGGAACATTAGGAATTACTAGAACAAGAACAGAGGACAAAGCAGAACACTACTGTGCACCGTAAATACATGTTATGCCTGTATATGGAATGCTGTGCTCAAAAATTCTGTTCTCCATCTCAAAAAGATATAAAAGAAACTGAGGAAGATGACTTTGCTCTCTATAAGGAACTAGATTAACTGGGATGTCTGGAAATGAGATAATGGGGAGGAGGAGGAGAAGCATTTGAAGGTCTGAAGTAGGAGCCTCTTTTTCTGGGAATCCTGGGAAACCTAAAGATTTAAGATTTAAGTCTTTGTTATATAGAAGCTCTTCTTCAGGACAGTTCTGAATAGTCTGTAATTTCCTCCTTGATATCTTGTAGTAATTGTTACTATGAAGCTGTATGGGCCATATACTATTATTTTCTTTATAGGTCTGCCTGGCCTGCCAGGAATAAGCGGGGCACCAGGACCTCAAGGTTTTCAAGGTGACCCTGGTTTGCCTGGAACAGGTGAATCAATTGCAGGAAGACCTGGACTTCCTGGACCACCAGGCCTACAAGGACAGCCAGGAAGACAAGGCTTACCTGGACTACCCAGTAGGTTCAACAGCAATTTATATGGCAGGAATATCACTCTGCATATTAACAGATTCATTACTTTTGTTTACTCCTACAAAAAAAAAAAATAGAGGTGAAAAGTGGATTTTGACAGGTGTAGAAATGTTTTATTTCCTATTAGTTGTTAGTTAGTGACATGTCAAGATTTTCATAATTTTCTGGGTGATTTAAATGCACAAAGTAACATATATGAAAAATGTCCCTAAAATATATCACTTGAAGTTAAAAACACAGTAAACTGGGGAGAAAACCCAAATCAGCATACTTTAGTAAAGAAACAAGAGCCATAAAATTCTACAGTGGAAAAAGGAAGAAGTAGTGGCAATGAAAAAACCATGTGTCAAGATCAGCTCTGGCCAGGCTGACTCTTGTAATATGATCTATAAGCAACAACTTGTAACGCATTTCATAAGATCTCTAACTTTAATATAAGGATAACAAGAGAAGGGAGAAGAGAACATGTGAACCAAGTTGTGGAAACAGTCAACCTGATTTATACTAGATGTACAATTTGCTTTTTCAAAGGTGTCATCTGTACTGACAGAGGGATCCCCGGAGAACCTGGAGCAAAAGGTCAGATAGGCCTTCCAGGAAGAAAAGGTGAAAAAGGAGAAAAGGGTAAGTATGCCTGGAGAGCAACAATTTGAATATGATACATCAGATACATCAGACCTAAATTTGCAAGAAGTTTATGGTAACTTAGAAGATAAGGCCCATCAAAGCGTGGAGTTAAATGGCCTGTTAGCATTGGGCCTTCTAAGTCGGTAGAGTCATGTCAGTGCAGTGGTTATTCAGCACTATAAAAAGAGACTGATATGCTTCACTCCTTTGAAGGCCATAATGAGATAAAATGGTCTCTGCACTTCTCACACAGAAAAGAAGGGCAGTGTTATTTTTTGTGTATTAATTTTGCAGCTGTTTAATGTAGTTTTGATGCACTCACGTAGGAAATCGAGGCCTCTGCTCATGTAGCGCTGGTCCTCCTGGTCCCCGTGGTATGCAAGGACCTCCAGGTGCTCAAGGAAAGAAAGGACAAATGGGATACCCTGGAAGACATGGGGAAAAGGGCGATCCAGGCATATCCGGTGCAATGGGATCACCAGGGCTCCCTGTGAGTAGTTTTCATGAGCTTCAATAAATAAATAACATCAAGTTACCCCTTACCCGGGAGGCATTTAAGCGGGGTGGTGGAGAAACTGCCTCGGAAAACTACCTGAAAGTTTTATCTACTATCGTTTCTTACAGTCTTGCTGGAGGATGTGTTTTATACATAGAAACATAAAAAATTACTTCTTTTCCTCTATAAACTTGTCAAGTCATAGATCCTTCTGACAATACCAGGTACCTAACTAGATGTAGATGAAATTTTTTTGCTGGCAGCTTTGTGGGCTTTCCCTCAGCAAAAAATTGTCACTTACCTGCTACTATGTTCACTTGTGGAAGGACAGCCTCATCCAGCAGCCACCACACTCCAGAGAATCCCTTCCTGGGCAGCCTCCGTGGATTGTGGGTTGAGTCTGCGGTGGAAAGAGCTTGTGAATTGTTTGCATCTGAATATTCTTACATTTAGAGCCACAGCTATATATGGCCATGGACCTGATTCTTCTAGTGTTACAGTTTCTTATAGTTGTGTATCTGTGCATTTGGCAGAGTCAGGCTGAAAAAGCCAGGTGCCGTTCACACACAACTTTATAGATACCAGAGATAAGCGTTTCTTTTTGGTTTGTTAATTTAATTGGCCTGGCTTTGGGAAACAATGCAAGAGTTAGATATAGATACCTATTTTTCCCCTCAATTCCCACATTGATTCCTTGCTGGAGATAACTGACTTTTTCTTCAATGTTAAGGGGATACCTGGTTCTGCTGGACAACATGGTGAAAAAGGAGAGAAGGGAGATCCAGGAAGAGTTAGAATAAAAGGTAAGTGCACATTTTATTGTTAGCCTTTCTGTTTTCTATACAATGCCTAGGCATAGTGTAAGAAAACCATATTCATTTACTTTTTATTAAAGTCGTTAATTTAGTAAGTGACTGAAGCCTAGAGGTCATGTATATCCCGACTCCTTTCTTGGTACCATCTCGTTTGTTTTCTTCTTGCTGAACACAAGATCAACACAGGATTTTGTGTTTTTTATTCTACAGTTCAGTCATAAAACAGTTTTAACAGCTTGTTATTAATGCTAACAAATGACTTTTCATGTCATATGATTGATAATCAGGGTCTTACAGAGGTCTTTATAGCAAAGACTAAGCAGACTACAATTATTGTGAAATCATGAAGAAATACTATTGCATAGAAGCCACTCAACGTCTCAATGGCTATTCAGATTCCTGCTTCTATTTCTAAAAATTACTCTAGACCAGGCATTGAAGAGAAACAATAGGCCACTAGTTGCACAACTGAAATTCTTGTAATTAAATAGATCAAAACCTCTCCATGGTTATGGTTATGATTTGCAAAAGCAAAAGAAACAGAGAACAAGAAATTACAGCAATCTGATGGCAAAGTTTAGTTAGAAATGCTAAACTAATTATTCAGACAAAAGATTGACCATCTTATTGTTTGTGAAACGTTAGCAGAGCTTTGGATGCCTGTGTTTGTTTACAGATGTTGGAGCAGGGAAAACATTTGCTGTTTATTTGCAAATGATTTCTTGACATAGCAAAATGAATCTTTGGGTTAGAATATTGTTACTGTCCTTCATGCAAAAAATTGCATTTTCATAAATATCAGTGCAAAAGAAATCTAGGGTTAAAAAAAAGAATAAAGAAAAAATTAAAAATGTTTTTGGGAATATTGATGAAGATATTCTGCATCAGATAGCATTGCTATATCCTGATTTCACTGAAATCAAGAATAAAACTGACTGATTTAAATAGAAAAATGTTTTCACTCTATATATAGCAAGAACAAAAGTTACGTTCTTGTGGTGTCTGTAAACATGTCTTTTACAGAGAGACCAAATTGTTCCATGAGGTGTGCAACTACATACTGCCTTACTGAGCCTAAAGTACCCCATTAAGGAAATTTGAATTCAAGAACTGGAAATACAGATATGATATACATACAGATATGATGAATGGTTACCCAGCATTTACCTGAGCAGAAATAACAAAACCCAAAACTCATTGCAAATATTATACTTATTTTTTTAAAAATTCTTTTAAGGAATAAAAGGTGACAGAGGTCCTACTGGGGTTCCAGGATTTCCAGGCCAAAGAGGTAATGATGGCAGAGATGGGGAACTAGGATTGCCTGGGGAAAAAGGAGATGAGGTATGTTTGATTTTCACAGAATCTTTTTCCATTTCAGTTAATATATTGTCTTATGAAAGCACTAGCTACTTAAAGAAAAGTATCATTTTATTCCAGATTTCTAGCAGATTAATCACTTTTATCATTTTATGTTAGCCTAGTTCAAAAAACCCATAGTTTTTTTCTATTGAAAAACTATCGCCTTGGAAGTATTACTGTTTATTTTGGTATTCCTAAATATAATGTCTGCATATATTACTGTGTGCCAATATTACGGAATCAGGAAGGAAAAAACACCCACAAAATTTTACCCTTTGTTCCTATTGCCCTTGAATATTTAAAACTGCTACTATTATCCATGTAGTCACTTCATTGTGAAAGAGTGGTTTCTCCAGATAATTCTCTAACATGGCTTTTGATAATCAGAGACAGGAAAGAAATTAGGTCTTGTTACTTCTTATCAACAATTTCTTTCTTTTAGGGAGATTCTGGAGTACCACTGCCAGGTGATAAAGGATTCCCTGGTGTCCCAGGACTTCTTGGGGTAAAAGGACAGATGGGATTGCCTGGTTTGGGGTTTCCTGGCCCTCCAGGAGTCAGAGGTAGCCCTGGAGACTTTGGTGATACTGGTAGTGTTGGGCCACCTGGTCCAAAGGGCCAGAAAGGTAATTGTGAATATTTACATTAAGAACCAAACAACAAAATACATGTTTGGTAGCATTCATTACAGTTTCGTATGTAATATATACAGCATTATTAATTTATAGTGAAAATAAATTTTGGCAAGCTCAGTGGTCACCTCTCAGCCACTGAGAGGTACAATGCTGTCAGCATTTAGCAGCAGACACTAGTGGGAATATGAATTGCTAGGGGCCTCAAGCCTGCAAAGCACCACTTGCATGCTATCAGAGGAATTATTTTCTGGAGTGAAGAGTATTCCTGAGTGTAAGGATTTGCATGGCAATGCTTTTTTGCTGAAGGGGCAGGAAAATACAACTCATACTTAAGGCTTGGCCTGTTTTTTGGTTATAAAAAATCCCTACCAAAATAAAAAAAAAAATCTACACTGATGGCAATATGTATGAACCAGAAATATATATAGAATACAAATGAAAATACAGTTTATTTCTTGCAATGGAGACTATTGCAAAGACAAATTTCTGCAACAAGTTAAAAAAAAAAATCTCGGTCTTTGCAGAATACAATTGTATTACAACATTTTTATCACTACCAAAAATCTATACAAAATAAGCGTCAAGAAAAACATATTTTAAGATTCTCCATCAAACCCAAAGTAATATGGAAATAACAATGTGCATAAGCAATCCCTTCTGTTTACCTTTGCATATCTGATTGGTTAGTTCCACAGAAATATTACAGTAAGTGTTCAGACTCCGTTTATTCTAAAATTAAATAGTCCAGTTTCTTTCTCCTTGCTTCAGGTGAGACTGTCTGCATTACGTTACCATACCCTGGAAATCCAGGTCCCCCAGGTTTTAAAGGTGCTCAAGGTATGTTTACAGATAGGAAATTTTTTTTGTCTTAATTGAAATGGAGTTTTACATGGCTAAGTAAAAAAAAAAAAAAAAAAAAAGCTATCCTAAAAAGATATGCTGTTCTAGTTTTTTCAGCAGATACATGTCTTAGTGTAAAACTGCAAATGCATAGGAATATATTCATCTAATAGAACCAAGGGCTACACAGCTGCAGTGTGCAGTATCAAAAGGCGTGCAGGCTGCCTCCATAGAAATGACTAAATGAAGGTAGCTTGAAACTCCATCCTGCCTCAATTAAAATGCATGAGAGAGTCTGTAAAATACGCAGATGGCTGGAGTCAGATAAGACCTTGAATACGTACATCTGGATACCATGGAAAATAAAAAGGTGTGCGAGGCAAAGATATGCTGCAGGTCTATAATTTCTAAAATGGTATTGCTCATGGCAAGCTGCAACTGAGCCTTAAAATCTGAATACTTACTACCAGTACTTCAACTTGTTCAACTTCATTTAAATTCAAAGAACTCATCAAGGAGCTGGCAAAATGTTTCTTGTGGTCACCAAAACATTTGAAATACCCAAGAAAATCCTAATCAGAACAAATAGAGATACTGGATTTTCAAGCTCCTTAATATGGTATTACACAGCTCCCTGACATCAGTGGTGGCTAAAATATACAGAGACATGAAGGAACGGGGATTAGCGTATTGAGCTCATGTGCACCGTTCCAGAAGCAGCATATAACACAGGACAATATAAGAATTTGAGTTGACACCTGTCATTCACTAAGTTAATATTGTTGATATCCTGTAAACATTAGAACGTTATAGGAGATGTTTTTTTTTTAATTTACTTTGGTGACTTGCAGTCTGCTGTTTATGGATTATGGAACAAGTCCATTTATAAAAACAGCAACCATGCATGGCTGTCACTTGGGTGGTGGCTCTTGCCCAAAATGTCAGAAGCAGATGAAATCCACTTGTCTTCAAAGTACATGAATTTGGATGGGATAAAGATGCAATGCTGTTTCCTTAGATCACACATTTTAGAGCTCTGGCCAGGTTTTACATATTTTCCTTCTGTTTCCAGGACCAAAGGGTTTAAAAGGACTCCCCGGTCGTCCTGGACCAAATGGATTTGATGGGCAAAAAGGCCATCGAGGCAGGCCAGGAGCAGGAATCCCTGGGCCAGAAGGTGAATTGTGCTTATCTTAATCCAGGAGACCTGCTGGTCAAGCTGTAACACATACATGCAGGGTAAGGTAGCTACCATGGAAGAACAGAATAGGAACCGCATTTCAATGAAAGCTAATGGAGGAGGAATCTTTACCAGTTTCCCTTTCTTTCCTCCAGCATTGCAGGTGCTGCAATAACCTATAGTTCAGTGTCCAGAGAGGTAATATTCTCAGAAAACTGAGAATAATTAGTATCATTTTAGCAAAGGGATTGAATTGGACAAGAGTGACACAAGATAGATGCTGCCCCAAAGAGAACCACTGTCACTTCCCACAGGAATAATTACCTCCTTCAACCCTTGTGTATCATTAGCTGTAAATGAGAAAGCTGTATGACATATTTTTCTTTGCAAAGTGGTAATTTAATTCCAGTTAAATTTGCATTATAATATTCCACAGTTTTGGGGAAAAAAAAACCCAACTTCTGAATTATGCCCTATTTGAATTTAAAAATCCTATCAACAGGCTTTCGAGGCAAAGCTGGTGATCCTGGTGATGAAGGTGAAAGAGGATATACAGTTGATGGCAGAAATGGCCCCCCAGGTCCACCTGGCATAGATGGTCAGAAAGGTGTTCCAGGTGATATCACGTATGGTCCTCCAGGAATCCCAGGCAAGAGGGGACTGCCAGGACCCCCTGGTGCACAAGGAGCAAGGGGTGATCCAGGTGTTCCCGGGCTTCGAGGTATGAGCTGGTTTTTATGAAGCATTTCCATGTGTTCAAAGGAGAAAATCTGAGCAAAGACAGTCCTGATTCAGATAAAACTTACTCTTTATCTGGATCCATAATGGTGACTGTGAGCAGTATACCCTATTTTTCCATTGACGCTTTTACAGTTAAGGTTGATCAGCTGCTGAGGAGATCTGCACTATGGGAAGGGGCAGATGCCTTTACCCAGTCCATGGAGTAAAATTGCAGCTTCCTATTCTCACTACTTGCTGATTAGTGGCCATATGTGCTGAGGGCTTCCTGCTCTGCCACACAGACAGTCCCTGCCTCAGATTGCTTCCTCAAATCTGAAAGAACTGGCAAAAGGTGGGAGAACACTCAGGGAGGGAAGAGTGAATTTCTTTGCCCAGACTTACACAATATAATCCTCAGTATCTTGGGAGCTACACTTCCCATTTCTGCAGGGGAGTTTTGCTGGTTGCTGCAGATGTCTCCACAGTGCCACTTCCTGCCCACTTCATAGCAGATATTGCTGTTTCCTTTTATAGGTTTTCCTTTTGCCCAGCCCTAAGCAGACACACATGCCCTCCCGTGCAGGGAACACCGATAGAACTGGCCCCAGTGCTGCCCAGCTGGTGCAGGCCAGTGAGCGCTTTCCATTCTGCTCTTACACAGCAGAAACTAGTTTTTCGTGCCCTACAGTCAT
Source organism: Tringa tobata (assembly GCA_033628505.1). Taxonomy (NCBI): domain Eukaryota; kingdom Metazoa; phylum Chordata; class Aves; order Charadriiformes; family Scolopacidae; genus Tringa; species Tringa tobata. The sequence continues at coordinate 4,209,730 of JAHREE010000034.1, forward strand.
TCTTGCCTATAGGTGAGAGCTGAATTCGTATTTGTTCCTTAAAGAAAGAACCTCTCCACAACAGCCAGTTCTAAATTGCGGAAAAGCATGTTTCCACAAACTATGCAGAGTGTACAATGTTTTACTTCTGCTAATGTTTTTTTGTTTCCAGGACAGCCTGGGACCCCAGGATTTCCAGGTGCCAAAGGTTTTAGAGGCCCAGAAGGTGACAGAGGAGCACCAGGCTGCCCAGGCTTCCCTGGTCCACCATGTGACCCGGGCTTACCAGGGCCACCAGGACTCAGAGGTGCCACAGGCCTGCCAGGACTTCAAGGTACACAACATCCATCAGGTTCCCTCAAAGCATCTTTTCTAGCAGATTTAATCACATGATTTTTGTGGCCACCATGCCAAATATTTCCATGGGAGCTGCTCATTAGTGGGGGTGTACATTATGTTTTGTGCGTTTCCTTAAACTCAATGAATGTACAGTGTGCATCTCAGATGTTTCCCAACTTTCCTTCCCTTCCTAAACCATTTCTTAACTGGCCAAATCACAGTGTGTTCGCTGTAAAGTAACAAACAGAAGAGTTATCTCTTACTCTACTACTCTTACTACTAATGAGTAGCTTAACTGAGCTCCTGTCAGTACTGTGATACTTTTATCTTCCTTATTCTTAAATGGAAGAGTTTAGGGAGAGCTAGGAGACATATATATCAAAAGTATTTACTAATGAGTTGGGATTTTTCACAGGGTGCTTGTACTGATATGTCTCTCACTGAAGAAATACAAGAAAAAAAACATTCCAGGTGAAAAATCTAGGCAGAACCAGGGTTCCAGTATGATAACAAAGTTTCCAAATTATTTTGCCATGTTTGATGATACTCAAATTTATACCAAAATCTATCACTTTTTACTTTTTAGATACAATTGCTCAACCCTTTTCCTGCACTTACATACATAAATTAAAGCTCTTTTTCTCAGGCTTACCAGGCTTTAAAGGTCAGAAAGGAGACAGGGGCCTACCTGGGCCACCAGGAATCAAAGGTCTCAAAGGCTCTCCCGGCTCACAAGGTCCCCCAGGTCCTCCAGGCTCCCGAGGACTTCCAGGTCTTCCAGGCAATAAAGGACCACCTGGTTTCCCAGGACAACCAGGTATGTTAAGCACCCTGCAAACCACCACATCTATAACTTCTCTTGTAGAGGGAGCTATTTCTACTGCTGTTAAAGCTAGGAAGTACTTTGCACACTCCTCTTTGTCCATCTTCGAGAATAAGACCCTGCAGCAGGGAAGAGGCAATAACAATAGCATCCTTTGTTATTTCTCTTATAATAAAAACAAAGGGACAGAAATAGTTTGATGCATCTTGGTGCATCCTGGTGCTTTAGTTGTTTGACAGCACTGACATATTTCCATGTCTTATTTCCTGACTATTTGTAATAGGTTCCTGTTATAATATGCCACCATAAAAACAATGTACTTTCTTTTACATCCAGACTATCTCCTTTTCTGACACAGTCTGTGATTGTATGCTGATTAACAGGTGGAGAAATAGCTTCATGTTATGTCTAATACCTGTAAAAAATGTGACCTTGGTCCCAAATCATCACTAGGCTAACAGGCAAAAGTTCTGAATAACTGTAGCAAAATCCTGTTCTCCTTTGTCTGTCTTCTGGACAGTAGGAGTCATGATTTCCAGTAGCCACATGCAAAATCTGGTGGTGTCTTAGGCGATGCATTGTATTTTAAAAGTGCTTTAGTAGCAAGCTTATCCTAAATCTTCAGGGGTAGCAGCAGGGATAGAGGAGATGTCTGTTAACTTCAAGGCAATCTGGATTTCAAGACAAGTTTGATCTTGGCATGAAAACATGCTCCAACTATTGATTTTCTAGCTTTGCTAGGAAAGTCCTTTCTTAAGGGGTGCTTCTAAACTTCCTGCCTTTTGCTTTATACTCTTCCTTAGAATATGACAGCAACAGCATAGCAGACTGAATATGTAAATAAAGTATTTAATATTACCAGGAAGGAAAGGGATTCAAGGACCCCAAGGATTCCCAGGACTCCCAGGGACACAAGGCCCAATGGGAATCTCCGGTGTAAAAGGTGAAGAAGGAAAAATGGGTCCACCTGGGCCTAGTGGAGAATGTGGGGATATGGGATTAAAAGGTTTGTAAAAAAACTCCACTTCACTCTGTAGTTGTTTAGTTATGTGTTTAGCTTTGTCACTGCTGTGTTCGGAATATATTTACTTTTTCTTTTTGTTATAAGGGTATATTCACTTCTATTTTCAGAGATAGTAAATCCAGTTATCTCACTTATGAATGCATAATGAAAAATAACTAAAGAAAAATTAATTCCAATCAGATCATTAGGTGCATTTATCACTAAATGAAACAGAATAAGATCATTTGTTTAAACAAACCTTGAATTTTGTCCTGTACACATCTGAAACTTTGGATTTTTCAAGTTTTCTATCATACTGTCTGTGTCAATCTATGTAAAACATACAGGAAATAATCGCTCTAAATATTTACCTGTGAAAGGGAATTAACCAGCTCCAAGGTGCAATCTCAGAAAGTATGCTGTGGAGTGGACAATACAATTGCCATCTTTCATATTCTAGACAAACAGGGAATAATTCTGATTTAACATCTCCACGGTTACTACTCAATTAACTAAAAACCAAGAGGATAATAAATTCTGTTAGCATTGAGCCCACTGAAACAACTGAGAACTGCATTCATATTTGAAGACTTTCTCTGTTAGGGAAGTCTTCACTAAAATTGATTTTCAGGACATGTCACTCGTGATTATTTACTTACATTCCATCTGCTTGGTTCACAGGTGAAAGAGGGCCTCCAGGAGACAGTGGCTGCATTAACATCCGTCTTGAGAAAGGACAAAAAGGGGAACCAGGGTTTCCTGGTGAGAACGGGTTTAGAGGTGAAAGAGGTAAGTTCATAAAATAAGGCACACACATTCATCTGACACAAATTGCTGGTGGTTTTCATAGCTGCAGTAACATCCAGCAACTTTACTGTGTTCATAGATTCTTAAAACTATCAGCTAGTTTCTTTGGACAATTACTAAATCAATATACCAAGTGTGAAAGCACAGCTATGTAGTCAAATAATGGTTTGACTATATTGGTCATTATCTTGTTCTGCAATTAACTCCAGGTGAAAAAGGCAATACTGGTCTCAGAGGCACCCCAGGATTTCCAGGGAAGAATGGCGTCCCAGGACTGCCAGGTGACCATGGTGACATTGGACTGATGGGCTTTCCAGGATCACGGGGTTTCCCAGGACCAAGGGGCTTTAAAGGAATTACAGGTTTTCAAGGACAACCAGGTGACCAGGTAAACAAAGGGGTAGTGAGATGTCCTGAACTTTGCAGTTATCCCCTGTCTTCAAGAAATATGATGATAGGTACTTGCTTCTATTGTATTGACCCATTAGATGTTCCTCCCGAGAAGAGACTGCCAGTATACTAAATAATCAAATTCCATTAAATTCCTTAATACAGCAGTTCAATGCTCTGATTACATTTTAGCAGGAATTGTAGTCAGGGTCAGCAAAGGGCCTCTTCCCTCTCTCCTAGCGGCATGTTAGGATTTTGTTACATTGCCACTTGGTGGAAGTCCAGGCTACACTGCACTACTTAGGGGGAGGCAAAAAACGGAAGCGCAATCAAGTCTTTAACATTATTCCTAATAACAAATTGTTAGTTACTGCAGAGATCATAACATAGCAGCACCACAGGTATGAAGTTAACGTATAACTGCTTCTTCATATCTTGCTGTATGGAGCAGTCGAGCCAATAGATGAGACAAACCAAGTCCTTTGTGCCCGTACTGACAGCTTGCACCAAAGAGAACCCAGGCAAGCAATATTGCTCAAGAATATACACACAAAACCACACGTATATCGAATATCAATATAAGGTAAAATTCTTCACTGGCTGGTATGCTAGGTAGACAGGCAGTGAGATTACATGAAGCATAAAGCACAGTTGGTTTTTTGGTAAAGGGACAAAATCTTTTCTTGGCTTGTCTTTTATTATATTTCTTTAAAGAGATAATCTGCATTTGGCTGATTATAGGTCATTATTCAAAAGGAAAACCAGAGAAGTCTTTACATTTTTACTGTTGCATCACAACATATTTCTGGTTAATGTTTATAGTAAATTTTGGGTAACATACAATAATATTTGGTACATTTTTATGGTACCTTTTAAATCAAATTACTCAAGCCATCTGTGGGGAATTTAAGCTGTTCAAGCCAAAAGTTAGCATAAACTATAAAAGCACAAATTCAAAATGATTAGCAAGTCTAATCTACAGTTTCTTGGAAGTGCTAATGGTCAGTGTTAGACATGTAACAAAGACAGCCTGCTTTTCTGTTGGGCTTAAGATACAGTTTTGCTATTCATACTGATTTCTGATCCGTTTACCAATGTAAGAGAACCAAATACTCTTATAGATTATTCCTGCTACACAGATCATATATCAAATGTTTTTGTTTTTTAAAAAAAATCAGGGCGATGTTGGCTTACCAGGAATCCCTGGAAATCCAGGACTGACCGGCCCAAAAGGATCTAAAGGTAATGAGTTTTTATAGGCTTTTGAAAAAAGCAGTGTTGTTAGGATGTATATGCTCTGACAGATGGCAAGCACTTGCTAGAAAAGGGAAAACAGGACAGAAGAGAAAGTAATTAAAACATGAATGTAATTAGAATCAAATCTGACTTACCTGTAGGCAATATTTGCTTTGGTTTTGTGGATGAAAAGGATACTTGTATGAAATGAAAGTTGTACTTCAACAGGCGAGAGAGGTGACCCCACTCCTCTGCTTGGTACCCAGGGTCGAAAAGGGCCTCCCGGAGATCCAGGATTACCAGGTACCTCTGTCTGATTGAATAAAAAAATGGATTTAAAAACTCATTTTCTCCAAGTTTTGTTAGTGGAGAGGGAGCTCTTCTTTCTGTGCGTATGGAGCAGAATTTTCTATAGTTAGAAACCCAGGCATTGGAGAGGCATCGCAATGTGCAATATGGCCAGCATGAGCATAGGACGTAGAATCTACTAGTACAGCACCGGTGAACGTACCAGTACTTACCAGAATAAAACCTGGCTTGGCTATATCTTGCTGGCCATTTCTGCTCTTTCAGGTATCACAAGAGATATCAATATAATTCATTGCTAATAAATAGATGCAAGGATCTGAAGTATTTTTAATAAAATTCTTTTTCTACTCAAGCAATGTCTTACTGAACTTCTGTATTTTTAAACTTAAGAGATGAAGAACAGGCAACATCAGACAAAGAAATTCTAATTTATTTTTTTTCTTTAAGGACTCTGTGGATTCCCAGGACAAAAGGGTTCACCAGGTATCCAAGGGCAACCTGGAAGACCGGGATCCAAGGGTGACCCTGGCTACCCAGGAATACCTGGATTTCCAGGTAATAACAAAGTTTAAATAAAACAGTGCCACGTAACAGCTCAAAAGAGATAGGGAACAGGAAAATGCAGTTCCTCTGTGGAGGAGGCTAGATAAATCAGAGATCACATGAAGGCTTGTACTGAAAGCTATTTCAGCACCTATAGATAGCAGCAATAGTCTGCTCAGAGCGTCAAGAGCAAGATCTGTAAGTTCTTCATACATTCCCATGCAGTTTCAGGTACCTCTGGATAATGCAGTGCTGCACAGCATGAAAAAAAAACCAAACAAACATATTAATGGATTTGCATATCCACAGATTCTTTTTTTTTTTTTTTTTTCCTCCTCAGGAGCTACAGGTCCTCAGGGTTTGCCAGGAGAACCTGGAGAAAAAGGGAAACATGGAATTTTGGGACCTCCAGGATTGCAAGGATTACCTGGGTCCCCAGGCAGAAAAGGTAAGCAGTACACAGTGCAGTTCTACTGGTAATGTAACAGCACCAGACAGAAATACCCTTTGAATAGTGAAAATGGAAAAGGCCTAACTGTGAACATGATTTGGATTCTGTATTCTGTTAAACTACGAAAAGAATTAAGCCAGTTCCCATCACCTTTGATAAGTAACATCAATGCTACCTCAGAAAATTGGGCTACAGTCTAAAAAGACTAAGGAAGAAACAGATTCTGGCTCTGCTGATGTAACCAATAGCAGAAGTTGAGGAAAGAAAAAGAAGTTCGCAGTAATTCAGATGTTTCGCTTTCACTTCAATTATGCTGTGTTCTACATTTTCACCAGGGAGTGCCACTGTTACTCTACAAAACCAGCAGACTACTATGGATAGTTTTGTCTTGCAAATTTGTTTTAAGAAATTGTGATAACTTGCGTTGGTTTCTGCTGTTGGTTTTGTTGTGGTTTTCTTTTCTCCAAAACCTGATTGTTGGTTGATTTAGCATAGAAATGTTTCATCCAAATCCTAATTTACAAGTCTCACAATGATTGTTATGTTTAGATCAAACGGCAGTTCATCTATACAGGGGATTTTTTGTTGGGGAACATTATTAACATTTAGTATACTCAGAATGATATACTGAAGTTATGTTATATTAATATTTTATAAAGAAAGGTAATCAGCTGTGTACTTGGTATCCTCTCCCTGTTATAGTGTGCTTCATAACCAGTTCCTGGGCAGGAAAAATAATATTAGTGACCAATATACAGAAATCACAGGAAAGTAACACTTGGGGCTATGATAAATTACTAGAGGGGACAATAGATTCACTTTTTCAAGTTCAGCCTAAGGAAAAATTGAGGTTTCTTATAAACTACTGAAAGTTTAAATGAAAAATGGAAGCCATTTATGATTGCTTGCAGTAAAGCAAGTGATGCTAATTTAAACTGTCATGACAGATTCCTTGCTGGTGCATAATCTGCAAGAGAACACTTAATTTTTGCAAACAATATTTGTTGTAAGAAAAGCAGAGATCTGCAGTGACAGGGATGTCTAAATGGAGAGGGGTCAAAAAACCAAAAGCAGGCATTCTTCTGCTGAAAACTTCTTAGTAGCAGATGGACTCTTTCCTGCTTGTCTGGACTCTTTACTTCTTGTCATAAATGCTAAGACATTCTCTTCTATATTGTACAGAAGTTATCACAAGTCCTGCACAGGAAACGTAACAAATTAAGACACATGCTGCAGAGGAAAAGGTTCAGTTCCAAATGGAAATTCATTAAAGACCAAGTTGCCTGCTAAGCCTTAGGATTCTATATATTACCAGCATAGTTGAAAAGAAGGTTAACACCTTTGAAATTATCCCCAGTAATGAAAACTGAATTGAATTTGTATTCTGATTCCACGGGAGGATATAGAACTCAACGGTATTTTCAATAAATATAGTTGCTAGCATTAGAAGTGAAATGGTTAATTGGCTGTTCATAGCCAAGTCCATAGCCTTGTTAGTCTCATTGCTTCTCATTTACATTAAATATCTTGTGCCTAAAGAACTTTTAGATTACAAAAAAAAAAAAAAGTTAAACAGCATCTACCAAAGCATAATCACATTTTTTTTATTACGGAGATAGTTTTACTTGTTAAGGGCTCGGTCTGGCAAGCATTACTTGTGTGAGTAATCCTTGATGAAGCAAGTAACATTAAGAACACCAGCAGAATTACTTGTGTGAGTAGACACTGAATTGGGCTGTAAAATACAGAAACAGTGGTTCATACATAGGTCAGCCAATTCAGCTGTACCTAGAAATATGGAACTATAGCAATCCAAAAATCTAGAATTACAAGTGCTGATATTATAATGGATTGTTGGCAAATGTGTCAGAAATTCCCTGGAAAGCAAGTAAACCCAGCCATCAATCTTGACTGAATGAGCTAAAGATCAAAAAAGTTTTAAGTGATGACCTGCATTCCAAAAATCATAATTTATAATAATTTTAAAATACCACTGTTAAATTCCCAAAATTGGCATGCAACTCTTACATAAATTTAGAAAACTAAACTTAGAATGTCATGAGAAGTTTAAAGAGCAGTTAATTAAGGGCACAAAACATATTACAGTTTGGATTACTAGTGTCCCATATTAAAAGGGGATTGCATATTATCAATGTCTTGCAGATTTTCAAACAATCTTCTGGATTTAAAATTTTTCCAGACTAGTGTTTGCTACAGGCTGGATTATTAATTTTTTTCCTTCCTTTTCATTCCTTTATTAAATTTTAACTAAAATAATTCAATAGTTTCTGAGAACAAAGCTATGGGAGCATTATTTTTGGTGTGTCTGTTAGGAAAAATAAAGGAGCACTAAAGTTCTTTTTGGCAGGTGACCCATCTCTGAACTAGGGACCTTTCCATTTGGCAGGTGAAACATTTGATGAACAACATTTGTGTTGGTATTCCTACAGCAATTTGTCCCTGCCAAATATTACCATCTTAGAAAATTTAAAAAAAATATATCCATTTGTATGTGCTTAAGTAAAGCAATAGATTCTCCCATGATTCATGCTCTGGATATACAGCAGATTTGCCCGATGCGGGACATGCAGGGATTGAGCACAGGAACTGAAACAGAGAACCCACATCTCTGTCAGGAAGTAGCTAGGCAGGGAGAAGGCGACAGACAGAAAGATAATTCAGATTTATGGAAAAAAACCACTGCAACCAGACCAGGAATCCTACATGACAGGGAGAGGAAGTGGTGGGGAAGGAAATTAGGCAGACATAAGCAGCAAAGGTGGAAGAGAGACAGGAATAGGCACTGACAGTAGCTTTCAGCTTCTTGATGATCAGTGTCCACTCTAACCCGTCCCTCTGTGGAGCAAGAAGCATCCCAAGTCTATTGCTGTGTCTGAAACCTCTTTGAAACCTGTTACCAAATCACCCATCAGTTTTGCCAATTCTGTTCTTATCACCAGGTGATAGGCTGCCATCTGCATTTAATGTATGTCTTCACATTTGATAATTCATCTAAGCAATTTAGGAAACTATAAAGTGCTAATGCCATGGAGATATTTTTACCCTCCACTGCAAACAACAATTACAATCTCAGATTAGTTCCACTTTAAAAAAAAAAAAGCATTAACATGCCATCTATGTTTTTACTTACTGTACTTCAGCAATTTTCAATAAAGCACAGATTATAAAGTAAGTGTTACATCTGAATACCATGAACACTCAGCCTGTGATCTCATCATCTAGTGAATATCACTAGTGACAAAGTTACTGTATTCTATCACACATCAGTCTCAATTACAGATTTGTTGTCTTCAAAGACTCTGCTGTTCAGTTTAAAGAATTTTTGTAACAATGTGACGCAAAAATGTCTAGTTTTCTGTGTGGAATCTGCAGGACCAGGGAAAAGAAGCCAGGTGAAGATTTAGCTTCTTTGTAATGCAGCTAGATTAACTTGAACTTACATTTGCAACAGAAGCTGAAAGAAATTCTAGCTTTATAGATATTTTAGGAGGTGTCTGCATCCCAGTCACCTGGTCAAGCAGCGATAAAACAGCTAACACTGCACTAGTTAATTGTGGAGCAGTATAGTCTAGCCACAGGCACAAGTTTCACTATGAGCCCATACTGAGCTTCCTGCTGCTAGCTGCAGTATAGAACTACCTAAAGGATTAAAAGGTTTGTTTTCCAATTGCTTTGATGTGAAACTGTATTATGATTGCTATTTTCAGATTTTTCACATTTTCCTTTCCAAAAAGACTGCTCTCCAGTGCAATGTGATTTTGTCTTCGGTTGCCAATAAGAATGAAATTCAGCAAATACTCTGTCTTGATCCAGAATGTCTTGTCAGAAAAAATGGCATAATTTTTAATTGTGACTTTAAAGGATTATTGTGGCACCCAATCATGCCTGTAATACCTCTCAGGTCTTCCTGGACCGCCCGGACTGGATGGCTTGGATGGACTAAAAGGTCAAAAAGGTTCTGCAGGAGTTCCAGGTAAAGAAGGGAAATAAGTATGTGGAACAGAAAATCTTAACCTTAAATGACTGAATGTGCAAGGAAAGATGCACATTATTTTGATATTTGCCTTGCCCAGAAGATATCATTAAGGCTTAGAGTAAACTTTCAAACAGAATCTGAAGTATGCCTAATGATATACCTGCAATTATTTGTGAAGAAAACTTAAAGACTTCCATTACATAGTACATAGTTTTGTTGGAACCTTTCAAGGCTGTTTATAAAATGAAAATGTTCAGTGCAGGTGATTCAAAATAGAGCCAAGTCTCCTGGTTTTTTATATATAGAAGATAAACTAACAAATTAAAAGGAGATTTATGAAATCCCAGCCCCATTAAAGTACATGGGAGTTGTGCCACAAACTTAAGAGAAACCTGGATTTCACTCACACTGATCTATTTGCAACTTTCCAAAGGTGCTTTTGAAGCAGTATTAGAAAACAGGGCTCACCATCTATGTAGAGATTACAAATTTGTTCTGATGGAAAATTAAATTTAGGATCATGCAATCAGTTTACATTTCAAGTTACAGACAATAAGAAGATCATCTCAAATAACCCCTGAAGAAGAGCATTAAAGCAAAGAGATTACTTTCCTTGAAAGAGATGAATTAGGGCCAGATTCAACAAAACTCTATCCAGCTTCCAAGAGAGAACCAGAAAAATAGCACTAGGCAACCCTTGCAAGGAGGAACATCTGCAGCTGGTATTTCTATTCTGCACATCTGTATTTGTATTCACTGTGAGCTTTATGTACATGATTGTTTTCCTATAAAGGTCGAAGTGAAACAGGGCCCCCAGGATACCCAGGAGAACTTGGACCAAAAGGAGACAGAGGTGAACCTGGATGGCCTGGTATTTCTATTCCGGGCCCCCCTGGAGAAAGGGGATTCCCAGGATTCCCAGGTAAGAAAGGGTTTTCTCCTTTGTGGTGCCCTACAGAGTTGTAATGAAGCTCATACAGGCTTTTCCCCGGGTTAGCATGAACATGAACACACACCCAGAAAATTCCCTCCCTAAAAACATTTCTATTACAATAACATGCTGATGTTTCCTGAGTGGATACAGAGACCCCAGTATTTCTTGTTTATCATGTTACAGGAGAGGAAAGAATGAGAATAGAAAATGATGGACTTGGACAGACTCAGGGAACTGCTAGGTGGAGTTACCTCATGGGAAGAAATTCCTAAAGAATAGGAGATCTGGTAGTCGCAGAAATATAGTAAATCTATCAACTATTCTGATGTAAATGCAAGATGGATTTGTATCACAAGATTGCTATGATTATTTAAGAGCCTGGGTGATATAGGAATGGCTTAGAAATCAGAAAAAGCAAGTGTTTGAGGAAGGGCCAATTAAGGTTAAGAGATTGGAGCATCTGTTACATGAGGAGAGGCTGAGGGAGTGGGAATTGCTCAGCCTCCAGAGGAGAAGGCTTGGGGGGATTTTATCAGTGTGCATAAATACCTGACGGGTAGGACACAGAGACACCTTCTTCATAGTGGTGTCCAGTGACAGGACAAGAGGCAACAGGCACAGACTGACATACAGGAAATTCTACTAAAATATAAGGAAAAGTTTTGTTTTTCATGTGAGGGTAACTGTATACAGGAACAGGTTGCTCAGAGAAGTTATGAAGTGTTTGCCCTTGGAGATACTCAAAACCCAGCTGGACAGGGTCCTAGGCAACCTGCTCAAGCTGACCCAGCTTTGAGGAGGGAGCTCAACAGAAAGTCTCCAGAGGCCCTTTCAAGCCTCAGCAATTCTGTGATAAGAAGTTATATTAGCTTTACTCTACCAAACATTGCCACTGTCACATAACACACAGAAGAAAAGTAGCAGAGGTGAATTCTGATGAGGTGAATCATTCTAAGATGAAGACACAGTCATTTTTCTCAATAAAGTTACTAGTTCATGAACTAGGGGAGTCAACAGAATGGTGCTGTTGAGGAAAAAAAGAGAAAAAGTAGTTCTAAGATGTATTAAGACTACTTGACATAGGGTCTTGACAAGGCCTCCCATGGGATACTGTGTCTAGCTTTGACAAATTAGGGATAACTCACTGGAGAGTAAATGTAAGGATAGGGTCAAGAACAAGATGAAGAAACTAGATTTGGTTTTTTTGTAGGAAAGAGAAGGCAACAGGGTGCAACGTGTGCTGGTAAGCTGTGACTATTCAGAAATGTTATGCAGAGGATGATAACCTGTAACTCTTCCTGCCTGTCATGTATAAGAACACTAATGTCTTATTTTGCAAAAATCCAGATTAAAAATTAGGAAATAAATAAATTTACAGCTAGTAAATTCATCTTGTTGACTAAGGTTTTTAGGAAACAGTTCAACTCACTTTTGCTAGGAACAATCTGTGAATACTTAGCTTGTCCCAGGCAGAATGATTTTGTAGTCCCCACTCATCTGACATTCTTACCATTTCTCCCATTGTTAGAATACAGGAGAAGGCAGCTATTTGTGGCAATATGCCAATGCGTGATGATGTATTCTTTAGTTTAAATAGATTTTATGGAAAGAATTAAAATTTTTTAAAGATAACAAATATTTTCACTTCTAAGAGATATTTTCATTAGCCTAACCACTGGTATGTTCAGTATACAAGGGAGAGTATACATTACCTCCATGACTTCACGTCAGCATTCTTTTAGTTAGTAATTTATGTAACCTATTAAAAAAAAAAAAACAAACAATCCTCAGATATTCTTTCTTTCCCTTTTTTTTTTTTTTTTTTTTGTAAAATGTGCTCCCTTAGGTAGAAGAGGACCTGCTGGACCTGCTGGACCTATGGGAAAATGTCCTTATAGTGCTTCTCCTGGTCCTCCAGGTGATCAAGGACCACCTGGTCTAGATGGCATCAGAGGTATTAAAACCAAAAATACTGAACTTGATCATGCAAAAAAGCCCCTGAGGCTACTAAGAGTCACTGGGTTGCTGTCTGTGGAACAACATATAAAAATGCATAGGGAACAAAGAAACCAATCAATACCTCAAGTGAATACACAGAGAACACTGGAGAGATCATCAGAGCAAGGATAAAATACACATCTCCAGATTGAGTTTTCTGGCCTTTATGGTAATTCTGTACAAGTCCTGGTGCTACAACAAATCTCAATTTCCACAGAAGCAAATGGAAACAAGATTACTGGCCTCTCTTCCTAGCAAGATGGATAAAACACATTGTCCATAGGCCTGCCATTGTTGGTAAACCCACAAGAAGCTTTCCAATCTAAATCCAGCCCCGGGAAAGCTAAAGCTGGCAATTCTTTTGTAAGCGTTTATGTAGACCTCACTTCTGTTACAAGCAGGAGTTGCCAAGGGATCCACTCAATTCCTATAGCTTCTGGTCCTCCAATGCAGCTCTTTCAAGTTGTTCTGACTCCTTACATTAAGTATTATCTGAACCCTTTCTTACCCAGTACGAAGACTTACTTCCTATTGGGAAATAAATGATGGAGATTGGAAGGGTAAGCAACACTGTAATAAATATAGAAACAGGGTGTCTATGCATGTAACATTAACTTGCCATTTTTTGCTTGCACAAATCTACATAGTCTTGGGAGCAATTCCTATTATTGTCTTCCTTACAATGCCTTGGACAAAGGCTAGTGCTAATGTTTCCAAAGACACGCAAATGATGTCCTGTGTCCCAGGGGAAAAAAAAGCAAAAAATCCCAACGGAACATGAGTATTTTTAGATGTTTATGCTTTGTGCATATATTAAGAATAAAGTTCTTTTATCGTAGGTCAGCCTGGGAATCCTGGTCCTCCTGGAGAGACCATTTTTGTGCGAGGAGATCCAGGCGATACCGGTATTCGAGGGGCACCAGGTAACCCTGGGCAGCGAGGGCAACAAGGACCCAGAGGTCTTCCAGGGAACCAAGGAAGAAGAGGCCCGAAGGGTATGACCTGGGATATTTTTACTAGCACATGCACTTGTGCCCAGACCTATGCAACTGAGCCTTGTGCACAGGGGAGCGCACTGGAGACTGAGCCAGAAAGAAGGGGTAGGCTGGACGTTTCACAGCTCTGCCCTGTTAGCTACAGATAAGATAGGGCTGGGGCAGAAGGTCAGAGTAGAGCCAGATTCACACGTACTGATTCCAACAACATGTTGGAAGACTCCCATACCAGCCTGAGAATGAGGCAGTAAAACTTTTGAGTCTGCCAGATAAAGTAAACCTCGACCTCTCCGCAAGGGGTCTTCAGAAACTATGGAAGATGCAGATGCATTTGAACTAATACAGAGTCTCACATCTGCCCCATATCAATAGCTTTGGGCTTTCAACAGATTCTTTAGTTTGGAAACAGGGATGTAAATACTCTGCTTCTTCTGCACACTGTAGAGAAGTCCTATCTACATCAATCCCTTCCAATTTCTACAAAAAGGAGAGTCCTAAATTTTAATTCAGTTCAAGAGCAGGGAGAAAAGAGAAAAATGTGCATTCTTTGTGGAACAGAACACAGTTGAGCTGTCCCAAGCATTTTTTGTTCCTCAGGCAGCCAAGACTTCATCTTATTTATGTGTTCAGCTTCTCGGAACACAACCATGTGTAACTACACAACTGTTTTGCTTCCAGGTCCTATGGGGATCCATGGGCCACAGGGTCCACCTGGTGCTACAGGACAACCAGGAGACCAAGGTTTTCAAGGAAAACCTGGTCCCAGAGGTCCTCCAGGTACTTATGAATGTGTTGTTCATTGACACTTAGTTGTAACCGTGATCTTTCTATTCATATATAATCTTATTTGCATATCAACAATTTAAATCTCAGAGAAAAACCTGACTTAATTGATTTCTCATTTGAGTTGTGTAAAAATTTCTGAACTATGTATTTGTTTCTAATATCATCTCATGTAAATTACTTCAGTTCTCATTCCATTCTTTACTCCAATTTACATGCCTGAAACTTGTTTCCACCTGCACCACAATGGCCACAATCTGCTTTCCATTTTTCAAATCCTTCAGGTTTCATAGGTAAGTTGATGATTACTGATTATTGTTCTTTTCATGTGGTGTGTACATTCTGCTTTCATTAGAAGGTATTCTTGGCTTGGCTGCCAGGAATAGTAGATACTGCTACAACAACCGAGTTCTAATAGATTTTTCATATAAATATCTGGCACTTCCAGCAGATCAATATCATGATAATGGTACATTGACAAGTCTCATGCTATGATGTCAATTAGATTTGTAAAATACTTTTGTTTCAAATTCTCAGTTTGCTTTTTGGTTGTCACACAAGACACTTTCTAACCAAAAACTTAGTGAAAGCTTGTATCCTAACCCTGAATTACTACAGACACTGAACTTTTCATCTAAATTGGTCTGATTCTGATTTTGCTCCAAAATGTAAATAGCCAATAGCTCCCAGTAACTTTCAGTACGTAAAATGTGACCATTCTTCATTTTTTATTATTATAATTATTTTAAAGAGATATTATGGGTTAGCTTCTTTGTACTGCTTATTGATGGCTTTGCAGCCACAAAATAGGCAAAGTAGCATAAATCTTCACATGTGCCAAGGTGCTTGCACTGAAGTTGGGTGGACTTTAGACTTTAACTCAAAGCAGTCTGGAGCACATTAGGACAGAAACTGTGCACCAAATTTTTGAAACATATCAGCTAGCACACGCCTGCTAACACGTGCTTGCCATGCTGTTAAATGCTGCGCTAAAAGACTGAGAAAAATTAAAAGCAGTCAGGCTCAATAATTCAAGATTTTAAAATACTTAAAGTGTACTCTTGAATACCAAACCCAGCAAACAGGTGTTGATTTTTCACATGGGAACTATCAACCAAACTTCTCTGGTTAATTTACTTCCTATTACACATTCCAGGTGACCCTGGTGAACCAGGAAAAATAGATGATTCATGCTCTGCAATCCCAGGGCCTCCTGGGGAAGCAGGGCAAAGAGGACACGATGGCCCTGTAGGATTACCAGGGCCAATAGGCCACCCTGGACCCCAAGGTAAGCTTGTGTTTTGAAAACTTGGATGTCTATCTTAGCCATTTAGACAACAAATTTAAAAATTGTGAATGTTACTTCTGTTTTACCCTGTCTCTTCCCCTTAAATACTTATTAGCAGTCTCCAGAAACACGTAGTGGGCTGGTTAACGCTGATGGGTCAATGCAGCTGAACCAGGCTACTGAGCCTGCCAGCACTGCACTCCTTTTTCCTAGGCCAGGGAGTGCAAAAGCATCATGCACTGTTGAGAAAAGAATTCTTCAAAGGGTATTTTTTCCTTTTTACCGACAAATGAAATACCAATGCCTCAAACCACTCCTACGGTCTAGACAGGTTATATTTGGAGGAGCTTAAAAATATACATGCAATAATTAATCACAAAACTCTGCTACCCAAAGTCCTAAAAAGGACACTGAAGTCAGAGAGCAGCTATAACAACACTTTTTATCTGTTCAAACATGAAAAAGTTACCACAAACAAAAAAAACTGGCCAAAGAGATCTTAAAAAGAAATTATGAAAGATCGAAATATTCTTCTGATAGATAGAAGAAAACAAGGGTGAAGCTGTAATGAATATGCCAGCAGAGTGGCCATCTTCATAGAAATACAGCATAGCAAGTCTGTGTACTGTCTTCAGTTTAGGTTGTGCTTAAATGTGGTGTCTTCAGTTCAGACAGAGGAATCCCTTGTGTGGTTTTAGATATTCCCTACTCGGCAAACTGTAGTTTGTGGTGGCTGCACTGGACATCCAGTGTCTCCAGAGAGAAAATCTGTGATTTTTCTCCCAGAAGATAAGCTGCAATAGTCATTCCCCTCATGAAAGTGAACACAAGGCAATTTTCAGTGAACTATTTAGTTTTACATATCTTAATTGATTTGTCAATTATAAGGTGTTTCTGGGGTTGAATTGCTGTTTTTCCATTATATAAACCATTTTAAAAGTTTCTGTAAAACTAGATGCTACAATAAAACATACTTGCACTGGTTTTATGAAAGAAACACTTAGTAATGCTTTCCCTTTCATTAAGATAGCAGAATTCCAATTTTTCCCCTGGCTTGGAAGGCAAACTAGAGGATTTACTGGCAAAAGCAATGTATATTAGTAAAACTTCAGTGCACTTGAGCTTTGGCAAAATAACCATGCAACCAACATTGAAAAGCTGTTAAATTGTCTTGACTGATTTAGATTTTCTTAATGAATCTAGTAAAAGGTAGCACGAGGAAATTTTGAATGTTGTGAGACAACCTTGAATTACTTACTCTGCAGGTTAAGTAGCAAAATTTGCAAGGAATGAAACACACATCATTAATGAGAAAGAACTGTGATCCTAAAGAAACATACTCATCTGAAAACTGTTGCTTACCAAAAGAGGAAAACCAGTGCCAAGTGCAGTAATAGCTGACAAGTGTAACTTTGTTCCGTTCAGATTATGCTTAAAGTAGCCAGTGAGCAGGACCATCGCTATCTGTGCCCTGTATATGAGATGTGTATGTGTCCTGTATATTTATCTTCTACTGGCACAGCCACTCATTATCTGCTGGTGTATGAAAATGCCTGTACATATGAGAAATATAAAAAGGCCAGGCCATCAGGAGCCTAAAATGTCCTTCACCATTGAAAGCAGTCCAATTCTGCAGTGCCTCCCTGTTCTGCAAGTACTCTAATACATGCATTACTTCACAGGAAGTTCAGTCCATGTTTAAAGACTTTGCTGAATTGGGTCCTGAAAGATGAGGGCCTGTCATAGGATGAGTTATAACTCATTACACGGTGCAGATACTGACGGCAGTTCTGTAAGAGGCTTGTCATGATAACGTTTGTTAGTAGTTTGATTTCAGCTGCAGATCACACAAGTTCTAACCTTATCAGCTCCTCTGAGCTACTACTGTGACCACAAGGAGAATAAGTTGTAAAGAGGCTTCCCAGCAGAGCAGTGCAGTTCTGTGCTTCATTTCTTGGTGTCAGTTCTGCTGACTGACCCTTTGCATGCTCTGTATGTTTGGACAATGTCTTATATTTAAATTCAGCAATATGAATGAAAAGTGCATGCTTTGTAATTATCTAGGAAGAAAAGGAGAAGAAGGGTCATGTGGCCTGCCAGGTCAAGATGGCTCACCTGGGGCACCTGGACCACCAGGTGACCAAGGACACGTAGGAGAGCAAGGATATGCTGGGCCACAAGGTAAGAATGGAACATGACATTTTGGGAGAGATGTGTGAGATGATGTATAGACTATGTTTTCTCTCTACTCCCCCAACTCACACATGGATACACTCACCTCTGGCCTGAGATATCTTTGCCTGATATGACACTTCTTTCCCTCTCTGTGTTCAAGCACTGATAGTGACATTTATGAATTCTTTCATAACATGTAAAAAAGACCTATCAGAAGAAAAAAAAAAAAATTATCTCAGCATCCATCATTAACCAGAAAGGCAATTAAACACAGATGCTTGAACACCATATATCAACAGGTACACATTTCTAAGCCAGGGCTAATGGTGCGACTTTCTGTGAGTAATTAAAATTGTATTTTGACTGTGACTACTGTTTAATGGTTTAATACATACATGAGGAAAAGGCATTACCTGTTAATGCAGGGATTCAAATTCAGTCTAGACAAATCATCCTAGTGAGTGAAGTCTGGGAAATCATTGCACACCTCCATTCATTTTCTCAATCCATACAGCACAGGGCAGAGGCACAACAGAAAAGCCAACTGTCAGGCATTCAGTGGCAATGGAGTTCATTGCTCTCCCATAAGAAAGGTAAAAAGAGTCTACCGATGCCTCTACTGCCCACAACAACCTGTGAAGTTGTATTATATTCAGTCAGGAACCCTTTACTGAACATTTAAATACAGTAAAAGTTCACACTAGCTCTGTGTTCATACTGGTAAATTACTTTTACCTTTTCTCCTATGTATAAGGTCCACCTGGCCAGACAGGTATCCCAGGACCACCGGGCCCCCATATTAGATCTGCAAGTGGATTCCTGCTTGTCCTTCACAGTCAGTCAGACAGAGAACCACTCTGTCCACAGGGGATGCCAAAATTATGGACTGGCTACAGTCTGCTGTACCTGGAAGGACAAGAGAAAGCTCACAATCAGGATCTTGGTATGTATTGTAACAGATAATTACTCTCTAGTTAAGGTCTAATACTGTGTCATCTATACAATGAATGACAAGCCAAATGGAGCACACTATAGAAGTATCAATTTCTTATTTTCTACAGACTCAGAACTAATTTACACTGATCATAATGAGCTTGGTTATGCTGCCTATTACATAACCCATTTAAACCCATCTAAAATGGGTTGCTGCTGCTATGCAGTTGAATGAAAAAAAACGTATTTCTACTTCTAAGTAACTCTGAATAGAAGTTGGAAGATGAGTGGCTTATCTCACTCATCCTGGCTAGTCATTTGGGGCTGTCTTTGAACTCACCGGAGAGGTTTTCCTAGATCAGGAGTCTCATTTGGCTGCTCTGAAATAACTCACTGGAGGATCTGCTTCTTTTTACTGTAAAGGCAACTTGGGAAAAAGAGCTGGTTAAGTTGGATACTATAAATAAGCTTTATAAAGAAAATTGTGCATCGTTTGTACTGCAGAATTGTGTGCTTTTGAGTGTCAGAAGCTAATGATTTTTTGAAAAGACAGAACCAAATTTCTCACAAAGACAGCTCCTTTTAGTATCTTAGATCATTTCTTCTAACTGTTCTACAATTTGGACTGAAATTAGCTGTCTAAATAAGCTGCCTGACTTGCAGCCTGAGAAACTGATTGGCTGCAATTCGCATAGAAGAAATTTCCAATATTCTTGTTGTCTTATTATGCGAGAGGCAGAGAAGTCTCCAAGGAGGAAAGATCAAGGACCTAATAAGCTTGACAAAAAAGAAGTGTTTAAAAGAGTAATAAAAGGAGATATTTTTAGTACAGCAGTGTTGTTTTGAAATGTTTTCACTATTTGGCATTCCCCAGGAGAGCCAGTTGGTAACAGAATGCCTTATAACAGCAGTGAAAATAAGATTCAAGGAAAATAAAGTCCTTGTTTCCTGTGACCAGTGTGTTCTTTTTGCAGGCATTTTCCTTACTCAGGCTATTCCAAATCCTTTATTATTAGTGGAATGGAATATTATCAGTGATACACAAAACTGGTTTCTGTATAGAAATGTCATGTCTTTAAAGAAGGCATTAGGGTTTTGGGGCATTACAGAAATAATACATCATGCACAAAGTTTTAGGCAGAACATACATTCAGTGACTATTGTTAACTAAATAGGTCATCATGAAATTTGGTTCTGGGAGAAGAATTTCACCTCTGAAGTATGCTGAAGTATGCACTAGTCCCCTCTTAATTCCCACTGATGTCTGCCTGATGAGTATTTTGCTGGATTGGCTCCGCAAAATCCCTCAATCCTTTTATTTCACTTTGAGAGTCTGTGAAACCTTTCTGGAAGGCAATAGAACAGCTGCTGAGATTTCAGCTTAATGCACTGGTAGCAACGGCTTGTCATACTTTGCAAAAATTTTCTATTTATCAGCATTGGCATTTGGTTTCTCACTGCTCCTAATGAGTTTGTAAATAGCTAATCTCCTTTTAAACCAGCCGCCACCTCTTGCCTAATTTATTTTTCAGCGTCAGCACAGCTAAGAAATTTGTTATCATAACTGTTTCCCACAGTGACAAACTACATCATGTTTAAATACTAGATTGTGACACAAATACTATTGGTCAAAGGAAGATACTTACTGTTAAAAAAAGTTTCTGTTTTCAGTATAACTAGCTATTTTGGTAAAAAGCCTGGGAGGTTTAAAATCTGTGAATTACGTAACTCCTGTTAAGATACATAGTTTTGCAGCAACATTGGCCAGAATACTATTTTCAGCCTACCTAGAAAGAAGTAATTTTCATTATTCGTTATTATTATTTTCAGGTCTGGCAGGATCTTGTCTTCCCGTGTTTAATACCATGCCCTTTGCTTACTGTAACATCAACCAAGTTTGTTACTACGCCAGTCGCAATGACAAGTCTTACTGGTTGTCAAGCGCCGCTCCTCTACCCATGACGCCACTCTCTGAAGAAGAAATACAGCCCTACATCAGCAGATGTGCCGTCTGCGAGGCCCCAGCCCAAGCGGTGGCAGTTCACAGCCAAGATCAGTCAATTCCCCCCTGCCCGGTGAACTGGAGAAGTCTTTGGATAGGATATTCTTTTTTGATGGTAAGAGTCTGGGCACATGATCATATATATGTAAAAGTTTCTTTCATACAACTTTTGTGTTCTAAAGGTTCAAAGATTTTTAGCTCTGAAACGTAAACTATCCAATGTGTAGCAAATACTGGAAAGGAAAAGTCACAAAAAGAAACAAGACGAGGGTTAGTTCCAATTTGAAGAACCTGGCTGTAGCTATATATACTAAAGTCATAGCCTTAATCTACACGTTTCTTAAGATTACAAAGATTTTGCTTGCTTGTCTTTGTATATGAAAATCCCATTGTTTCTTAAAGACACACTTTTCAGAATTAGAAATCCAGGTCTTTTAAATGCCATCCTCTAGTTACATTTGCACTAGTGTAGATAACAGCATCATTTCGAATCCACCTGGATTACTCTTTTTTTTCAGTTTGGTAAATACCAGAAAAACAAGTGAGCTGGCTCTAGACTTTTGAGATTAACTCACTACAGAACAAATTAAGATTCTTCTCCAGCACAGGAAGCTTACTCCAACTTAAGATCACCAAAAATAGTACAGTTAGAAGCAAATAAAGTCAGAAAAAGGCAGCTTAACATAATTTACCTATTTTTTTCATGCACAGTTATCAAGATCTTTCATTTTTCTTTCCAGCACACTGGATCTGGTGATCAGGGTGGTGGACAGTCTCTTATGTCACCTGGAAGTTGCCTAGAAGACTTCAGATCAGCACCATTCATTGAATGCCAGGGTCAGCGGGGAACGTGTCAGTTTTTTGCTAATGAATACAGTTTCTGGCTGACAACAGTGATGCCTGAACTGCAGTTTGCATCAGCCCCCATGTCAGGAACTCTTAAAGAAGGACAAGAGCAGAGGAAAAAAATCAGTAGATGCCAGGTATGCCTGAGACATGGCTAACAAGCGAACCAAAAATGAACAGCCAGAGCGAGACTTGCCCAAGGACGAACAACATGCCAAAGGTTTAAACAGTATTTAATATTTTAATATATTTGACAGTGTGCAGCACTGTTCATTTTGTTTAAATGGATATTTAATACTGAAAGATGAAGGATCTGTTAAGCCTCATCCACCCTTGTACACAAGCTACAGGTAATAAGTGACCTCATTCAAAAAAGTGGAACTCGGTCACACTGGAATCCACTGCGATGACACACAGGTGACAAGGTGAGCTGGGAGGGTTGAATCAAGTCAGGAATACCAGGGAAACCATACAGGGTGTGTAAGAGAATGGATTTCCTGTGAGAAATGACATTTACAACAGGAAGACTATGTACATTTATATGGCATATTACAAATATTTATCCTTATAGATACAAATGTGAGAAGATAGAAATGTCTTAAAGGCCTATGGCTGAATTTCCCAAGCTAAAAAAACCTGGACGTGCTGTTTCTGAGGGAAGGGGAAAATGTAATTGTTAAAAAAAACTCATAATAAAAACAATGAAGATCAAAGTCTTTACCATTGCAGTACTGAACCAAACTAAGAAAGAACTGTTAATTGGCTTTTCATAAGCAACAAAAAGTTGCAAATCCATTTAACAGCAGATTATGTAAGAAAATAAAATTAACTGAGATAACGGATCCTTAAAAAGCTGTATTTATATTCACAGTTAATTTCTAAGAGCAGTTAAATTAAATGATTAAGCTTGAACATAAGTAGCCGAAGAAAGAAGGCAGTTTCTACTGCTAATTGAAAAGAAATAGTAGCATGGGAATAAAATGGGTGAATTTATCTGAGTGATGAATGTAAGAAGTGTTAGGACAATTATCTAAACTTGAAACTAATAAGTGTTGTTCACTTTTTGCTTCTTTGTTTGTAAATATGCCACCAAAAAAAAGAACCAGCACCTTCAAGATCCTTATGGAATCATAGCTCTAGAGATGCTTTTTATTTTTTAAAGTGTTAATGGTTAAAACGTTTATGAGCTAACGCACTGATCATGTATTAAAAAAGCTAAACACATCTATACCTCCTTCATTCAGCTATAAAACCAGAATTGTTAAATACGTATTTGAATTATGGTGAAACTATAGGTACAACTACAGGTTGCCAATAGAGAATTCATCATGTGCAGGACGGTCACAAATGCTTCTTTTACCACTTAAATAAGCTACATTTTACTAGAATGGAATAAGATGTTTTTCCCAGCACTCCTAATTTCAATTTATGTTCACTAAGAGAGGTGCCTCCAGCAAAAGGAAACTGAGATTCACATCCAAGAGTTCTAATTCAAAGGCAATTCCCTCTGAAGCCATCACGAGTGTAACAGCCTGATCAGCCAATTTAAAAGTTGGATACACAAACTCAAAGAGCAGGAAAGACAGACATTCCAGTCGCAGCCAGAGGAAAATAAAATAGTCGGAGGGTAAGTCCATTCAAGTGTAAATACATCAGTCTGTGCCGCTTCCTTCTGACAAAACCAGCCAAACCTCACTGATCTGCTGTGCCTACACAATGGTCAGCAAACTCTCCTGCTCCTTCACTTGGGAAGGGGTCAAGAGCCCTCTTGGGGCACATTCCAGTCCCCACCTGTCTCAGGGAACATTTCCCCTTTGGTCCTAGTGGCCCACTGGGACAGGGCACACCTCCCGGTCAACTCTTCAGTGCTCCCAGCTGCATGCTTCAGATCTGGCGTGTCACACAGGCTTTTGAGGAGGTGCTAAACCACACCGTGGGACTGCATGAAAGAAAGAACTCAGTCCCCTCCTGCTTCCGACAGCATCCCACATGCCAAGACAGGCTTTCCACTTGCAAGTAAAAACCAATGTCGTGACTCTCCCAGGTGCCAAAGAGCTTTGAAGCTCACTCCTGTGAGAAGAAAGCAACACGTGAAGGGGAGGACCATGCCTTAGTTACCTACTCTCTGAGGTGTCCAAACTCCATTGCCAAAAAGGCCACCAGTAAAACCACAACGGGCTAGCAGCTTCAGCTTACGCTCACCGTACCAAATGCCCGCTTCCTCAGGTGATGTCCCCATTTCTTCAGTGGATTTAGGTAATTCCACATGAAGGTCTCATGAGCTTTTCCTGCAGTACTCACCGGTTCCTTGTTACTCATTGGCAGTCTCTTCTCAGGTTAGAAAGTCTCTGGAGAAGGGCAGTCGCCTTGGCTGGAAATATTTACAGTGTGGCTCTTGGTGCTACCTGCACTTTGGTAAATAATAAAGAAATCCTTTTACACAACGATATTGCAAGCTTTGTCATAATAAGACAAATAACATGGAATAAAATGGGATTTTGGAACTGAATCTGTGTTCAAACTTGACCAAGTACACAGAAAAATCATAAAACCATCTGGGAGAATTAACAAAAACCCCCTTCTGATAATCTAAATGAGGCATTTCATGGCACTTTACCAGCTTGATCTTTTTGATTTAAAAACATCACATAAACCACTCATTTCCTGTTATTTTGATGCAAAGATTTTGCACCTGTGGTGGTTACATTTTACTGTGAGAACGTACTATACAGGAGATGTGTTTTTAAGCTGCCCCTCATAGGTGTGAATATCTAATAAGTGTGTAAACTCCTGTTTTCTGCTTAGCTGACCCTGTAAGACATCGGTCAGAAAACTGGGCAAATTCAAAATGAAATTGCAAATAAATTGCTTGATATTATAAAGCAAATAAGACAGACCAAAGTATAAAGCTATATATGCTTTAATTCTGCAATCATATGTCCAGTGACTATAAGCAGAAAATAATTGGTAACTTACTCATATGAAATTATGTTGAAAAGGAATAGTTGCAAGTGTTCACAAGAGTTAAAGCACTGCTAAAAGCAATGGCCTCGTACTAGTCCTTATAGTCCAAGTCGCCCTTACTATTGCATTCAGGAGCTTTGCATCTTCTGCAGGTCATTGGAATTAGAGCCATTTGGTTGAACCACCCTGGAATTTAAATGGAACCTCATGATTAACAATGAGGAGATTTGCTTGCCCATCAGCCCCACACACCGTGGCATCGTACGCCTGGGAAGCGGGGAAGGTGCCTGGCTCTAACTCATAGCAAATCCCCAGGGCAGGTGTCAGGTTCCTCTCTCTCCTTCACATCTCTCCCCATCAGGATTTCCAGAAAACAAAAGTGGAAGAAAAATGCTGCCCGAGCATTGAGCCCTCATCTGCTGTTAAGAAATGTGTCCGTTTTTGCTTCATTTGCTGTTTTTCATAAGAAAAGGAAAGAGCTAGACAGGCCTAATACTGTGTATTTGGGGTGTATACAGCATGTCAAAAGGGAGAGACTAAAGCAGAATGATCCAGCAAGAACCAGACAGCACAATGGTGCTGTATTGTAAAAATGGTATTTTTAATGCACATTATAAATTCATTTGTGTACATTTATTTGCTTGTTTGAAAAACATCCCCCTGAAGTTTGAAAGCACACTATTGAGGAAAAACTGAATTTGATCTGCATCATGCCTTCTGCTCCCAGTACACAGCTGAAGATTGCCCGTCTAAAACCATGGAAGCTCTCTAGTGCAGCGTGCAGGACCAGAACATCAACCCTCGGCAATTCTTTAAATATTACCATGATCCAAATTCAGGAAATAAACCACATCATCTGGGGAACTTACTTTCTGGTGCTCCACATGGACCACTGTAAATAACGTCACTTTACACTGGCCTTTTCAGGTCTTACAAGCAATCCTTAAATACCTTGTCATTTACTTGAGTATACCATACATAGAAAATGCCTGCAAATATGTAGACTTCTGTTCTAATGTTTAACATGCATTAGAACTGTCTGGGCAAGAAAAGAAAAAAACATTCAAAACCATGAGGCAGATTTGTAACAGGGAACAGTTGTTTGCAAGAAAAAGGATCCCTCCAAAGCCAGCTGTGAAGAGGAGCAGTGGGTGAGGACAGAGCTGAGCTGCCTGCACTCCAAAGGGATAAAAGATTTCTGACAACAATTCTGGTGAAAACTTTCCAGCAGGTGAAGCAATTGCTTCATCAAAATGGGGACCTATGTCATTACTGGATCCTATTTCAGAAATGAGCGTTTTAAACCAACCAAACAACAAAAACAGCTGTTGAAATTCTGCCCACCTTAACTGGCTGGAAAACTCGCCAGGTGGAGGAAAAACCACCATCAGCATTCAAACATATCCTGCTCCATACTCATACTCAACAGCTTTCCTCCTCTCCTAGTCACTTCATCCAGATGTTCCAGAAGGTACTGGGAGTTCAATTAGAGATGATACTTTATAAGTTTAAAGTAAAAAAAACCAACTCCATATTTATCATTCTAGAATAAATGTATTAAACAAACACGGTTCCTCAGTGTAGAGTGTCTCCAGCATCTGACACCACCTCATAGCAAAGCTCACCTTGTGCTTGACCACACAGTGCTCAACTGCTTCTCAAAAGATGACAGGCTTGAGCTTCTGGGTATTTGAGATTCCACATATTTTAATGTTTCCCACAGATTCAGTGAAGCAGAAATGCAAAACACGCCAGAGAATATTCTAACCAATTTCTAAAGAAATGTACATAGTAAAGACCACACTAATGAACTCTCCTGTAGAGTCAGCTGCCAAACCGGGAGCCACCACTGTGTGCTACCCCCTGGTAGTTCATAGAAAGATTTGGAATGAAGCACTTGAGCCCCAAACCTACATCGTGTTCCACTTGGTAGAACAAAGGTTTGCTACACAGCAAAGCAAGGTCTTTTTCAGAATTTAGTCTTCCATGCACTGATCACAAACACCACTCCTATTGTAGACAGATGCTCCTTCTTACCCAATTTAGGATAATGAAGATGGAGGTGTTTTCATTAAAGTGGAGATTAAACTTTCTCAGAAGCAGACAACAAATTCTGATGGGAACTGAAGGAATCTGTGTCAGAAATGGCTACTCTGGCTACAACTGCAACTGTAGTTTGTTAGATTCTGCATACTGTATTTTAAAAACTTTAAGCAAATTGGTATTTCCAAATATTTTAATTTTACTGTGCTTAAATATTTAAGATGCATGTAAAAAGTAAAATGCATGCAATAAACGGTACCAGTGTTACACAACGTTTGGTCACACATAGATAGGCTCTATCTGTGCACATACAACGTGTGCTTCCTGATGAGGTGCAGAAGCAGAGCTTTCAAGCATCCTGCCTGCAGAAGTGTTCTATCACTGCCGTGCCCTTCCAAGTTAAATGCATCCCTGACCATTTACCCTCCATCTTACTCATTTCACTCACATAACCCAACTCCAAACCACATTTTTATAAGCTCACTGCTCATTCTGGATTTTAGGTCTGTAGACACACATAGCAGTGAAAAAGGAATGAAAGATTTATTTTAATACAGCTCTAACCAGCACCAAAACAATTACCTTGATTTCTCCACCAGACACCCTGCAGTATCCAGGTACCTGCAATATCCCTGGCCCCTGCACTGGAAAACCCTTATGTTTACACAAGCATGTACTTAAGTACTGTTTGGAAGACCAAAGCTTTCCAGAAACAAGGCCAGTCTGACCTAAGCTCTATTTTTTTTCAAAATGCTGGACAAAATGAGAATGGGGGTTTGACCCTTGCACACCAGCTATTTTAAAGCTTTTATCAGAAGTTGCTAAATTGTATTTTGTACTAATGTAAATGAAAAATCTTACCAAAACCAGTTGAGCTACTTTAACACAATGGCCGAGTCTTTCTTTTTTAAAAAATGACCCACCTGTTAATTGGGCAAAAGAATACCCAACAGCCTTCTTAGGCAGTTTAAAATACAATTTTAAAAAGTCAGCAAACAGGCCATTCCTTAGTCATTAACACTGTACAGACTTAGGAGCAGTTCCTTAACTTGTTACATGGGCAAGGAAAACATGGGTTCACAGAAGCGGCCCATCCACCCATAGCTCTGAAATGATCCCTGTAAGGAGTGATTTGGTGAAGGATCTAATGTAATCCAAAATTCTCCACTAAGGCAAGAACATTTACCATTATCATTAGATAGTTGAGTATAGTTGAATTGTCCCTTCACTTTCAAACAAAAACAAATGAAAAAATTCAAAGGCAAAACTTTTCTGAAGTGGCCAACCCCTTCACTGTCTCCTACTACATCCCTTATATCAGAGTTCTTGGAGTATTTTAAGTTATATGTGAAAATAAACAAGATGGCATTAATCAAACTTTTTAATAAACGGACCATGAAAATTCCAGTTTTTGATTTTCACTGAAGAAGCGAGCAAAGCCTGTTTGAAAGATAACTTCAGGCACGACGACTCCTGTGAGAGGAGGCTGGTTCCGCTCCCCACCTGAACACTTCTCCCTGGCACCAAGGTGTCATTTTAAGGGGGGGGGGGGGCAGGACAGGTTTAGATCTCGCTTCCAGCCTGTATTGAGAACGCTACTTCCACCTACAACTGCCTAGCACAACCTCTCCTGCTCTCCTCTCTGCTCCTAGGTTCCCAGCAGTACTGTTTTCCCAGTACTTTAAAGGGCATTTTTTTCCCCCTTTATGGGAAGTGGTACTGCCAGGGGAAAAAACCCCACAACATACATACACAAGAACATATCATTTGCCTGTGCTTAAAGACAAGACAGAAAAGGGAAAAGAATTTTAAAACTTAAACACACTGTTCTTTCACCGCATTTTAATTCTGGACTGCAAGAACCCCTTATTTATTAGCAGTAAGATGTTAGGTCATTCAACCATTTAATTTCAAGAATGTGCCTGTTAACAAGTCTGCTGATTAGGATTAATTAAGGGGGTGGAATTTCTTGCTACCTGATCACAGAGTTTACAGAAAGTACGGAAAATTCACAAGAAATCACAACTCCAGCAACAAAGGAATCAAACTTCAGATGCTGAAGAATTTTATACAAAACTGCTTTTACTTAAAGAATCCTTAGTTTATGGAGAGTTAGTCAGGCACTAAACGGCATCAGAAAACACACAGTGTGGAATACTCATCTGTGTAGACTGCCTTAATTTTTGACCCTGAAGAGATAAGGTGCAGCAGTGGATATGGTAGGAATTCATCTGCAGCTTCCATCTACCATCACCAGGGCTCTGAAACCTAAACTGATGGGATTTCTTAGTAAAAATCCTACTGAGGAATCATTCCGTTAATAAACTTTCCAAAATATGTAAGCACTGGAACTTTTCAATAATCCAATCCCCAAACTTCCACTAAATTCAAAGGAAACAAAATTAGTCCCAACATAATCAATCTGCCCCTTTGGTATCACAAGTCTTCACTTTTAACAAAGTAGCGACAGCTCTGTGATTTAAAATATATGCCTTATTACTGTGATGAAAACCAAACAGTTTTAAATGTAAAAAAATATTTATTTTCATTTTGTATACAAAAAAAGTCAAAACAGCTGAACAATTATTAGTACTGGCAATTTTAGTGAATATTTAATGGCAAATATTTCTAACCTCACTTTACAAAAACAAGTGTTTTTAAAATTATAAACATGTTTTTGATTTTACTTAAGTATCGTTTTTCACCCAACTAGTGGTTAATCCAGTGGTTTTAAATAATTAAAATAACAGAGATTAACACAGTAAATTACACTGAAACTTTTGACGAGAGCATCAAAAGATTACTCTGAGGAACCAATGCTCCCTCCTCATTTACATCTAATTATTACCTACTGAGAAAAATATGTAAACTGTATTCAGGTTTTTGATACATATTTTTAGTGAGTGTAGAAAAGTTAGTCAACTGTAGAAGTATCTGCTGTTTTATTCTATGGCTACTGCACTTATAGAAAAGCAACCAAGACATACAATTTCCAAGCTTTCTTAAAAAGGAAAAAAGATGTTTTGAAAAAGATTAAGTTACTAAATAAATACATTCTTTGTATGGTATATCCACCTCCCTTTCCATAAAACTCCTAACAAATTATTTCAACTCTAAAGGGAAGCATTTTTAATTTTAAAATATAAATATTATTTCTTAAAGCCTTTCTTAATAAGTAGTTACAACTCATTTTTATCACATACAAGATCTAAATAAAATAGCATGTTTTAAGGAAGACTGCAGGACTGAAAGCTTGTATTAAATAACTCCTTAAGGCAAGGACACACGCAACTATTTTTCACACAGCTTGCAAGACTGCTGAAAGGCTCGAGCCTAGACTCTCATGATCTAGCTGTCGTCATCAAAGCAATCTTTGTCAAGTGACATTTCACATGCCGATCCCAAAACCAGTTAGTCATCACAGAGACAATTTTGTAAGGAAAAATTGCATATTTTACAATTGTATAAAAAGAATATATAATGTTTTTTGCATCTGTGATGGATGAAGTAAACCTGTTGTCTGAGAATATCAGCCGTCAAAAAGCCAAGGAATTCTTGAAGCTACAAAAAAGAACTTCGGAAAAAAAGACAGTTTGGTAAAACCATCAGTCATCTTCCATATTTAAGGTGCATTAAGATGGAGACTGCCAAAGATCACATTTTGGTTCTAATCTCACAGTCTTTATGCAGGTTCCAATTTTGATCCTGAACTCACAAAATCCTCTGCGGTTTTGCAACTAATAGTAAAAAAATCTGGAAAAATATTACAAACAAATCTTTGCATTACAGATTACAAATAAATCTGCAAATATTTTGTTAACTCTGAATAGCACCTTACAATTTACATCAACACCTGCCAGTTTCATCGTCTCTCAAACCTACGAAGCCTTTGCCTTCTTACTTCCTCTTCTGAATGTTGCTCAGGTGGAAACCAAAAACCATAGGGTCGCCGCTCATTATTATATGTTGCTCCACCAAAATCTACAAGACACAATGAAAACCAACTGTTATTTTGTTCTGTTATGTGAGAAAAATGCACATACACCCTGCAATCCAAAGCATCACACAACACAAAGAGGGAGCTGAATGTTTCCAATTCCGATGGTTTCAGGGCGATTGCAACTTCCAGCAACTGCTCTTAAAGACACTGAAATAAAAAAGACAAACAAAAAAACCAAACCAACGCACCGCAACCAAAAGAACACTCAAACATCTAACAAGCATTAACCCAGGAGTTCACATTTTTCATGATTCCTACTTTATTTGAAAGTCCTCAGTAGTTCCCCTTCTGGCAAAATAAAGCTTTTGGTTTTGCTTTCCCTATTGCAGTCCCCCAGGTGCTGACCCACGCCAGACACACACACAGCTCCCATCCTGCCTTGGCAGCAATTTCAGAAATAAACTCCACGTGGCAGCTCATCCAGACAGAACCATAAGCAAATGAATCTGAGCAGAAATAGCACACCAAGACCGAAGGTTCTCTGCCCTGGCACCCCATGAGAAGGTGAGAACAGGCCATTCTAGCAACTCTTCAGAATTCACAAGAAGTGACAAAGCAAAGGAATGATTTAAAGGCTGTGGTTCACACCCCCTGAACTGAAAGGCTCTGGGAAACAGAAGTGAGAGGCTGCCTTCTGAGCACAGCTACAGCCTTAAGGACAAGCAAATAAACTTTAAAGATAACACAACAGCCTTTGTAACAGTCAGTATTTTTTTAAACTTTCACCTCAGGGTCTCATTTAAATTAGCTAAAGTGAATATAGAAAACCAAAAGTAAATATTGTAGTACTATTATGTTCATTTTCAAGATGAATTTCAAATACAGCTGTATCCTGTATCACAAATTGCCTGTAGCAAACACATAAGGCCTGTTCCCATGACAGGCAGTCCAGAGGGTCCACCTTACCAAGAGCCTCTGTTAGTTTCCGATTCAATTACAAGAGCAGCTTTGTAGAGTACTCACCAACAAATGTATGATTCTGTGACAATATTAGGATGCATTCATAATTTTCCTTTTATGTTTGCCAAGAAGTCGAAATCTTGGAAAATGCTTCCAGAGATAAGAATAGCTGCTCAAACTCTGGTAGGCAGCAATATTAACATAAGTGTTTATAAAATGAGTTGCACTGTTTAAAAGGATTTTTCAAATTCATATTAATATACAGGAAATACATTTAATATATATTTTAGTATTTTATCTTCAGCTTGTCCCTGTGTCTCAACTTGCTAGAGACAAATCTGAAAAATATTTAAGCTGTTACTCTGTCTCTGAAAACACTATGCCACTATTTGAGAAATACTGCTTTCCAAAGAGCTTTACATTTAAAGCATCATTTTGAAAGATCAAATCATTTGTAGTGAAAAGCAAAAAAGGTGGAGAGTATTACATGCTGAACTGCTTTAAGCAATTCAAAGAAAGATGCCTGAGAAGCAATTTAATAGTCAAATAATATGATTTATAATCCACACAGGTCCATAGGTTTTAGTAAAGGATGCCCAAGATGACAGCTGCAACTGGGCCACCATTTCTCTCCCCCTCCTTGAAAAAACGAAAAAAAGAGAGCATGCACATATTAGCTTGCAATATTAAATTCACACTTTTAATTGTACACATACGACTCCATTAGCAAGTAAGAAAGGGATTGAATAATGCAATCTTAGACCCTTGCACTGCATCTCAGCGGGGAGGCAGCAGGCGCTAGGTTGATGCCCCTGCGGGGCCTGGGGACATCAGGGGCTCACCCAGCAGATGGCACCAGAGCCACGCAGGCCACCACAGCAATTAGGACAAACTCCAGCCAACAAAGCATTCCGCCTTGTAAGCGGAATTAGGGTTATTTTGAAACAGATGGGCTCTAGAGAAGCTGCTGCACTGAATATTATACGGTTGTTTATTGTCTGGCTGGTTTGAAACCCAGGGATTATTTGCCAGCATCTAGCAGTTTCTCTGTCACATCAAGTTTCATCAAAAGGGAAGCAAAGTGAAAGCCACGGGAATACATATATACTTTTTTCTTCAGCAAACCAGTCCTAGATTCAGAACTTAACTTGCTATTGCATACAGTGCTGTACAGCAGAATGTCTGTCCTGACAACACCAACTGCATGAGCAACATCTAAACCCTGAAGCTGAACAGCTAACACAGCTACCTTCTATACAAGAATCCTCCAAATTTTGCCTACCTTGTTATCATGTGAAATTTATCTAGTATTTTTCTCATTTTATGCATCTGCAACACAATGTTGTCACCCTTGGACACGCACAACACACTGAGGCTTTTCAGTGTAACAGTGATGAGCCCAAAGCCCCCTTCCCCAGATCTTTTCCACACATTCTCAGCACTTCAAATACTAAAGCACAGTTACCTGATGCATGATCTGGAGGAGCAGACAGGAAGAGGTGAAAAAACTAACATTGTTAGTCACAATTCATCACTTAAAATATTTCCTTGGAAATAGCAGAAAAACCCCAACACAAAACTAAAGACGACAACTGTTTCCCCAAAGCAAGCAGACAGGTGATAGGACATACTTGGCATCAGTGGAATTAGAAGTTCAAGCTATGTCAATCTAACAGGTAATTCACAGCTGCTCTCTGGAATAGGACACATGAACCTCCAGCCAAACGCACTGCAAAGGCAAGCAGACCACTCTGCCCACAGCATATAGATTGCCCAGAAACACCAGAGATGGATCCGGCTGTGGCACAGCCAGCCTTGGCCAGCAGCAAAGCAAAACTTACACAGCCAGCTGGCAGTGCAAACCAGCCATCCCCGGCCCTCTAATCATCATGATCAGATACAGGGACAATCTGAAACATGCCATCCTGCCAGTGTGGTAATAGCTATAGAATGTGTGTGAAGCGGGCATTTTTTGCTCCTCTGTATGAAATTCAGCATAAGGAAGAAAAATCAATGGTCACCTTACAGGGGGAGCCAAACAGACAAAATCTCCACATGGAGTTTTAGTTCTGCGTGTAGTACAAGCCACAGAAGTGTTACATCAAACAGACTCGCTTGATTTTTCCCTCCACTCTGGAGTAATGGCCTTAGTTTTAGGTTAGGTAATAGGACACCACACTCACAGCAGCCTTTTCCCTGTTTTATGCTGCACTAGAAGCCAGACAGGCACTACAATTGAAAAAACCCATAAGATGGCAAATCTGCTTTTATACTCTCATCTCCTTCCCTCTGCAAAACGCAGACACGCTATACACTAGATTTGGCTTTTTAACACTTATCACTGTCCAATTTTTTCCTATTCAGCTCCAAGCAGACCACATTTAATAGCCTACGCTATTGTTTCTAACACTGCCCTTTAAGTTTTTGTCAATGTATGAAAGAATTTTGTCATGCTATGAAGCAAACTATTCTTCCTGGTGTTAGTGCCAACATTCCTCATCTACAGACTTTAACACTGTAAAGTGGGAAAGAAGAGAAATGGAAGTCCAACTACTGTTTCTGGGCTGTGCTTTGGAATGGCTGACAAACAAAAAATCGAATTAGCAGGAAGTTAGTTGTGGGTAATGAAGTTAGAGGGAAAGTAACATACAATGAACCCAGAAAGAACTAGATTTTTAGAAGAACAAGCGAGATGGATCTTGAACGCTGTTTCTCTCACTTGTTTTTAAAAGAGATGATAAAATTGAGAAACACACAAATCCATTCCCTTCAAAACTTCTGATAATTTGTTTTGCTTAGGGGAAGAGATGGCTAAGACTTAATTCGGATACCTTAATCACTCCATACATGAGGATTTAAAAATTTATTTTAATCACACCTCAAATTCTCATTTTTGCTGTATCCATATCACTAAAATAATGAACTCTTGTTAAAGTAGCAAAAGTTGTTAGAAGTCAAAACTGCACACAGTACTCCATGTGGGGCCGCACCAATCATCTCCTTTGACAGGCTAGCTATGCTGTGCTTGATGCACTTGAGGACACGGTCGGCCCTTTTGGCTGCCGAGGTACACTGTTGACTCATATTGAGTTGAATAACTTGCCATCAACCCAAACTCCCAGATGTCTTTCTGCAAGGCTGCTCTCCAGCCTCTCATCCCCAGTTAGTATGTATAACCAGGATTACCCCATCCCAGGTGCACTTCTCCTGTTAAATTTCACATGGTTGGTAACTGCCCAGTTCTCTAGTCTTTCTGGATCTCTTGGGAAGACCTTGCCCATTCTACCATTACCTGAGACGGTGTGGTACTCCAAGCATCATCCCAACAAAGTTAACAGAACTTACTATGAACAAGGACATTAAAATTGTTTAAGTCCATTTCCTCCCAATTTTTATTCCTCTGAAGCATACAGACTACATTGTGAAATTATGCCAATTTTCTACTTTGATCCCTACTCCTCTTTCAATGTTATGTAGTAATTTCTATTTTTCTTTGACTATTGCCCTTGTTTTTTCCTGATCAAATTTTTCAGCAACTAAAATGGTATTATTTCCTTGAGGTTTGCTGTTATAAGGACCGTTAAGAAATGACAGTTTTCAAACCCACAACTTAAATATACTTTCCTCTTTACAGAGCCTATTTTAAATTATTAATAGTTAAGATCTGTATTTTTCATCTATTAAAAAACCTTGAACTAAAGTAAAAAGAATTAAGCAGTATGTACTTACTGCCAGAGGTAAACCAGAGGAGAGCTATGGAGACCACTTGCTCAGATCCTAAGATCAGAATCTGACAACAGCTTCTGCTTTAACATATCAAAAAATTCCTGTTGAGTTCATGCTGTGTAAGGGATTTTACATTTATGTATAGTGAGTTATTAACTTGTTCATCTAAAGAAATAAAGTGGAAAATTAAAAGTCCTTATATTCATCTTCAAATAACTGAAAAAGTAAAAAGTGCTACCTAATGAGTCTTAGTAGATCCAGAATCCTGAATACTGTCAGGATCAGTAATTTTGGCAAATTATTTAATTATAAATAGTAACTTCTTTACTTAATAAGGCAAATGGGCTTTGGCTTTCCATTTAAAACTGTTGTTAAAAGGTGTCCAGAAACCTAACTGGTTTGTTGTTTTTTTCAACTACATTCTGATTTTCATCCAAACACTGCTTTACATGAAGTTGATTAAAAAAAGTACTAAATAAATGCATTATTCATCCTTTATAGTATCATCATAGCAATGTGTTAAAAAACTGACTAAATGAATGTTTAAACTATATAATTACTTAAATGAATAAAGACAGAAAGTACCAAGTTATGCTGATTTGAATCATCATTCTTCCCTCTTTGAAAAAATACTCAAAGCTAGATTTAAATTAATTCAGGTTTGTCAAAACCTAGGTGCTAGGCACAGCGTTCCGTGTACTACAGGATATAAATGGTACTACATATTGTCTGCCAAGTCACTGAAAAACTTAACAAGTGCAAACATTTACCACCACTGTGCAATGCTCTGTGAGCCACATCTTAAATACTGAGCTATGACATTTAATAACTTATTTGCAGAAAGGACCACATCTATCCCTACTCAAGCTTGCTAAATGTAACTAACTGCATTAGCAAAACTTCTTGAGCTAATGAAACGAAGACTTTTTGATCAGATCTGGCTCATGTCCAAACAGCTTTCAGGGCAAGCTGAGCTTGTTCACCTATGTCTACAAGACTGCACAGTTGTATTAGATTGAATATGAAAGACAAAATTGTCCTGAATATTCCTTTTGAGTATAATCCTAAAATCTACTGCTGCCAACTGACAACAGTGGTCAATCTATTGTAATGCTCAAAATATTACAGATTTATTTTTAAATGCAAGCTAGAGGCTCCAGACAAAAAACCAAAACGTATAGAAGAGAAGCAAACTAGAACCCAGTTGGCCTTAGGACTACAAGGATACAACCACAATGATGGTCAACAAGACATAATATGGAGATGTATATTTCTCTTGAAACTACCACAAATGACTGATTTATTCAGACATCAGAAAAAGGTTCAAAACAATTTTTAAGATAGTTTCAATGAACAAATGTAAACCATACCCAGTCTATAGAATTAATCTAATGATAAAACAACAACAGTTAAAATACTAAATCATGGATATATTCAAGATTAGGAATATTCACTGACCTCAGTTTACTACTAAAAGCATCCCCAAACTTTAACATTTGTAAGACTCTTCCAAATGTGATTTTATATGCAGTAAAAAAAACCCACTGCATTTCTGCTTGCCTAACAAAGATGCACAGCAACAAAGGAACTCCAAACAATATCCATTTCCCAATGCCAAGACTAAGAAACCCAAATGGATGGAGGCACCAATGCAGACTGAAGCTGCTCACAGCAACTACCACTTTCTGCAAAGTGGAAGAGAGTACTTTTATGTAGCCCACCCAGAGCTTCTTCTAATTATGCCCACAGCTGTTAAGCAGAACTGCCTGTTCTCCAGCAAGGTGACCCTGCCAAACCCACTGTGAAAGGAACAGTTTTTCCTTTAATAAAAAGTTCTTTTTACTGGGGGGGAATAAAATCCAGAGACCACTGAAGTCAGTGAAAAGCCTCCCATTGTATCACTGAACCCTGCAACAAAACACCAAGAACAGCCTCTACTTCCATATGCAAACCATGCTTTTATAATAGATGTAGTGTGAACATAAGAAAAACATCTCTAGCTACAATGATTGGACTATTTCTTTAATAAAGTGCTTTCTTCCTATTTTAATTTTCTTTGGCAGTTGAAACTTTTGCAAGAAGGAAACCATCCAGAAGAAAGATGCATTGGCAATACCTTCAAAAATGTTTGCATATTTAGGAAGTCTCAGAAAAAAAAAATCAGCATTCTGTATACATTTTAGCATGAACATCTGAATAAATACTTTGTGTCAGTACTACATACAAAACAGAACAAAATAGACTTGAAAAGCGTGATGTATTTATTAGTATGTCAAACTGAATGTGAAATTATGTTCTAAATTATTCTCAATGTACTCGTGTCACAATGCTTCAATATTTTCTATTTTTAAAGTTTTTCCCATTAATAAGTGCAAACACATTATCACTCACATGGAATGAAGCCCTACTTTTAAATTAATAGTCTGTCTTTTTATCCCTATAGCATATAACTCGGGAATGCTGCATCCAAGGAAACTCAAAACCTTAGGTAATATAGGATGCACCAAGGGACAGTTCTTTTTCAGAAAAGGCAGATGAGAAAAATGAGGAACACAGTTTCATTCATTTGCATAACAAACTTTCATATAAATGTAAATCCATTTTTTGTTAATAAGCAAAACACATCTTATTTCATCCAGTTCACTAATAAATTGTTGAACTAGTTTTCTTCTGTATGCAGAAGTGTTTCAAAGGCAAGAGGAAAAGGATGCACGCAGAACTCCTGAATAATAGGCAGGAAGGGAAATAGAAAAGGCAAAAAACCAAACTACTAAAGACCATACAAGCAGTTTGCACAACATTTTCTAGTGTTGGTTTGCCCATTAAAAGTATTCTCTTAGTACTTTTTCCTCCAGATACCTGAAGGAAATCAATTTGTGTGAGTGGATACACTCTGCACACACACAAAAAACAGTTGGACTTTAAGACTCAGATGCAAATCCTAGCATATGACTTCATGAAATGCATTTTAATCTGATACCATGTGCTGCACATTTGATATATAAACTATTTTAAGCCATTTTTAAAGAAAACCATCAGTCAAATGCAATGATTGGCATTCCTACAACTGCAGAGAGGAAAGATAACACTGATTGAAAAAACCCATTGAATTATACAGCATTTCTCTATAGTCTTATCACATCAGTTTCATTCTTACTGCAATGTTCCATGGATTTGGCAAATTTCATATAGACTACTAATAGAATTCCAGTCTCAGTAGCAGAAAACAGAAATGGGAACTCTTAAAAATTCAGAGAACAAGCCAGCCAGATGTCTAGATATTTCCTAACTACACCACAAATATACTTATGACTAGCCCATACTTGGCCACCTAAAAACTTTAAGTGGATGGGTTGGGGTTTTTTTTTGTTTTAATTGGAACTAAAGAAATGCATAGATAGACAGATTCACTATAAAATATAAGAGGAATATCTATATATGTGTACTTATAGGTATTTCTCCTTAATCACAAACTATAAAACTATCACCTGCATGTTTAAAGAAGTTAGTCCTAAGAAAAAGAGGAACATTCCATGAGCTTGCAAGGTATTCTTAACATTATTGAGATTGAGAGACAGACACTTAGAAGTTCAACTCACAAAAAAAAAATTGCAACACCCACCATAACAAAAATCCAAATCCACATCCTACACTAATTGAGATATTTCTTCAGAGCAGAATACCAAGTAAATAACAGATAAGAGATATGGTATACTGGGTTACATTAAGGATGGCTTCTAATACTAGTATTAAACAAAAATGGCAACCATATAGTTTAAATATCAAAGGCTATGATTTTTTAAACCCGAAGTTATTTTCTTGACTCACCTAAAGGAAGAATTATTGCAATTTGTAACCAATATAGATTACAAGATAAGAATGAAAATTAAAAAACAACCACCAAACCTTTGGAGAAAAAAAACCTTAATGGTGTTTAAACTGATTCTTGTTTAAGACAACAACATATCTAAAGCTGGGAATGGAAAGAATATAACAGTTCCTTTTAGTAAACAGACCTAAATAATTTTGACAGTTTGATAATCTTAAAACTGGTGTCTACATAAATCCCATTAGCCCAGTAATTTCCCTTGTTGCATTACGTACCAGTAATTATTATTATTTACGAAATTTTCCAGATATGGCATAAAAACAGAATTGCAGTTCAGGAATGCATGGCTGTGGAATAAACAGAAATGCACTACCTTCATGGCAGCTTAACCTTACAGAAGAGTAACTACTGAGTTTAAGTTTGATGCACATCTTAACACAAATTAGTGTTCAGTTGTGAACAACTGACACTGTTCTATGGAACAGGAAATTCTGTACTATGCCACTGATTCTTTTAATAGCTTACTCGGATACTAACACAGTAATTTATAAGAACATTCAACAAATCAATAGTCCAAATCTGTAATGGTACATTTTGTAGCCTAAAACCCCTAATAAATGCATTTGCCCAACTAAGAAAAAAACAATCAATTTAAATTTTTCAGTACCTGAAGGGGCCCTACAGGAAGGATGGGGAGGGACTCTTTATCAGGGAATGTAGCGATAGGATGAGGGGTAACGGTTTTAAATTGAAAGAGGGGAGATTTAGACTAGATTCTAGAAAGAAAATCTTTACTGTGAGGGTGGTGAGACACTGGAACAGACTGCCCAGAGAAGTTGTGGGTGACCCATGTTGTGGATGTTCAAGGCCAGGCTGAATGGGGCTTTGAGCAACCTGGTCTAGTGGGAGGTGTCCCTGTCCATGGCCAGGGGGGTTGGAACTCAAAGATCTTTAAGGTTTCTTTCAACTCTAACCATTCTATGATTTTGTGAAATCATTGCAATATGTTTTTTGTCCAAGCTACAGAGCAACTATGATGGTATAAATATCATGGCTGGGAAAAAATAAAAAAAAGTTTAAGGAAAGAGAGCCCTAAATTTTAATTGTGGTACCTGATCTTACAACCATTTAGCTACCTGTTTCAAATTATTTTAAATATGTAAATTTTAGTCATGCTAAGTACCTGTTTCATCAGCATGTAATTGCAAGCAACTGTGAATGTCATGCTTTAGGGAAAAATGTACTGTGTTCAAAGGACAGTGCTCATTCAAGCTGATTATTTTTCAAACTAACTGACAGGGAAGAATATCCTAATTGCTTGTTAGCACAGTAGATTTAAGCTCATCCTTTGTGTCACTAAAACACATATGATCAATTCTATGCTCTATATTACCTTCTTTGGGAAATAAAGTATCTGCCTATAGGGAAGATTAACTTTTAAGCAGCTTGTTTAAAGTAGTACTTTAAAAGTTCAGTTCTGAAGTCTTGCTTTTCCAAACTAAGGTGCTCCAGCAGGTAGAAGAAAGGTGCAAAATTAAAGTACTCCTGTGAAACCACTGAAGTCAACATCTATATATCTTTGATCACACCAAACTATATTTGAAACAATATACAGTGACACATTTTCCTGCTTCACTTATCTGTGAGGCTTAAAAACTATAACTAGGAATGAAAACAGACACTATCATAGTCTTAAGAAATGCTGCTGTCTCAAAGAGAAGTTAAAAATGTGACTTGCTATGCCACAGTTATCTACCAGTGAGATATACTTAGATAGAGATGCTATTTAAATTCTCTCTCATGTTTCAGAGGGCATTGTCCAAATAAGAAAAATATTTCCACTTATAGTTGAAAACTTTGTCCAAAACCAACAAGCAGACAAGAAATACTTACCGATAGTGATGTAGATTATTTAAGGCTACAAATGAAAGCTGCAGGTGTTCCACACTGATATATGAAAGCCTTTAAAGTGTGTACTATCTAGTTATTTGTATTATCATAATTCGCTCGTTATTTTTATTCTGTTTCCTTGGTAGTTTCAAAAAACCATAAATATGGCTCATTCTTGAAGATAACATTTTAAAACTCTTAGTATTAAAAACTTTAATGGATTTCTCATTAAAACTCATGTTAAAAATGATGTAAAATGTCATGTAAAAATGACAGTAAAATAAAAACTATGCTTTACAATAAAGCTCATTTTAGACCCATTCCTTCCCAAAATCTAGTACTTACATAGGACAATATATTGATATGACTTTGTTAATTTTTAAAAGTTCCTGAGACAGCATGAACAGTAACTAATTCACTATCTTCTGCTGAAAAACCAGATGGACTAAATGCTATTTTATGACTTAATTGAAAGCTAAGATTGTCACTATCTTCTATGGTTTTCAGTACAGTTTCATTGAAAGGGGGACTGCTCAGATTGCAATCATTTCTAGAACAAATATATTACAATAATAGTTTCGCTGCAGCGAATTTTTTTTTTTTTAAGTTTCTAGCTTCACAATGTTGAGGGAAAGTTAGACAGAACTACATTTAAAGAATAAAGGTGAACACAAAATTGAAGATAACTAGAAATAAAAAAAAAATAACTTAAAGTCCCCCTAATTTCCCTAAAAGTCTGCACTTCTGCCTCCCAGGTGACTCTCACAATAGATGCAAACTTAATAAAGCAAAAAGCTGTATTTACTTTAAAATATATGCTAATGAATTTCTCAAACTGGAAAAGCCTTTTCCTATCACAATCTTGCCTCATCTGCTGCCTTTTTAAAACTATCTTCCACATAACATGACATGTTCTTCATAATAAAAAATAGGATCACAGAAGGTGTGAAAGTAAAAGTGATGATTTGTCAAGATACCCATTTTCATATTTTGCCTGGTATTTCTCTGACAGCCATAACACAGTGGTGTAAGTTAATTTTCTGAGCTGAGATTTATGAATGGTGCTCCACATTTTAAGTCTTGTGGTTACAAGTAGAGGCTTCTGTATCTTTTTCCTAATGAACACTTTCTTGCACCTAGGGAGTGCAACAGAATACCAAGACTAAGAAAAAGAAGGAAAATGACATTGACAGATATTCAGTAAGGTTGGTTTTTTTTTGGTTTTTTTTTTTTTAAGATTAAATGTTACAGCTTCACCAAATTTAAAAGAAATAGTACAGAGTTCTTAAGTTAAGGAGCACCTAAAGCCTTTGGCTGAATTCCCAAAGGAATCCATATAAACATGCAACAGCTTAAAGAGGAAGCAATGTTTGATATGAAAAAACTCTCATTATCAGAAAACACATACTATGTTCATTTCTGCCCTTTATTTTATCATAGATTCATAAGAATGGTTAGAGTTGAAAGGGACCTTAAAAGTCATCGAGTTCCAACCCCCCTGCCACGGGCAGCAACCCATTCAGCTTGGTCCTGAACTCCTCCAGGGATGGGGCATCCACAACTTCCTTGGGCAACCTGTTCCAGTGTCTCACCCCGCACAGTAAAGAATTTTTTCTAGTATCTAATCTAAATCTCCCCTCTTTCAATTTAAATATTATTTAAATTTTAAATAAATCACTTCAATATAAAAATTTCATAACTGTGTCATAGAAATTTTACATGTGATGTTCTAGTAATATGCTGTCAATTCTATTGATCAGATTTTCCCTCAAGTCTTGAAGTTTTCAGAAGCTGAGAAACAGTTTCTACAAAAGTTATTTTCCCCCCCTCTTGTTTCACTTGAATTATAAAAAGATAAATGTATTCTAATGAATGTATTTTATACTAATTTAACTAATAAATTTCAATTAAAAACAATCACCATCTTTCTTTCTAAACATTTCTATCTTTTCTTTTGGTCTTTCAGCTAGCTAGAATATAAGCTTCCTTTAAGGTAGATAAGGAGAGAGTGAAAAGTAAGAATCAGTACATTGTCAATTTGTATAAATTGTATAAATAACAAAAATATACACACAAAGTTTAAATGTTGGCAACACCAATTCTTCTATTATACCACTTCATACTGCATTTTAGAGTATCGTAAGATTTTTTTGGCAAACTCAAGTTTACTAGGGGTTGTTTGTTATCAAAGGATTTCTTTTACTACAGTAGTAACTAAGGTAATCAAATTGTAAACAATTATGAATAAATGTAATTACACTAAGAGAATGATGCTGCATCCTCACACTACATTCTCTGAAAATTCTACCAGGAAACTTTTATCTGCTTCTGAACTTATCTCCAAAATACTGAAAATAAATAATGAGCAATACATTCTTCCCCCGCCTCGGTATGAATTGTAACTTAAAACATAAAATGCAATAAAATTCCTACCTCTTTCATTAAGACTGTTTAGCACTGCCCTTTCCAGTTGCTCTTCTTCAGTGAGGCCACCTGTATAATCGTAATAGCTCCTTGGCGTTCTGTACTGGTAACCTGGGTAGTCATAATAGTCTGTAAAATGAATACAAAATACAGAAAATAAACTGCTGCTACTCAGAAGGAGACTGAAATCAAGTATTATCTCTATGCTATCTTTCTTCCACAAATTATTTCAATTTGGGAAAGAAAAAAAATAGGATTCAATTACTTATACAAGATATGCCATGAATCAATTTTTAATTTACGAAGTCAGACTATGGTAACGGGAGAAAGGAAAACAACAGAAAAAAGATGGAGCAAATATCTTGGGGTTTTTTAATTGTTATAAATAAGTGTCTTAGAGTTACCATTATTAAGAAGTTTCACATGGAAATTGAAAGGCACTTTTCATCAGCTCCTTTTAACATTTAATTGTCAATACTTAGACACCTTATACATGACACTACAACAGCAATAAAAAAAACAGGTAGGTTTCAGGCTTTTCCCCACCTGTCTGTCCCTTCCCCCCCAGTGCCCATAAATAATACATGCCAATGCCATCCTAAATTCAAATAATGTTTGGATCTAGAAAACACAAGGGAAAAGATTCCTGCAAATTTTTGCAGTAATATATACAGCTAATATTGTGCTATTGCACAGCTACATCTGCCCTGGAAAAAGCCAACCAGACCGTAGATCTCATCTAACGTCACAATCACTGTATGTTGCCTGCTCTACTGACAACCAAGAATTTCTAATCATTTGCAAAGTATGTCAAAAATGAGCATGAACAAACCATCATCCACTCAGATAGGATCTAAAAGAAAAAAATTACTTGGCTAGAGAACTGAACAAGACTCTCTTCCTTCTAACACAACCTGATCTTGCCTAACAGAAAAATTAAGCAGAAAAGTCCCATTTTTCTATTCCATTTTCGCATCTTCAAAATACAAACCTTTGGGTGATATTTTAGTTTCTCTTCCAGACAGCTGGACAGGGGATTTTGAATAACCATTGTACAGAAATGTAGCCAGTTTCTTCCAACTCATTGAA
Organism: Tringa tobata; assembly: GCA_033628505.1. Lineage (NCBI taxonomy): Eukaryota > Metazoa > Chordata > Aves > Charadriiformes > Scolopacidae > Tringa > Tringa tobata. Next base: position 4,254,426 of record JAHREE010000034.1, read on the forward strand.
AACGTACACAAGTTTTTCAAAATGAAGTAATTGGAAATATTTTTGTATGAAACAAATACAGCACACCATTTCCTTTATCTGCAGATTATCAGCATCAATGACAGTCTTGTGTTATCTCACTAGTTACATGGCTTCCATGTGTAAAATTCTTGTGGAGTTGCTGTTATTAGTAAAACACAGACCATGAAGTGAAGATATAAAAATAATTTATTTTTAAAAAATCATTGTGTTAAAAAACCTTAAAATAAAGAAATATAGCAACACCCTATCTTAAAGTTATAGAGGAAAAGCAGGAAAAACTGAACAGGGTGACTGCACACTACTCTGTACAGGAGTGTATATATTCCTCTGTGTATTATGCAAATACACCTCCATACATTTTATGTACACATATGTGCACAGAGATGTATGTATACATATATACATTATCACACACGAAAAAAATGTAATTCTGTCCGTTTGCAAATTTTTCCTTTGTTGAACATACAGCTAATATTGGGAGAATTTTTATACATCTGCAGTGAACACTTAGTCTTAACCTCCAATAACCTGAAATTCTGCCATTTCTCAAATGATAAGCAATGCCTTTGGTTAGAAAAGATTTTTTGTATATTTTTTAATCTGTACGAATTACAGCCATATTTTTATAAAACTTTAAAAGCCTTTAAGTCATACCGGGAACATTCAAGAGATCATTCTGCTGAAAAATAAAACTGACTGCAGGATACTATTTAGCTGTTATATATTGCACTTTTGATGTAATCTTCATATATTCCCCTCATTCCCCTCTCCTTATGTTAACCTGAATGAACATTTTCTCAGCTGTAAATTTATTTTCTGGTGATTTCAAAACTGCATGCATGAAGACTATAAAAATTCTGGTACTAAAAGCACGAAATTAGCTGATGAAAGAAAAAGGATGTAATATTTTAGGTTTGTTCTATTGCCATAAGTTTTTGTATAGTTAATGGTTACACTGTCATCAAGTTGTAAGTGCTCAGAAAGCTGAAATCTTATTTTAAAATGAGAAACAGTTCGGTAACATCGACATGTTGGAGGTGTTCCTATTAATTAAAATAAACATCCTAATACTTTATTCATGAACTGCATTTAGAGAAAACCCTAATTCATTTACTAAATGTGCTAAAATTACACATTTTTCTAATGCTCTTTCCTCGTACTGTTTCATAGAATCTCTTCTGATGATAACTTTGTCTGTTTTTCTTTTAAATAGGTATTTAAAGGCAGATAGTAATATAGCAGTAATACCAGAAAATGAAAAATTAATCAAGGCAAAGAGGTACTGTATATGCCTCATTAACCTATGACACTAGAGAGAGTTACCTTAATTCACAGGTGGCCAAATTATATATATCATATACCAAGCAAAAGGCTACATCTCCCATAAAGACTTCTGCAAATGGGATGAAAGACAATTGCAAAGTATATACACAAGGAATGAACATAAGAAGTATACATTTATTTTTTTAAATTGCTGTATGTGTATGCAAATGATGTAAGTCATTTTAGATGAATGAATTTAGTACAAAAAAAGTAAAATATGTATTTACATCTAAAGCCAAGCTTGGAAGACAGGATAATTCAGGTTAACCCTCTGCTTTATCTCCATTTTGTCCAAAACAAGTCAAAGCAACAGCATGGCTACCTCAGGGTCTGTCTGAGACACACAAAAAACCCCAGACTTCCTTGTTGTCAGTGTACTAAAGTTGACAAAGGTGCTATGTAGTCCTCCATAATTCTAGATATATTATTTAACGTAATGATAAAATTGGAGGTAGATCATGGAAGACAAAATTCACCATAGAGAATAAAAGCAGCACTAACCTTAGTTCACTGTGGTGCAGAGTAAGCACATCTCACTTAAAGTTTATAAATAAAAAAAAATCCCTGCATGACTAAACATCAGAGAGCATTAAGAATGATCAAACGTACGAAATAGTTTTCATTTAAGCAACTATACACACTCCAACTTTTCAATCAGAGAGAAGAGCTTACTTCGGTGAGTATAGTACTGAAGTCTATAAAACCATAAAGAACATGAAGAAAGTACATAAAGAATGAGATTTGGTTTCTTTTCCCACAGAGGAATTCATGTGCATCAATTGAAATTAGCAGTTAGCAGGTTCAAAACAAACAAATATGACAGATTCTGCACCAGAAAGTAAACTGTGAAATTCTTCTCCTGTGATGTTGTAGGTGTTAAAAGAGTTCATGCCAATTCAAAGAGCTTTTGACATATTCATGGAAAAATAATCCATCACAGGCTATTAAAGCCAAAATTCCCCCATAAAACTTTCTGCTGAGAACATCTTTAAGCCACAAGCCACTGCACACCGACAGATATTCAAGGGAGTTATCACCACATATTTATCCTGTTCTTACAGCAGATGTCTAGGAAAGAGCACAAATCACTGCAGGAGATATGATACAGTAGGCTATACATCCCTTAGCTTTAATCCAACACACAGTCCTTCTCACAGCTGGCTCCTCTCCCTCCCAGACAAGGCCTCCACCTATTATTTCTATACACTCCATGTATAATGACTCAATGTTCTGCATGAGAAGTGAATCAAACACGCTACATTCAAAGTATGCCAGTACTCCAACTATCCATCTATATGCTGTGATGATAGCCTAAATCTATTTTGGTAAGGAGTGGGCTTTGTGCATGTAAATTACTTGCTTTACAGAAAGTGTTCAAAAGAAGAAATTCCTTGTCAGAGGGGGGAAAAAAAACCATCCTAGAATGGAACAGATAAATTTGCCAGACCGGACAGATGTATCAAGGTTCAACAGGCTGCTTTCAGTAGACGCAATTTCCTCCCTGCTGCACCTTCTGCAAAGGGAATGGTATTTGCCCAGAGAAGCATTTTATGAAGTCATGACCTTAATTTGAGGTTTAAAGCCTCTTGTACAAAAAATACAACCACACAGTTCCCAAAAAAAGTTAATACATAACCAGAGAAGTAATAAATTTAGCAAGTATATATACGTGCAGAATACTTTTTATATCATATATGCTTCCATTTAACTAGCTCATCTATAGGTTTTCTATCATTAGCAAAAATGATGTCCCTATTTTTAAAGCTGGAATAAGGTAAGTGGGTGAAAGTACTGACCTGAATAGTAGTAGTCCCTTGGCCTGGCAGGGTCAGCGAATGAAGAAATGCCACCTAAATATAAGAATATTACACATACTATTAGAATAATCACTTTGTATGTCTTTATAAAATACAAAATCAAATTTAAATTAAATCTTTCTTTCAGAGTCTGATTTGTAAGATACAAATATGAAACAACTGGCACTTGTGAATTTTTTTTTGCATCAGTGAGAGAATATAGCATTGGCAAGCTTCTATGTTGTTCTAGGTTTTATATTAATGTGCCATATTTCAGCAACACACCCATGTAGACTAGAAAAATGCAAACCAACCTAAGAAATGTTCTCCAGAACATATAATGAATAATTTCTGCACTGAGATTGTACATTGGTGAAAATGGGTTAAAGCACAGAAAACCGAGGACTGGAATAACAGCGCTCTGTTTCTGCTCTGCTACATAGGAAAAAGATAACCTGGGCACTGGAACACTCCTTCCTCTAGGTCTTAGTCACACAGCAACCTTCACAGCAGCAGAATCTCCACAACATATTTCACTAACAGTGCCATGGGTTTTATCATAGAATCCTAGAATAATTCAATTTGGAAGGGACTTCAGAAGGTCCATAGCCCTACTGCCACTCAGAGCAGGGTTAGCTATGAGATCAGACCAGGTTATTCAGTCAGGACTTTACCGTGTCAAGTCCTAAAAACATTCAGGGATGGAGAGTGCAGGGCCTCACTAGGCAGTGTGATCTGATCCTTAACTGTGCTAATAGTCATCAGAACTGCACCTCCCCCTGCCATGCCACAGAAACATGCAATATTAACATTTAACTAACATGACACTATGACTGCTCACTCCAGTGGGGTAGGAAATCTGATGCTCCAGCCTATTTTTCCACTTAAAACTGCTGAAAGTATATGACTTACAGACTGTGCCATCAAACTGTGATAAAACTTCCTGTGAAAAGCATACACATCTGAACAAATAATTTCCCAATATACAAACACCATATTCATGGTCAAGTCAATGGCAGAGTGATGAATAAAGTACTCAACATATTAAGTGATCAAACAGAAAAAAAAAAAGGATTCTGACAACCAGCTGTTGTGGGCTTAGACTTCCAATTAAAACACTGAAATTTCCTGCAGTATTCATATAAAGTTTGCAGGGCTGTATTTTAAACAACTGTTAGACTAAATATCTTTTTTTTTAAAAAAAAAGTATTACTATAATATGAAAAGCTGTAGTATTACATCATTGGAAAGCTTGAGAATTGCAGTAACAATTTCGCAAGCATCACAGAACCTTTTTCAAACTGTGGGGACTTCCACTAGAATGGAAACAAGTAGTAGAAATCAACATGGAAACTTATTGTGTTCTGGCATATTTTTATGGCTTCACCACACTTCATTTGAAGTGATATTTTCATTGACATCTTATATGAAACATTTTACTCTAAATAAGCATCTAAAAAGTAGGATAAATGGTATTCATCTAAGTAAAAATATCTGAAAGACACATTTAGTGGTTCTTATAATCTTTTTCCTTTGCACTCTCTTTAGTAACAAGCATATCTTTAATTGCCTAAAAACTTGCTGGAATGGCTTGAATTTCTATAAGCAAGACTCATTGAATTTTAAAAATACAAGTGTCTTTCTGCAGATTTTACAAACTGAGCAAAATTATATACCTGCACAGGCTTTCATGATCTTTTTCAGAGGTCCCATAGTGTACATCAATCCAACAAGAATCCCTGCCAAATGCCCTGCAAAAGAAGTCCTGCAAAAAAGGAAAATCTTGTGAGTGAAGGAAAGGAAGACTCTTTTCATAGGGATCCAGAATGCAAAGTGCAGAATTTGTTGTAACAGAGAAAGTCCAAGTGAGATCAAACATAGAGAAATGACTTGCCTCCAAGGACATAGCACCAAGTTGTCTTTCTTCATAACTACCCTAAAATTGGTAGGTATAGACAGTTACAGAAAAGTAGCTAACAAAAATCCTGAAGAGGCTGGAAACTACTTGGAGAGATCATTTTAATTGCTTATTTAAAGGACAGAACACCTTTTCCCTAAAAGCATTTAGAGACATACTGGTAGGAAACTAGTTTTAATCTACAAAAAAAGTAAATCCACAGAATTATGCTGAGATGTCTAGGTAGTTTCTGCAAAAACCAGCTTCAAGTGGAAGCATAAATACAGTACTTTCTACTGCACTATCAACATAATCCTACAATTCATCTGAGATAAGCAGTGACTTCAAAATTAAAAGAACAAGTGAAATGCTGAGATCCAAATTCCTTTTTATACATACCAACAATTTCTTTAAAAAAAGATCATTGTCCATTTGCATAAAGAATGAAAAGGCTCTAGAGTCTATTGAGACTTCAACATAGAAGTGTATGTTTACAGTAACTAAGTAGATTTGCTCCAAGTATTGCCATGACTATGGGGTACTCAATTCATAAATCGATTTTCAGCATTGATTTCAGCAATTTTCAACAAACTCTTTTGTGTTTAATCAGTTTTAAACATTAAGAGCAAAATCTTTTTTAACTTAACCCGGTTTAAACATTATTTGTAAATTGTTCACCTATATTATGACAATAGAGAAGCCAATACACTAAACATTAAGATTTCCTAGTATATGCAATGTCCACTGGATTTGCATTCGTTGTCCTAAGATTCAAGTAATGTGAGCTTTTTTTTCATTTCTGCTTTATAAAGGCAATCTCCGTTTAACATTAAAACTATATTTAAACATTATGTTTTTTACATTCCGGTCAGAAATCCAGAAGAGTTACACGGGTGACACACTCATGACAATACAACTTCCAGGCATCACTGGTAAAAGTATACAAGAAAACGCACGTGTCACTAGAGGGAGATAGAGATCAAATCTAAATTCACTCTTTTGCTGCCTACTTAACCACAAACTTGTGTTCTGCTACATGGGAGAGCACTGCAGCTCTATAAGTAACTAGAAATGTATATTTATTATTTTTTTTTAGAGTAACACAAAAATGCCGATGTGAAAATTTATAGGTGAGAGGTAGTTAACAAAATAAAGTATCTCTGAGGAACTAATTTTCTAAACAGATTTTTCTGCAACAGATTTTCCAAATATGTGAAAGATACACGCCTGACTTGAAAAATGTCAGTACACATAAAACATTAAGATACTTCAAGACACCTTACTCTAGAAATCACCAATGTAAGTGATTCTCCTATATTCCTGGCAGTGTTTTAAACAAATTTTATGCTCCTCTTGATTCTTCTGAGTACTACACTGTTCCACAAACTCCAACATCAATATCTTTGCTTGCAATACAGTGAAACTGTTTATTTACAACTTCAATTTTAAAAAGTCTTTAAGGGGATAATTTCCACTTCAGGTCTATTGAATAAATTAGTGTACTAGATGCCTAAATACTATTGACCGTTTAATCATAAATTATACTCAAGGAGTAGAAGCTTACAATGAAAATGTTTAAACACTGTTTTCTAAATAAGAAATAGTATCATATACACTATCACTGACATACAAAAAATGAGTACAATCACATTAAATTTTCACCATATGCTGTCAAAAAGTTAATTTGAACGTGATTAACAGGAGCACCTTGCAACTTGTAATTGCTAAGGAAAAGCAATTCTGTGAAGTGAAAAAGACAGCTACCCTTACATTAACAAAATGCTTAAGGTTACAGTCAAGTTAAGCAAACATGACTTTATTTTAGAACGTGTTATGCTGTAATTTACTCAAATGGTAATACCTTTTTCTACCAATGCTTGGTGTCATTTATAGTATGGAAAACATCTTTATAGATATTTTCCAAATGTAACAACTAAAACATACATATAATATGCAATTTTACAAAAAAAAAGAGCAGTTTTATTAAAGGCTTTCAACATTGTCAAAACAAAAAAAGAGCATAACTATGCAGCAAAATTCTGAAGTAGTTAACTTGTGTCTTTTTCCAGCTGTTTTGAGGATGGGTAAGGTTCCAGAGGACTGTAAGGGTATTTCTACACCAATTCTTAAGCAGGTATAAGAGAAAAAAAAAAAAGAAAAGGAAGAGGAGGACTCTAGTCAGAGGACTACAGACTAATGACTATCTTCTGTTCCCAGATAGTAATTGATGAACAAATAGTTTTAAGACAAATAATTTTTCAACCAAGGTAAGAACACCAGAAACAGAATACAGATTTATCAGAAACAAATGTCAAATCAATGAAAACTTCTCCTTTGACAGGGCAACAAGCTGCACAGAAAGGGAGAATTAGCAGATATCACACATGCTTTAAGAATGCAGTGCTCTCTCACAGTATTTGTCATAAAAAAGGCTTAAAACCCTTAAACTCTAAAACTACACTAAGCAGATCTCTAAGTGGTTGGTATGTCTGACTTCGTACTTGTCAGTGATTCATTATCAGATTTAGGATACGAATCAAGTGGATTTCTGCAAGAGTCTATTCCAAACATTACTTACAAATGACAAGCTAAGTGAAGCTGTAAGGCTCACTGGAGATGGCATTAGAACTTAAGTAACCTTAACAAAATCAAGTAGTGGTTCGGGAAAAAAAAACAGAGTGCAATTCAAGTATTTCACCAGAATTCTGTTAACAGGAGCACTGTCAGGAAGTGAAGTAGCCTTCCACTCTACTCAATAGGTCTCATGGGTAGAGCTGAACCACGTTTTTGCATACTGCACAAAAAGAAGAGCAACAAAAAAACAGAAAGCCCACAAAAAGACTTCTGAGAAAAGACTGAAAGGATCACAATCACTTCAGTCTACTGAAGAATTCTCTCACAGATACAATAATCTTGAAATATGGAAAATATTGTCACAAATAGGAAAGAATACACTCTCCATATTCTCTATCCATAAGATAAAGAGTAACGGACATAAGTCACAGCCAGAGATTTAAAAACATTTAAGTAGTAGACCAGAGTGCCTGGAGAAACTAAGAGTCTCCATCCTAGCGAGGCAGAGACCTCCCAGATGCTCCTGGGTTCTGGGCCCATTCTCTCCCTTTGTCTCTGCTTCATGAGGGAAAATGGGAGGGCTACTAAGACCTTGCAAAGAGCAATCAGAGTTTATTATAGTGATGATCTTTAAAAGTGCATTAGACTAAATATTGATACATATAAACTATATACACATACATTTGTATATAGACATATATATGTTTGTCCTTCTGAAGTTATCACTCAGAGCATTTGTTTTGAGATCAGATTTATTCAGATGCCCTATAATCTTTCTGGAGTTATTCAATTTAAGTACATGACATAAAATAAATGTTTTACACATGCAATTAATGTTCTTCTATCCACATGCCTTAGTGCAAAGTGGATACTCCTATTTTCAATGAACTTAAATATATTTGAATCATTAATCCTCAATAATACTTCAATGTCAGTCTTCTTGACATTTTACTACATTTTACAGTGAATTTTCATTTTCAGTCGATTGCCTTTCTAAAAAACTTGCATAATGGATTTCTTGCTTATGAGGCTGCCTGAGTTTTATCTGCAGACATTAAAGCTAATGGCAAAACTACAACTGTTTTCACAAGGCAGAGGTATATGCAAAATTTGGAACTAAATGCCATGGATTTTGGCTGAAAAGAAATTAATAAACACTTTACAAATAGCACAAAATAGTTGCATGTAGAAGTCTTGTCCAAAAACATATTATCAAGGCTCCTTTCACTCGTATTACAAATTCCACTCTTCTTTCTTGTCTAATCCAGAAAACTGAGGTTACTCCTATTTTCTGCTTTTTATATACAGTAAATAATCCTAGATATAATTAAAAACTCTTACATTATCAGCAATAAAGCAACCACCATTATCAACCAATTCCAAAATAGGCTTTTTCACTATTCATAATAGCAACGTCTTGATTGGAATGTATCTTTTACTAGGTAAAAATTGGCTGTTAATTTTCAGTTAGACTAATGAAGAAACATTCTGATTGCAACATGATAAACTACTTACCTTCTCCTGCTGGTTAATAAAGAAAAATGGCCTCTTTTTTTTTTTCACAGCACAATTTTCAGTTTCTATAATACAAGCTGAACTTTGAATGGGAATAAAAAACAGGTTCTTGACTGTTTAAATTGCATGTTTTCTTCTCTAAATGTCAATGAGTTTTACCAATATTGACTAATGCTCTCCCTGGTACAAAGAAATTCAAATGATGCCTCATTTAATTGTTTTGTTTGAAAATGCAGATCTCCTCAGAGATCTTATTTATCTCAACCATTCATTTCATACTAACGTTAATTATGCAATATGTCTAAATACTGTTTCCTGAAGACATTTGCCATCAAGCTGATGTGCACATTACTTCAGAAAAATCATCTAAACAGAATTAATCATACTTTTTCATTTGGCTGTGTAATTTCCATGAAAACTGGTATCACTAGAGGGAAAATCATTTGGACTGCATTTGCTTTCCACTTATGAGAGATGCTGACCCAGTGTTTACAAGCCTCTTAGTATTAATTTTTACATTAGTATTGTTCCAGTATCCTTACAATGAATTCAATTCCTCATCAGTATCGGTGGATTTATCCTGAATTGTTTCAATTCTGTAGTGTCAGTTATCTGACTCACCAAATGAAAACAGAGCAAGAAAGGCTATACCTATCGCTTAACTTCCCAAAAGCAAACTCCAAAGTCTGGTTGGCATTATTATTTATGCACACAATTCTCCCACAGGACAAACCCATGTACTTAGCAACAGAAGTAGCTGAAGCCATTGCTGCAGTCTTTTGTGAAAAGATCTCACTTCCATGCATCTCCTACTCCAAGGCTAGGAAGAATGCATTTGCTGAACAAGCAAACAAAGGAATAATATCAAAATGATGTACTAGAAAGATGTAGACCAACTTAATTTTTGAAAAACAATACATTTTTTGAGATCATGGGAATCAAGTCCAAGTATTTATACATAGTTTATTTCCAAATTAACACAAGCACAGAATCACCTGCCCATGACAATTTATACACTTAGCTACAAAATATAATTTTGCTTAGGAAGTATGCCATGTAGTCAATTTACCAGTGCTAAACAACATACCTGGATGCAAATTAAGCCAAATAAAATGACTGCATAAGTAAAAGTCAAACCAGTACATTTACACAGCCCCATACAGGAAAATGTCATTGCTTCTTTAAATGGAAATGGGAAACTTGTTAGTAATTTTGTAACACGTTGGGTAAATGCATAGAAAAGGAAAAGCTAAGTTTAACAAAAGAATAAAAGGCTACGAAATGGTTCTCAACACGTAATACCATTCCTGTCAAACCTGGGGTTTTTAGTTGGTTGGTTGTTAAAATTAGCCCTTTTGCTCCTGAGGGAGAGTTCTCATCAATGAACAGCATAAAAATCAAAGTTTCCAACAGTCTCAATATTACTTTTGAATCCTTCATTGGTATGGATTTTCAGGTGATCCCTATACATCATTCCACTAAGGCAGACCCAAATTTATTGCATGCCTTTCTGTCTGGACAGAGTTCCGCCCCAATTACTAACCTCTTATCTATTCAAAACTAAATTATGCAACCAGATCTACAAAGGGACACCATTTAATCAGACACTTCAAATATTACAACATGCCCTCAGCACACAGATGAGCGTGCAAGAGCAATGCTGTAAGAGCTACAATTGTTATGGTTCATTTCAAGGCACTTGGCAGTTACTAATTAAACATGCTGTGTTCTGGGACATGAATTTCTGGAGATTACAACTTGTTTTCTACGGCCCCCATTATTATTTAAATGCTGTGAAACTGTCCTATCAGGACTGCATATAACCATGTAGAGGTTCTTTAGAGCAGGCAGCAATCTAAGCTTCAATAAATTATTAAAAGCTTTTAGACATTATTTCTGGACTGTCTATAGACTTTCTAGCCCAAAGACATTTCTGCAGTAAAGCAATTAAGGGAGGTGATTGGCAAGACTGCAGGACAGTAAAACTGCATAAAACGTGCAGAATACTGGATGACAGTTTTATCATAAACTAAAGAAGTGACTATAACAAGTGGACAAAAGGGATTAGGACAGAAATAGAAAGCAAACAGTGGAATGCTGTTTTTCTAATGAAGCCCTTGGTGCTACAGCATATTAGTTTGGTTACTTTGCTGAAAACATGTCCCTCTTCCTTGTCCATCAACTTTTGTTATCTCCCCGCAAATTCTTAGTAATACCTTCTGGGCACAGTATTTCAGTTTTTAGTTTTGAAATGTAGTCAGCATACAAGGTGTTAAGGAAAAAAGCAAACTGTAACTTCAACACTTAACTGTAGCCCCAACACACCATTTAGATACCAGCTAACACTACACTCGTTTCATAACACATTTCAAACTATCTGAGATGGCCCAAATCTCTTCTCCTACCTTTGAAACATCAAATGTACTTACCCGGGGGAGATTAAATGAATAGCCACCAGCTCCACCCAACAAGCATATTTACTGGGTATCCGCACTCCAAGAACACTGCTGACTCTTCCTGGATTGTAATGGTTGTTGAGAACTTTCAAAGCAAACAAGACTCCTGCAAGCAAGAAGAAATCAGAAGTACTTAACAAGAAGAAAGAAATAAGTACTTGCGCACAAACAATAAAGAAATGCAAACAACATAACTACTGAAACTGAAGTACCAGGCAGTTTCACAGCACCACCAAGCATACTGTTGCATGCCAGAAAAACAGTTCTAAGCTGTTTTTTCAGTGATAATTTTCAGTGACTTAAAAAAAAAAAGGAAAAAATGTACTTATCAGTATAACAGCCAATTCTGAGTTGTTTTTTAATATGCCTACTTACTGTAGCCATCCAGGTATTCAAAACGGTGCAAACAATTTTAAAATGGGAATTTTAGTTGAAATACTGACAAAATTATTGAACTCAAAAAAATGTTCTGTGAATTGAGAAAAGCCATTACTGAAAAAACAAGACAAATATATGCATGTGAAGCTCAACAGTAGGCTCAAATTTTGAATTAATGGAAAATCATCTTACATATACTCCAGAATCCCTTGTTTCTGAAAAAAAAGTAGACAAATCACCTTCAATTACACTAAATAATCATTCACTTCTAATTGACTGCAACTGTTTCATCATGCAAGCAATAGCTGATATGACAAAATGAGTTCACATAATTTAATGCAACTTTCAAAACAGTTTTGAAAAAGTTTCTCTGAAGAAAAAGTTCATACAGTTGTAAAAAAAAATTCTGAAAAATCAACAATTAAAAGATTTGACACGGAAAAGATAGCAGAGTTGAACAACAATACTGATGTACTAAATCAAAACATGAAAAATGTTTCCCTCCCCTTTTAATACCACAGAAAACAGAAGACAGCAAAATTCCTTAATCTATCCAGTGATGTAAACATCGTTATTCTAGGATCAAATATAAACAGGAATGTGTGTATGCACATACACACATGCTCACACTACTTGCTGCTGATAAACCTGGACTTGTTCAGAAACTATATATTTACTAAAGGAGAAAAATATTCAATAACAGCAGCATAGTTTAGTAGTCACCTCCATCCAATCTACTCTTGGCTCACCAGAACGCTGTCTGTACAGCTTCAATTTATTTTTTTACGGTTTAAGTGTTCATTGGAACTGCCTGACCTGGTGCATTGTCAGGTTCCATCCAGGGGGACAAGAGGCAGGTCTGTTTCATTCATTTAAAATGAAATAAAATAATAATTAAAAATATCTGGGCATCCTACAACCCTTAAATATGCATAGGGACTGACTCAAAGAAATAGTTGAGGTTGTTGAAGGTTTAGAAAGATCAATTATGGATGCTATCTCTGTCAGAGCTACTTTAATTTGCTGCCCAAATAACAGTCAAATTATGTGCACGTTGGCTGCAGTCACACACTTCCAAGCTTGGAATACTCAAAAGATGCTGCAGAAGATGTCACATCAGAACAGGCTGCAATACTTGATTATAGATCTTAACTATCTATCTTGCAGAATATGTAAATTAAAATCCAATTAGGTAATCCCTAAATTGACAAAAAGCTTGACTTTTTGTCCTTTGCATAAATGGCTCAGTAGATTAGAGGTTTAGTCCCATTTCTTTTTAATTCACTAAAAAAATCTGAAATATATGCTCCAGCGAATATTGTAGTATGGCTGACACGAGTCTCTTGTAAGGAATGTAATGGGGACCCCACCTGGCCCACCACCAATGCTTTTCCTGCCTGCCAGCACCACTGCTGCTCAGTAACTTGGTCTCTTTCACCATAAAGCTGCACGGTCTGGATAATTATATCACTAAATCTAAAAGGAAAGGGACATATAAGTTGCTACCTGGCTAAGTGAGAAGCTGGAGACTAATCTGGTGAAAAAAATCTTACAGTGAAATCTCAACACTACCCAATTATATGCTAGTATTATATTCTCAGTTATGCAGAATAAAGAAGTTTCATCGTAAATTTTTGAAATATTCACCCTTCTCATTCCTAGTAAGAGCTGAGTTGATAGTAAGCTGTTTTAAGGTATGGACTGATAGGAACATGTAGGAAAAACCTCACGTGGATGGTGCATTATATAAGCGAATAGTCAAAACTGATACTTCTTCACAAATTCTAGGTCTCAACTTCTCATCCTACAGTCTAGGATGACACAAGAAAAGAGGTTCACAAAGAAGGTTGATGACACACCTCTCAGTTGTTCACAGAGAATAATATTACAGAACACATTTCCCCCATGAATCACCCAGCAATAGTTGGGAGTAGTGTATAAAAAGCTAACCCTATAGGAGTAGTGTATGAAAGTTAACCCTATAACATCCAGCTGAGACTGGACTGGGTGCACCTATTTCACTCATTTTACCACTAATAATAGATATTCAGTAGGGTTCTGCAGTCCCTGTTAGGGAGCAGCAAGAGCGAGATGCTTGGCAAAGGAAGCGTATCCAAAGGGAACAGGGGGCAGGCAGGCTGGCAGCCACCTCCCCAGTAGGGGCCCAGTCCCATAGTCCTTGGGCAAAGTGCGCAGAGAGGGCTGGTGACGGCAGGTGGGGTTGGCCAGGACCCAAGATCACCAGGCTCATCCTCCTGACAAAGCAGGACCTGACAAAGAAAGTCAGGGCCAAGGCCAGAGAAGCACACGGCGAGGCACAGATGCAACATAGCTCAGACAAGGATGACACAGAGGGCTTGAGCTTCAAAGCAGCTGCTAAGCAATGGGGGAAAAGGCCCCTAGTGAGGCTTCTCTCAGCCATCTCACACACCTCTTTTCCCACCAGGCTGAGGCGGGTTGCAGCCGCCCCATATCAGAGCTGTTTTTGAGCACAGGCAGCAAAACCCCTCAGGGAAAGAGGCTGCACTCAGGGCCCCTGCAGCCACCATCCAGACCATTATTAGAGCTGAGCATGTCTCATTACCAAACGGTGGGTGAGCAGAGAATATCTGAAGCTCCAACTACCAGGATGTTCCAACTTGAATACCACAAGGAACCCTCAGAGGTGCCAAAGCACCTTTCTCAGAGGTTGAAACAGAGGATTTTCCTTCTAATACTAGCTCCCAATGACAGCATGAGTACAGATGTACCCAAAGTACCTGCTTTAAATTAAAAAATAGGATAACTTTACTGACGTAGTGATCATATGCATGTATATGGATGTGCACCTATCCGCTTTCTGCATTCAACAAATATTGCTGTATAGGACCTATAAATATTAATTTTGCATATGTAAATTGTTCTAATTCTATACATTACCTGAAAACCCCACAGCACAATTCATTTCATACGAAGGATCATCCAGAACTTTCACAAGCATGAATTCCAGTACCATATAAACAACTCCAATCAGCAATGAAAAGACTGCAATTATGTATGCAAACCATATGCTCTTAAGCTTTTTTTCCAGCATTATCCCTTTCCAAAGCATGGAAACCATGTTATAATATAAATGCCAGTCATCTGCATGGTGGAAAGGAGAAAGCAGTAAACGCTGCCAGTTCTTTCTGTAGAAGCCTTCATGCACGCTGATGCACACTTCAGACAATGGCCTCACAGGATTCAGAAAGAGAAAAATATTCAGTACAAGTACCCCAAGGGTAACAGAAGGAATGTTCTGGAGTCCAACTTGAGAAATTTGATAAAGCAGCAAAAGCAGTCCAGCGTTGACTCTTCCCTGCCTTCGTTGCATTATGACTTCTGATTCAAAGAAATGTGAAGATTATTCTGATTTCTAGTGTTTTGTTTGAATTGAAAACCATGCAAGTTTTGGAAATTCTGAAAGAAAAAAAAAAAGATAACTGCATTATTATACATATACAGGGGTGTCTTCAAGCTCACCACTCTTTTTTTAACAGCAAATTCTTCAAGCTACAGCGGAGACCTTTTTAAAATCACAAAAATTCAAGTGAGGAAAAAAACCCCAGAACTTTTAAACTGGTATAAGACACAAATAAAAGGTATTTATACAGATAATCCAGACAAGCATTGTGAGAAAAAAAGTCTGAAACCTCTTTCATGTTCCTGGATGGGCTTTACCTTATCTAAAAGATTCTTGGGTGTTCTAGACATGTTCTCATTAATATCCTGATTCACTCACAATTATTAAAATTGGAAGGAAAACAGTTAAAAAATTTTCTCCAGAGTCTTAGTTTTCAGGCTTCCCATCTTTGCTACATATATAATTTTTTTCTTATTACCGTTTTTTTCAACTTTTACAAATATCCAATACAAGCTAAGAATGAAAATTAGAAGTTACCATTTCAAAAAGTAACAGAGACACAGCTAAGTACTCCTAAATGTAAGCTTTGAAAATTGTTACAGCTTTCCTAGCAACTAGAATTCAAAGTCCTGTTTAAAAGCACGCAATGAAGAAAAAAAAATAATCTGTAGGAGGAAAGCATATACAAGAACAGCACATAAAATTTTCAGTTACAGCAAAATATCCATCTCTGCCCTATTAATGCCAGATAAAATGGAGGATTAAAAGAGTTCTAGATCTAGTTAGCAATAGGGTTACTATCACAAACTGAGAAAGGGCATCAAAATAACCTGTGCAAGCCTATGAAGAGAGGAGGGAGGAAGCTGCATTGGAGAACACAAAGGTGATATGGATTTTCTGGAGAGTAGAACCACCTGCAGAAGACAGGAAGAGACTGAATTTCAAGTAGTTTCTAAGGGCTACCTCAACTTGGCCAGTACGATTTTTAGTTCTCAAAACTCTCCAAGGTGGCATAACAATTGCGTGGCCACTCTTCTCCACCTCTAGGATGCCAGTTATTTGCTGGACTATTGAAGATAAACAATACATTATTTCACATATAAGTATCAACAAAGCAGAGCCAGGAAAATACACTTACTCTTCAAGAAGTCACCATGAGGTTTCAAATGAAACTTCCTGAAATACCTATATGTGTACAGAATTCTTATTTCAATCCCCATTCACCTCCTTTTCCATTATGCTATAAAACAGAATTGCTAATATAGTAACTTTTTATTTAGCTTAAATTCCTTTCCAATTCATCTTATCAAATGCTTCCTCTGTAAACATTTTTATTAGATAAATGAACAACAATCTAATTCTTCTGGAGGAGAGCCAAAAAACCCAACAACTTTATAAGTAGAAAAGGACAACAGCTCAAGGCACAAAGTTTAACATTCCACATTATTCCTATTAGGATTTACTACATTGCACATTTCTACAGACCATTGGTGCAAGCACTTTACTAAACATTTTTCTTTAGATATTCAGAGCATCATTAATAATTTGATCAGGTTGCACCACACAGTAAGTGAACACATGGAAAAGAAGGAAACAACCTCTGAATGGCATTATCCTATAACAGTAAAAGCAACTATGAAACCTGCACAGGGTTTAACATCAAAGAAGATCACCTAGGGACCAACCTACCTCCTCTACTTATATGTAAGTGAGAGGAGCGTATACCACCACGCTAGTTCACACACATAATTAACCAATGCCACTTCTTATAGTTAAGTTACTCTAGTCTCCAGATTTCTCTTTTAAGTTACATTTATGCTTACTATAGCACTTTAAGAGGAAAGAAAACAAAACCCTGGTAGCAGCCTCAAAACAGGTGTAGTAGAACAGAATACAAGTAATAGGTTTGCTACATTAGAAGAAATTCACTGCATTTTTTCCCATGGTGTACTCTCAGAGACACTACATAACATCTAAGGCTTGCCCAAAACAGAGTGGAAACAGCAGAAACACGTTTTATACCAGGCCTGTTGAACACATAACTAACTACACTGGTGCCTTTGAACACTGGTTTCTAATGCTCGCAGTTTAACTACAGAGACCACAGATGTAGTCTCTACAAAGTTGAAATGAGCTAAGGCCTCTTTAAGTGTAAATCGATTGTTGCAGATGACAATTCATATTGTCAGCCTTTGACTTTTTAATGTCAAGGTGACAAAAAAAAGTACTTCAGATAATCAGAAGTTTAATCACTGTCATTCTTTTTTTTTTTCCACATTACATGCTCTGATACCAGCTATACCAACATCCCCAAACCGTTCTTATGTGCATCTGCCCAAACCCCTGACTTTTCTCGTACCACTAACACAGCTAAATTTTTCCCCACCACAAATCAGTTGACATAAAAATTGTTAGAATTTAAAAATGAACATAATTTAAACCCAAGTTATGTGGAAACCCAAAAATCTTGCCACACCATGTTGTTCAAATTGTCAGATACTACAGCCTTACTTTTAAAGTTCCCCCCATTTTGATACTCTTTAATTCCCAATTTAAATACTTTTAATATATATGCACTTCAGAAAAGAAACCCTCATACAGCACGTATCTGTACAATAATCATGTAACACAACTGGGGATGGTTCACACCATGAATCCAGTAGCACCCTGTACTATAAATCAGCCAAGACACACTATGTGTTTGATTATAAAGGAAAAATATGTAAAAAAGAAAAGAGTAGTTGTTTGAGAGCCTTATGGAATGCAGCTCACTTAAAATATATAGGGCTTTCCACTGTTTGAACATTCTTCCTCAGCCTCTACTCTGTTTATTAAAAATCTAATGAGGCTTGAAACAATCAAGCACTTATTCCTTTTTCTTTTTTGAAAACATGCCACCCACTTCAAAATGTACAAATTTCCAGAACAGACTTGAAATGGACATTTGTCTTGCATCTAGGCTGCCACGTGTCTGCATTTTTGTCACCTACTCAAGATAAATGTCTGAACTAAACATTCTCGGAATTTGTTTGTTTGTTTTGTACTGACCAAGTGCAAGCCTTTAAACTCCTATTTTTACTGTGACAACCCCCCCTTGCTCACTTGGCAACCATAAAATATTATGACTTCATATTACTGAAAAATTATATAATAAAGTAAATATTTTAGTAAGTACTAGTTAAAATGGAATGCTATACTGTCTTTTCCTATAGCAGTAATTTGAAGTTAGGAGAATTTCCCTCTATCCTTACTCCCCCCAAAATGGACAGAACTTCCCTGAAATTTTGATTTATGTTTATGTGAAGCAAAATCCAACCCATTGCCCTTCTTAAAAAAATAAAAAAAAAAAATCACACTGTGACATAAGCCTAGATTTTTACGAGAAGATGGAGATGAATAAGATCCATTCCCATCAAGGGTGAATGCAGCCGGGATCTACAGATATTCCTGTTATCCACATGGCACATCCCGATCTTCAGATTTGCCACCAATCTTCCCTCCAGAACTGCTCTGTTGTTCTGGTTGCTATGCACAAAGGATTTGTAATGGAGGTACCTTAGCATTGTACAACTCTTCACTGACAGAAAAAAAATCCCAGGGTTACTCTTCCAGTTCAGATCACGAATATGACTTTTTTTGAAGTGAATTTCTCCATTGCCATTCCTGACTTCACTGTGGTTTACGTTGTGGAGTGGCCTGAGTGTCCATTAACTAGTCTCTTTACAGATGAGACTAAACCAGGAGAGAACCAAGAAAGAACCCAGTGCACTCCAGAAAAAACCTGGGCATTCAGCCTCGTGGCCCGATTAGAGCTAGACCAATGTCAAAACGACTTGAAACGTAAAGAGTGGATATCAGATCCTGAGCATAAACCAGTTCACACTACAGATAAGCCTCAAAAGGCCCATACTACTTGTCTATCAACATACAGTTTCAGGGTACAAAGATTTATGCAAATAAAGAATAAAACAGAAACAGTGTTTTTAGGGCAAAAGAGGAGTCCTACAAAGTAAAAAGATTTACAGTTTGCTGATTCTTCCTATCGCCCTCAAACTTTGGAAGAAGTGGGGAGGGGTAAAAGCAGGCATAGCAGAAAAAAAAAAGAAAAACAATGCAAGAAAAAACTCAAAAATTTGAAACATAATGAATCATCCTGTTTATATTTAATATGTATGCAAGAAGAAGGTCAACCACAAGCTGTCAGTTACAATAAGCTTTGAACTGTTTAGTCAATTGCATAGTTCATAACAAAAGACAAGGTTCTGACATAATTATAAAAGTAATTACTTTATAAAGAATGTCTTCTGGATTAATGAAATGTGCCTTTAAAGGGCATAATGTGCTTTCATTCACAAAGGAATACTAACTTTAAACTGAAAAAACAAAGCATTTCAGAATTTGGTATGAGAAGTCATACATCTGTAACACAAATGTTTCAACATAATTTAAGTCAGTAACTACCCTACTGAAGGAAACAATTTAAAGGTAAATATCAACATAAAATGACCACATAAAAGGCTACCTCACAAAGCCTTTTTTTTTTTTTTAATATGCCACATTTTGTGTTCTTCAAAATTTTTTGTGAGAACAAGGAAGCTCCTCTGCCTCTTTTGTCTGCTTCAGCATGAAAACTGAAAGTATTTTATAGTTTTTTAATCCTCTCATGTAGCACTAAAAAGAAGCCCTTAACAAAATAAGCTTTTAAGCTAACAACTTAAAGCTGAAAATTTTCTTCTGAGTGGTCTGACAATCACTATTCACAATAAAATACCTACATCTTAAACGATACATGCCAAGAATATTTTCAGCCACCTTATCCCAAAATAAATGAGACAGCTTTCAGAGGAAAGAATGGAAGGGACTAGGTCAAATGTCAAAAATTCTCTTTTTAGAGTATCTCACACTCTGCTTCACATCTGAAGTATGAACATCTGAGACACTAAGCAATAGCCTTTTAATTGCCTCATTAGTTTGACTACTGCTACTTAATCTAAAAAGAAAAATACTTAAACACTGCAACCTGTCCATTCTTCAGTTAAAATACAGAGTTACTTGAATTGTTTCATTATAATTATTAAATTGCAATATCACTGGAAGCCCTGACAATTTTGGACTTGTGTTTTCATTCACAAAAGAGAAATTAATTTACTACATATATTCCTAATATATTTAAATTTCATTAGAATCAATATACACATCTAAACATCAGAACAAGTATCCACTGGACTTTTCTTTAAGGTTTATCACTGTAAACACCTGCTATACTCTCTGTCATCCTTTGAGACTACTAACGCTCTAATAATGCTTAAGGTAACTATATTTTGTATGCTCGCCTTCATTTCCTATGTAGCATCCACTTCTAATTCAAAATCTTCAAATTATTCAGTCAGCCATAATGACACGGCAAGCAATGCTTCCTAACGCCATACTGCATGTAGAACCTTCCTTAGGCCACCCTCAGGGAGTTGTAAACTCGAATGTTTTAATTCTAGCAGAATTAAAATTCTAGCAGAATTTTAGCTAGAATTCTAGCAGTCTAATTGTCCAAACAGCCCTTCAGTTCTAAGTACAACTGCACATTTCCTCTGTCAGGATTTCCATCAATACCAACAAAGTTGACCAAGCATGGACCGGATGACTTATTCTGGAAATTATATTACACATTTCAGACACCACTTGACCCTCAATGATGACCCTGATATGATGCATCGCAGGCAATTTACACATTGGGTGTCATACAGCAGCGACTTAAGCAACCAGAATCTGAACAAAAACAGTGACCCCAGTTGCAAGAAAAAAAAAGTTAAAAAAAAAGACCCCAAAAAATCCTGTAGTTGCAATATGAGAAGCATTATTTGATGTAACAAAGTCTTCAAAACCTCTTCAGTTTGTGATCCAGGAAATTATTGAATAGTCACTATGTGACTAAGCTACCACTAAACTCATTCCTTCCTGCAGGATCTTTCAGTTTCTCCATTACCTTTGGATGGCAACCACTGTGGAAGTGGCTTGTTCACATACCTCGGAACTGAGGCCTCATCCATGGTGAGGATGATTTACTTGTAACACATATACTAGTGATACTCCCTATTTTCTCCTCTGGAGGCAAAGATCACACCAGTCTTTTCATAGTGCAGTATAAATCAGCTCCTGAAATAGAACTCCCCAATAAAAAACCTTTTCATGGTTATAGCTTATTCTAGCCAAGAAGCTGATTATAAATACACGGAGTTGGATTCATGTATATAAGTTATATAATAGAAATACTGTTGCAATTGCCAAATCAGTAAGCCATTTTAGTGTAGAACAGACAGAAAAAGAAGGAACCTTTATACATTTTTATGAAAATTAGAAATTATTACATTTTCCTTCATTAAAAAAAAATCTGTTCAGGATATATACAGGAACCACGACGGCAACATGTCACCACTGCTTTTTTTGCTTGGAAAATGTAAAAGAAACACAAAAATAGTTTTCTCTATCTCTAAATTTATATCACCAAACATATTTGATTATTTTATATGTAACAGATAAAGCATATTTGAGCAAGCTAGAAAGAAAAGAAGTATGTCAATAGACAATTTCTTCCTCTGAAGCATCAGCTCTTGCTGAACCTCAGTGGTCCATTAGTCAGAATTACTTTATCATGGTATTTTGAGGGGAGAAAATTAAGTCCTTTCCCAGTTTTGTGCAAGGAAAGGGACACAGAAAAGCTTGATAAATATTCTTACTAGCCCCATCTCATAACAGACTGTAATTAGTAACTATGTCTCAAAATGCAAGGATACACCTACACATAAATCAAGTTAAGAGGAGTAAAATAATCAAAAATAGTTATAGCACTGCACTCGTGAAGATGAGAGGATGTCACAGTTTTAAAAGATAAAAATATATCAGAACAACAGTGGACTTCAGATAAGGCCACAGTTAAGAGTTTTAACATCACAGATGTTTAACTACTTTAATTAGGGTCAGACATTTTGGGGTTTTTTTTTACTTGATACTTGTACTTACAATCCTAAAACTGGACAATTATACCAGAACACAATCCTCCCCTATTTATCTAAAAATTTTCTTAATATAATTAAAATGAAACAACCAACGCTTCCCTGACTCCAGAACTGTGAAGCACAAGAGCTCTTAGAAGTTTAGCATTCTTTAGTTTGTGTTGCTTTGAGGGGAAAATTGTGTGCACTTTGTAGGAGAAAGGAAGGGCAGGGAGACTACTTCTCAATGACATAAATTTTAAATAATATTGGTTAAATAAACTAACAATTCAGAAACACACACTTCCTAGTATGAGCAAAATCTTAACTTTTGTCAAGACCTCAAATCTCTTTGAACTAACAACACAGTGCAATGATGTTCTTCTTGGAGCTGTATCTCAGGAAATTAAACCAACACTGGTATCATGAAACACATTATTTATAGACACCTGAATTACTTAAACTCAATATTCACACGTATGGAAGAAAGTTTACCAAACATAGTTCAGGTACGTTTGTCACTACTACTTCTTTGATAGAGGTACAAGTCATTTCCAGGCTTTTGTTTGGTTGGGTTTTAGTTGTTTGGTTTTTGTTTGTTTGGTTTTGGTTTTTTTCCCTATTGTAACAAGGAAAGAAGGGGATATAGTTCTGGTCAAATTAAAAAAACCAAAACAAACAACCCCCAAAAAACAAACAAAACTCAAAACCAACAAACAAACAGTTATGTAATCTGTAAAAAATACTGAAGATAAACGAAGTAAATAAATATTAATGGCGTTAATATGCAGCGCACATTACGGTGCCCCAGCGCGCCGATAAGCCAGCCCTATCTGGGTTCGGGACGCGGGGAGCCGGCGCGCTCACAGCCCGGCCGCTGCCGGAGCGACACCCTCGGCCCCTCCAGCCACCGCTTCCTTCCACCGCCTCAAAAGCATTTCCAAGTCCCACAGAAACGGGAGGGGGAGGGAAACGCTAAGAGTTGTTACAGTGCGAGGCATCAGGTATTTTTTGCGACTTCCGAGACTCACTTCATTTCCGTAAACTTTGCTCCGCCACTCGGCTCCCAGCGGCGGGCGGCGCCAAGCTCGGCCGAGGGCGACTTACGAGGCAGCTCCAGCGAGCTAACGGCCGCCGCGCAGCCCCCGTGGGCCGCCGCCGG
>JAHREE010000034.1:4278312-4301666 GCA_033628505.1 Tringa tobata
AGATGAGCAATACATGGGTTTCTACCCAAACCCCTTGAGCCAGTATGCTTTGGTGAAATGGCGGCTTTAGGTGATAAAAGGCACCCAGCTTCCCAGTTGGAAGGCTTTGAATCGTGTTTTATTCTAATAATGCCTGTGAAAATATCAGTAGCTGGTACTGCTTACCATTAAAATGCATAATTGGGTTCCCTTTGAAAATGTCTTAACTGCACATGCAAAACAGTAACTAGTTCTGTAAGTTTAATAGTTCAACTGCTTTAATTTTTTTCAAGCATTAAAGGCAATTGGATGAACACATTAATTTCACTTGTGTAAAGTACTAGTCACTGGTGTTGTTATTCCCCAATTTTGACACAGATATCTAGACTGCAAGCTTTATTGTTGCTATTCAGTAGGGAAAACATTGAGCAAATTATAAATGTCTAAAATAATAGGTTATCATGGAAATATTGGCAAGCTGAGGGTGCAAATATGTGACTAGAAATGAATCATACAAAATCCGTAGCCAAAGCTACATGTAAATGGCCCTATTTTGCTGTCATTTATGTGGCACTTCGGTTTCATAGAACGTTTTGGCAATTCATACAAGTATGTCATAGAATTTATAAGAAAATTGTATTCTTCCCTTCCAAAAACAGCACACAGCTCAGCAGACTGGCAGGTATGAAAAGGGCTGAATTCCTAGAAATAGGGTGGAGATCAAGTTAAAGAAGCAGACTTTGCCAAGACAAGCAACTTCAGCATAGTCTTCTCTTCCAAGAATGAACAGAAGCCAAAAGAGGAGGGCAGAGTCAGTGTGTGCCACCATTTAGACACGTTATCTTAAGCTCCTTAGTTTTGGCACATTTAGATCTGTTACCTCAATTAATGCTAATCATAATAATTCATAGAAATCACAGGATGTGGGAGTTATAAATGCCTAGACTGATAGATTTTCTAACATACACCAGGTTTTCTATAATTGGCACCATTTTCTGTAATAACATACTCCATTTTCATGCAATCATAATTCCAGTCCATAATTCTTAACGATGCAATATTTGTCGCTGGAGTACAGTTCCAGGTCTTATTACCGGATGCACAACTCCTGAGGTTGTGGTTCTCTTCTGGGACCTGGAAGATCTGGATTTCATTCTTAGTTCACTTCCTGGGTCAGCCTGAGCAATCATTTATTAATATTCCGTCTTCTGCGGCCCTTATTGATACGGCAGGGATAACAGAAGACCCAGGAACAACTGGAGGCTAAGTAGATGAATGATTTGTTCAGATCCTATAATTAATGGGCCACATATGTAGGCAGATTAAAAAAAACAACACCGTTCTTGTACTTTTTACCCAAGGTTGGGATTTGATACCCATTAGGTTCTTAAAATTTGTTTTCTTCTTGTTTTACACAAATTTTGCTAAAAAAATGAGATCTTCTGGATTATTTTATACTTGCATAAATAGGTAGTTAGGAAAAAAACCCACTTGCTGCTCTCTTTCTTTAATCTCACGCCACTGTTTACCTCATGGATTTCTTTTACTTTTTTGTCTGAATGTTCATTTTTCTTATCAATAACATTGAATAAAATGAGAAATACTATTCACAAATTACAGTACATTTTTATGGAAAAATTCAAAAGTTGATGAAATTTCTTTCTTTAGCCTTGCTCATACATGTCCCATGTGTGCCATTACCCAGCTTTCCTCAACATGAAAGACGTTCTTGAGTAAGAATAGCAATTTATTTCAGCTGAAGGGCTGGCACATAAAAGGTTGGTTGAGTTCATGTAAGACAATATCCCTTTTCCACTTAAGCAACTATTAACAGTATAGGTTCTGTTTCCTAGTTATGGCTGGCCTGATTAGAAAGATAATTCAATACTTGGAAAGAAAATAAGGAAGAAATAAACAAAAACATCGTTTTCATAACCCAAGTACACTTAGCACAGGAGTGACGCATACAGTTAGCACTGCTTACGCCTTACTGCTAACTATATAATCCATGTAAATATTTATAATACAGCTATTATCAGTGTAAACATACAGCTTAGTCATATGTTGACCCATAATGAAAAAGTGACATTGAGATCTTTCCTTTGCTTAATAGCACAAGGTTTAAACAGGTTTTAGGAGCAGTAGAGCAGGTCTCAGAATACTCATTTTTTGGAGGTTTATACTGAGGCTTTTCAACGTGAAATAATTGGGACAGAACAGCCTGCTACGGAATGCATGGATGCAAATTAAATTCATATCTGAAGGATATTTTTTTAATTAATGCTGGGAATCTGATAGCAGCATATTTGAAACAGTGTTTATGTTAATCTTGAAGGAACTAGTTGGGACTAGCCTAGAAATGTAAGAAGAATGTCAAAGCATAGTTATGGTAAAGGAACTGTGACTTTCCTAGACTGTCAGTACGTGACAGTGTTTACAAATAGTAGAAGAAGAGAGATGCAGTAACCCAGAATTTGATAGGTGGAATATTATGAGTCTGGCAGAAAATTAACAAAATACAGATGATTAAAGGATGAGTTTAAACATGTTATTAGTTTATATACAGCTGTTGTAGCGCTGCTACCATGCTGGTGCTGAAAACAGCATAACGCTTTGGAAGCTGTGGAGGCAAGCCCTTCTGAGAGATACATACGGAGATATGATCTGATAACAAATGTTTTGTATGAATTCAGGGCTTACTTTTTTGGAGTCTTTGATCTGACATTAACTTTGTCTTTGCAACGTAGCCCACCCATAATAACTTTTCCTTAGCTGGTGGTGTACTCTCTCCAGTACTTTCTGCCATCATCACCGACACTATATAACTTTATAATACAGCATGGAAAAATGGAGAGAAAAATGTACATGGTTTCTCCGCAGTTTATAGAGATAAAAAGGAATGTATCCTGGAGGTTCTTAATCTGTTCATATAGTCTGCCGGAAGGAATGGAAGAAACATCTGGTGGAAAATAAAAGAGTGTATTGGTCTTAATGTGGGCCGGAAGAAACAGACTAACATCAAAAAGGTTTCATAACACTTACAGCCAAAGGGGCCTTTGATCATCTCGTCACCTCCTGCTTATCCAGATACTGCCACATTGTGTTGAGAGACTTAAGTTAAACCAAAGCATTTTCATCCTTAAAAGCATAAGCTGTTGTGTGTGACCAGAGGAGAAGAGGGTAGACCAACAGGCGATGTTAAGGAAATCAATGTGTGAAATATGCCAAGAAGATGCTACCTGGCAAGCCTTCTATGCAACTAAAGGGCTTTATAAAAAAGGTATCAAAATCAAAGAGAATATAATTTGACCTTGCTGATTATTGCTAATGGAATAACAAGACAGTAACCAGCTGTCATCTAAAATTGATTTTAAAATGTGTATATGCAAACATTTATCTTCGTCTTGCTTGACCACAGGAATGTTAAATAATCATTTAACTGAAAGAAGGTAGATTTAGATTAGTTATTAGGAAGAAATTCTTTACTGGGAGGGTGGTGAGACACTGGCACAGTTTGACCAGAGAAGCTGTGGATGCCCCATCCCTGGAAGTGTTAAAGGCCAGGCTGGATGGTCCAAGGTCCCTTCCAACTCAGATCATTCTATGATTCTGTGATCATTACTAAAACAGTGTGAAAATTGTTAACCATAATAATATTATAGGCAGAAAATATTCTGTTGAATACAGATCTTTTTTAAGTGGCAACATAATTTACATCTCATCATTCACAGCTTATACAAATCTTGAAGTATATTCTGCTGCTGGCAGGGAATTTTTGTTAATACTGTAGCTGTGAAAATTTTGTGATTATTTCCCATTTCTATGAAGCATTTGCATAATGTTTTCCTTTATGGAAGCATGGGGTTTGATCCAATTTTTTTATTAAATTTTAACTGCTTTATAGCAAGGATGTATCAGTAATCTGGTGATATCTTAGTGGGCTCCATTGGCCTGCAGGATGCCAGGACAGTGGAAGCAATGTGCTCCCCCAGGGAGGTGGAACGTCGATTTGTAGTACTCCCAGGTTCCCAGCTCTCAAATTTGGGCTAATCCGGAGGCAATACTGCAGGGCTTTATCTGGCACTCCTTGTAAAGAAGGATTTGTCAAAGATAGCAAAGGAATTTCTCCAGAAATTACATTAAGCCCTTTTTTGGAAGTCTTTTCTTGTTCTCTGTTTTCTCATGGATATGTGAGTAGAATTCAGGTTCTGCATGTTTTTGTCCTTTCATGCTAGCCTTGGTTCTATGACATACATGCTCCCCAAGCTGACCCATGTCCCCTGCAGAGAGGCTGAGAGGCAGAGGCAGTGGCGGGGAAGCATTTGGAGAGGGGGTGATAACCAGTGGGAGACTGGTCCTAAAATTCTACTTTATGATTCTGTCTTTTTATTTCTGTTTCCATACATGGAAAGAAGATGTACTTCCCTTGGAATTTTGCATCCCAGAAGTAGGGAGGAGGCACAGTATGTCCCAATATTCATAACATTGAAATGGGAGTTGATTATTTAGTGCTGGTTTCTGTTGGTTTTAACTTAAAGGGCTTTCTCTTTAACATAATAAGTTTTATTTAACAGAAGTAACCCTAACGCAGGCATCTGTCATGGCCCAGAGTGCACTGATAGGCCTTCGTTTCCCTGACGGGCCTCACCTGGGTCCCCCCACCCACACCACCTGCCCTGGGCCCAGGAGCCCTATTTCAGGTCAGCCCTAGGCCCTTGGTCCCTTCCTGAGCAGGGCTGGTCTCTAGCTCCACCATGGCCTTGCCCTGCTTATGGGTCCTGCTGAGCTGGGCCTGGTCTCTGTGGGCTGGTGGCTCAGTCCATTCATCCTGGCGGTGTGTCTGATCCAGGCTTCCTGGCTTTGCCTCCGATCTTCCCAGCTTTGCCTCATCATGGTGCGGCTGCTCTGTGACCCCAGCCCTTGGTTGAACTCAGCTGCCACCCCTGGACCTTACCTGCCCCCTGCTCAGGTACCGTGGAGCTGGGCCACCTTCGTGTAAGTTGTCCCTGGCTAGGAGAGGGACAAATAGGATATTCAAGGCAGCGGGTCTGGAAGTTCCCATTCAAAATTGGTAAGCTCTATCAAAGCATTATTTTAATTTATTTCATTATTAGTTCAGTTTTTAAAACATTCAGTAGAAATTGCAAAGTTGCTGTAGAAAGAAGAAAAGTAAATGAAATTAAGATTGAACTGGTTTTATGAAGCATTTAAGCATTTTTAGCATAGAAAATAATGTATGAGTTATAATCAAGCTAAGTAAATCGACTGAATGTCACCAAACCTGGGAGCTTGTATTTTGTAGCTGGTTGTTACTCAGGAGATAGTTCATTCTAATCTGGCTACACAGAATTTTCTGGCAAATATAATATATTTTATTTGATCAGCTAGTATAGATGGGAAAAGTAGACAAGCTTTCAGGTGCACAAGGCTTTATTCTGATCTGAAATAGAAGTGGTAGACTTCAAAGTTAAATAAAGATTGAGGGTCATTTTTCTTCATTAACTTTAGAGCCTACACGCAGCAGCTAGGAAGAAATAGCTGGTGAGTCTGCTGGAGATGCTGCTGCTTCTTGTGGATGTATAGGAAACAAACAGCAGTTTTTATCTTGGTGTCAGGTAGCAAGTTTCACTCGTGTTTTTGTGGTGCTGCTGCTGTAGCCATAATGGTCTCCTTAGACGAAGACAGAAGTGTGTAGACACGCATAGACCAGGATGAGCAACTTGGTCTAGTGGAAGGTGTCCCTGCCCATGGCAGGGGAACGAGTTGATCTTTAAGGTCCTTTCCAACCTAAACCATTCTGTGTAATATCTCTTGTTGGTAGCACCAGGAAGTAGAGATGGAAGCCCTCCGTTAGATCCGGGATAGCAGTGGGAGATGCCTTCACGCTGTACTGCTGTGACTGCCTCTGGTGACGTGCAGCTGGGGCTGAGAAATGGTCTGCCATGGTGCAGTCACTGTGCAAACAGCTGTGACAGGTTGCTGTCTTACAACTCCAGTTTATTTTCCACTCTGCTGGAGATGATTGCCTGTCAGTCCTCTGCTGATAGAGCCTTCTAATCTTCTTTAAACAAAATCTCAAGGCTAGGGACTTGGGATCAGACTGGGGCTGTCTCCAGGGGCTGGGTGGGGCTGGAGCAGGCAAGATTCACATCATTCTCTACATGAGCGGCTCCCGGCTGGAACAAGTCATACAGCCCCGGGGTGTCCTGTCCCACAAGCCATCTCCACAGCGGGAATCTCACACTTCAAAGGCCACTACTGGAACAAAGCAGAGGTCGGGGCAGAGGGCTTGTGATTGGCATGGAATGAGCACCCACAAGGGCATAAAGATAGTACTCAGCCATCTGCATGGGTGTTTATGCAAACTTAGTAGGACTTGTTCAGGTTTCTGGGGATCTTCCAGCTTTCTAGGTTGAAGGGCAAGTTTTTCAGCCATTAGTGAGATGAACCCTCCCACTTCCCGGAGTCAAAGAATTCCCATGGGGATTGCCCCGGGGACCTCTTCCTCCTCTCCTAAAACTTGTGAGAGTCTATTTGCAGCTTTTTCTTTCAGCAGCTGAATAATATATACTTCTGCTACTTGTCACATTTGTTGCAATTATTCATTCTGTGTTTTAATTCTGATCTGTGTCCAGTGAGCTTGAGAAATATCTTTTTTAATTACTTTCCTTGTTCTCTTTACTGGCTTTCCATCTGTAAAATAATGGTCTCTGGCAGCTTTTTGGCTTTTGGCACTGCAGAGAACCTAGCTCAGTTACAACAAGGTGACTTGGGGTTCTGCGCAGCCGCTTGTGAAGATTTCAGCCAGGCCTGTGCTTGATTAATGAGCATTGGCCTATTCTCCAGATAAATTCATGCTGGATTTTGCCCAAGGGCTACAGAGTGGGCACTCCAGGGAATTTAGTGGAAGAAATCTGTACTTGAAATGACTTTTCTTTGAGATCTGTTTACTTAATGATTGCTTGCTTGAAGGTAATACCACTGATAAGGAGGAAAAGCCAGTCAGAAACGTAAAGAGAAGTACATTCATTAGATTATTTTTTTTCTCCTGTTTGTGTATTAAAGCCAGCTCTCTCTCAGAGGAAAGATTATGAAGCAGACCCTATACTGCGCTGAGTCCCTGAGGTAGGTGGGAGCTCACAAGATGTTAGCTTGCGTCTGCGTGGTGCCTTTCAGCAGTGGCATTTGTGACATCAGGGATTTGGCAGTGAGCAGTAGTCCCTCTCCTGCCCCCACCAGAGCTTCTTTCCTCAGTGAGGACTGGCGTATCTGTGTTGATATTGGTCACCAACCACAGATATGAGCATCTTTTAGTTGATTTCCTGAAAAATTAATGTGTGGCAATTTTACCTGCATGCTGGCCTTCTCCAGTAACTTCTGAATCAATGGCCCAGTTCCAGTCTCATCTGCCAGGAGCATGGGTTGCTCACGGGCTGCATGTCTACCACCTCTGCAGCTGCCACTCATGGTCAGCCTTTTTGGTTAAGGGAGCTGTGCTGTGACTTGTGATGGGAATGACCAAGTGTGTTCGTGGAACTCTAGAGCTGAGCTCAGGGACAGGAGACATGGCTAAAGATACCAAGTTTGTGTAACAGCTTTTAGTTGTGCCTTCGCGGCAGCAGGGGCCTTTATGCTGGTGGATTTGTGAGAAAGCCCACACAGCTTTACCTCCCTGGACCATGTGGTGGTTCTCTTCCAGACAGCAGGTCAAAGAGAGGTGGGTAGAAGACTTCAGAGATACTTGAAACCCTTGAGTTGAAAATGGGAAGCAGGGAGGGAGAACAGGAGCTGAGCAGTATGTAGGGAACATGCCAGGGAGCTGACAGTGTTGTGATTGAACCTGATATTCAGAACAGGCAATCAGGTTTAATTTTTCTGCTATTTGTGACTTCTAGATTTACATAAGAAGTTAGACACCTGTTTGATGCACCCTTGGAGGAGAGGGTGTTGAAATACTTCGTAGATTTTTTTATTTTTTTTTTGCTAAGTATATAATGTATGCAGTATTTGTGTACTTGTGTTGGTGTATCAGAGAAGTTTTTCTCTGAAGGAATCATATGTGGTTCTGCAAATCCCAGGTTCATTTGCAGAAGGAGAAGAAAGAAATGGATGTGTGCACAAAAAAGTCAGTATACTGAAATGAAGAAAGCAACAGAAGACAAAACACAATATGTGTGTTGTTAGAGTATCTGTCAATCTAAAGTAATAATAAATAAGTAAACAGAACCTTTTTAATTCGTGCAAGTTAATCCCTTTCAGGGCTGAATTAACTAAAGCATATCCCTATGAAATAATCTTCATTATATAAATCAGTGTGCTGATGGATTACTGAGTTTGCAGCCAAAAAAACACACCACCATAGGTGTGAATTTTCCTGATCAGCTAATAAATTGATAACTTTGAAGCCTAGTTGTGACAATTTAAATGTCATCACTATTAAACAAGTTGCCAAAATGCAAACAACAATCCTAAGTCATTAAAATGCAATTATAAAGGACAGCTGGGTCTACTATCAATCTGGGCTGTGGGGACTCATAATGGGGAAAAATATGAAACTTTCACAGAAACAGAATGAGACTGCTGTATGTGCCAACCAGAGCCAGCACGGGCAGCAAGGGAAACATGTATTTTGTGCGTACGCAGCTACTGATGCTTATAGCAGGCTTGCATTACTCAGATGGATGTAGGAGTCAGTGACAGCACAACATCTAGCAAATGTCTTCACCTTCTCTCTGCCATGTAGGAAGAGTCCTTTTGCTTATTAATAGAGTGGGCTTTGCTAATGAGAGGCGGATAGACTTGGATGCAGTTACAATCTAGCAGAAAGAACTGTGGAGTGGGACTAAGGTTGGTGTATTGTGGAATGGCAGCACAGGTGTTGTAAGCCCTGTTTTGAGAACCAGGTGGACTTTAAGTCATAATGAAGGTTTGTTTTTTGGTTGAGAGTAATAAAGAGAAAAGTGACTATCAGGATTTGCAGGTGTGGACCTGATATGTTTATGAACATTGTGTTTAGTCATATTGATAAATAAGTTACTGAACTTTAGTTTTTATGTTTATTATTTGCTTGATCCTTTGAAATGGCCATGATGCAGACAAAAAGGCCAGTCCCAGCTTAGGACTTCCAGCTCCTGCTACATCTGGTGTAGCTCTAAATTCATACTGGTTTCAGCTCCATCCCAGTAGGTTCTGTCTGTTATTCAGTGATGCAGTTTGTAGTTGATTAGATTTACTGCTGATATGAACAGTGGAAATGGTGGAACAACCTAGAACGGTGCTGCTGCTTCATTAAAACAGTAACCCCAAAAGGCCCCACAGTCTTTTGGTGTATTATTTATATGTATTATGGAGCTACAACAGCTGTTAGCTTCCATAATTAAGCCCCATTTTCCCTACATGTGGCAGGAGGGGTAAAATAAGTGGGAATTGCTGATAATTGGTAAAATTGTTAAAGAAATACCTCTTGCTATGTGTCTCAATGCGTGTAGAAACTCAAGTATTAGATAGCTACTTTGAGGCTTTTACAGATCTAAATATTTAAAAAAATACATACAAATACTAGCATTTTATTTGAATTAGTGTTGATTCTTTTTTTTCTTATGCATCAGCCTATAGCACATCATTCTCAAAAAAAACCCCAATTGAGTATGTTGCAAACAATTCCAAGGTGTGTTCTAACTGATCAATATTCCTAAAATATTTAGGTATCAAATTCTCTATATATCTTTTTCTACTGTGAAGTAAATCCTTGTGGTGCCTTGGGGCATCCGCTGTGCTGAAAAACTTATTCATTTATTCTCACTAAGAAAAGCATGCTATTGTGGGTCTTCAAACCATTCATTTCCTTCCTTTTGTATACTTGGAAATGATACAGTAACTGGGTGTATTAGTGTCATTGTCTACCTTTCACTTTTGTAAATTGTAATTTTTGTTTGTTTTGTAACAAGAATCAGTTGGTATGGAGCCTAGAGAAACATTTAAGATTATGAACTGTTTCTAATGAACAGATTGTTTTCTGATGCAAATGGAAAGCCAAGTTGAGAGAGACTTTTTTTTTTATGCATAAGGACACAGCCTCTCAACAGACTTTGTCCTTATTTTTTGGCAGATTTGGACTGCTCTACTCAAAAGCATAAACAAGCCTCAGCCTATCAACAACAGAAATGGGATGCTAACCTGCCAAATACAAGGAAATGAATAAACGGAAGAACAATAAAAGTCAGTAAAGTAGGAAGTCTCATGCAGTGTGAATGATTTCCTATATAGCTTAAGCAAAATTTTCTGCTGTTTGTTTCACACAGCTACATGAAGGATGCATATTTTTTTGTCCCCAGTGCTGTTATGAAAAACATACAAATTCCAGGGATCACGCTTGCTAATGGATGGAATGGTTATTTTGAAAGGAAGAAATAAGCTTTCCTATAATTTCCCTTCGTGTCCTCCCAATGTGAGAAGATAGTTTACTGCAGGTTTAGGAAATTAAAATAAAATGTTAGTTTTCCAGGTGCACTGAAGAGGCTTTGAGATTAATTTAGCAAAGGTGAAGCTACGTGGTATTTCTCACTGCACAGTGAGAGTCAGCAAGATGACATTGTAAAATATCTGTAGTAATAGTCAGTTAGAAAGTCTGCAGGGGATAAGGTCAAAGAAAGGTTAGCAGCTGACATCAAATCAGAAGCCAGATGTGCTGACCCTTAATCATAGGCTTTCACAGGCTTTTTGGGACTGCAATTCAGCATAACATTATTGAATTCACCTTTAGATTAAGCTGGTCTGCTTTGACATATACAAAGCTGTATGCAAGTTAATGGCTGTGTCATCCACTTAATTATGCAAGCTTTGATAACAGATCAGTGAGGTGACCTCTGCAAGCACTACTTTTCAAGGTCCTTACCATTTGCATTTTCGACGAAGAAAAAGTGGCAATCCCCATTTAGGTCATGTTGGATCGTTAGTTTTATGTATACAGATTAAACCTGGGAATAGCAATCTGCAACATGTTTTTCTTTTTTCTTGCAAGATCACTTAGAGCTATTTAACTCGGCGTTATGTTAGGATGAAAGTCAGGTACTGCTCATGTACTGGTGCAAAATCTTTGGCTTTGCAGAGAAAACCCTCTTGGAGACAGTAGTCCCAGCAAAGGCATGGGTATTACTCTGTGGACTAAAATTAAGCATGGTCAGAAATTTTTGAAGGATTGAAATCTCAGAAAAAAAGATACTTTCATAAAGGTCAGGAGATCACAAAGTTAAGATTATATATGCAAACCCTAACTGTTCCTTGGTGCTCATACATGATTCTGCAGTCTTTGCTTGCAAGATCATTCTACTGAGAATTTTTGCATTGGAACTGAAGTGAAAGAGGGTTTCACGTGGTAAAATTTCTACTAGTTTAATAAATATTTTTGTGTTGTTAATGTAAACTTAATGATATATTGATGTGGTTTTATCTTTATTCAGAGCATATGCTTCTGACTTGCTTACTTACACAGTGCTTACTCAACAAACCGCATAGTAATCGGTAGTATTAAGGTCAATGGCAACAGATCTGTCTCTCACACTGTGCACTGGGGAAGACATTTACTGAATATTGCACCAGTATAGAATCAAACTCATTGCCGATTCCACTTAAATTACTTCTCTTTCATCCAGCTGTGGGAAAGGATTTAGCCAGGAGCTGGCTGGTGGGCCTATGCCCTTTGCAGTTTTCTTTGTGCATAGTCCAGCTCACATACTGAATAAGGCAGGTATGCAGAACAGATGCAATGTTTCTTAGATTGATTATCTGACTCTCTTCCCAATGAGGTGACTTCAGCAGGAGTTGTGTGCTCCTACAGTGAAAGACCATGATAGTGTCCAGAATGGCCTGGAAACCCACATAAAATGTTTTAATCACAGCTATTAGCATAGTATCCCAGTTCTCAGCCACTGAAACCTCAGAGCTCAATGGTCTGATCTCTCCCGTTCCCAAGGCAAAGGGAGGCATATGTATGGGCCAAGCTGATTTTAGAGTCTATTTGCTGTGTTTCTTAGCTCCTGTTTTGCTCTTACTTTTGAATTCTATCCTTTGTTCCAATTAATTGTTGCTGTGGGAAAGCACAGTTAAATTATTTTCACACATAAGCCTGAATTTGTGGTCCTTCTAATTTCATCTGGATGAGGAGTTTCAAGCCAACAGGTTTTGGTGGGGTATTTTTCTGCTGACAGGAGTTTAATCCAGG
Organism: Tringa tobata; assembly: GCA_033628505.1. Lineage (NCBI taxonomy): Eukaryota > Metazoa > Chordata > Aves > Charadriiformes > Scolopacidae > Tringa > Tringa tobata. The sequence continues at coordinate 4,290,512 of JAHREE010000034.1, forward strand.
AGGTTGGTCACTTCATCTCTCAGGAATGCAGCTATCGAAGAAGGCTGTCATCACAGATTTTAAAAAAGTCTTGGCTATATTAGACCGCTTCCACAGAGCTAACTGCAGTTCTCCAGTTCCCATAACAAGCTTCTAATCTGTTCTTTGAAGATTTTGCAGTTCTAAACAGATATATTTCTCTTGCAAGTCCTAAGACTTCAAAGTACGTACCTATTTTGTATAGGCAGGCTTTTTCTTTGAGGTCTGATGTGCAGATGTCATAGATATAAAATACAGGACTTGCAAACGATTGGGTAGGCATCCATGTTGTATTGCTACTCTATTGGGGTGAGAAGTCCAGTGTGCATCTCCAACTGGATGGCAGAGGTAGATGTTGCAATCCAATTCATCAGCTGTAATGCTCGTAAAGTGGGCACCAGTAAAATAGCTGATGGGTTTATTCTCATTAAGTGACTGATGCCAGTATCAGAGTCACCAAGTTCAGCTGGGAGAGAGGTCATGACTAATATCTCTTCCTCCCTTGGGTTTTTGGATTTCTGTCTGACAATAAAAGAAAGGTAGTGAGGGTTAATTCCTACCAAAACCAGAATAGAGCTGTGGCTGCTTGGTGAAGCTGTACATGCAGGACCTTGGTGCACATGTGTTTAGGACACTAATGCTGTTTCAAAGCTGGACCTATGTTTTATACCAAGTTTGCTATAGCACTCTAATGTATCATAAGAAACTGGATATTCTGCAGTAGCTTAATTAAAAGTTAAAAGACGACAGTTAAATATGAAAGTATTTTATAATGAGAATAAATTCCTCTGGGATATTAATTTTTTTTATTGCTTTTCCCACCACATGGGCAGCTTTGGACTGGAGGTTAAGAACAAAAGCTGGATACTTCTGCTGAAATTCTCCATATAGAAATAATTACTGAGGGCAACATTTTAACTTATCTTTCAGTTCCAGACTTGACAACCCTTTCAGACGATTAGGGGGAAGCAGACCTCTCCATTAGCTTTTTTCAGGTTGTTCTGCAGACTCAGGAAGATGTTATTTATGCTCTGTTCATGTATTTAAATTGATCTTTGTCATTGTGTGGCCAGAAACATCTGTTTTAAACAACAGAAGCTGAGATTATTAATCACTATTCTATAGGAATTAATTCAATAACAAACTGCATAGCTATAGAATCATGCGATAACTGAAGCCTTGCTGATAGCATGGATAAGTTGAGGGTTTCATTGTACTGAGATGCCAGTCTTGCATCTGTCATCACTGCTAAGTAATTTTTAAAGGCTTAAAAAGCCCAAGAGGTGTCCTGTCCCTGTATGAAATTTAAAATTCAGTTGTTCCATCTCCTGGGTGCTCTTTTTAGAAATAGCAGGAGAAACAGACAAATGAATCTGGCAAGTATATTTGGGCTTATAGTTTTATCCTATGAAAGGGTGAAGAACTGAGGTAATTGTAGTCATCTGCAGAAATAAGAATATACTTAGTAGCAAGTTCAGGTTTTCTTTTTGGTAAAAGTATTAGAATTGGAAAATTGTGTGATCCATGGAGATTTCTCTCTAAGAAAACAAGCAGAGGAATGGCAAATGGACACAAAAGGCGTGTCTGGAGGCAGCCTCTGTGAATGCTGACAGTAACAACAAGGAAATGATAGGGTGCAAAATATACTGAATAAAGTCAAATATTTTGCTTCACAGTACTTAGATTAGTTTTGTACTTGTAACATAAAAGAAGAAATATAGAAGTGATTTAGACAGCTAGATAAATCCAAATGGTGCAAACGTGGTGAGATCTTGGGTGAGAAAATAAGTGAAACTGCTCTATATTTAAATCTGGTCCTTGAACAAAGGTCCCTCAAAGAAAAGGAGAATAAAGACAGGAAACCTGCTGGGAGTAGCTTTATATGTGAAAATTATACATATTGAGGAAACCTCAGTTTTGTGTTCTGCAACTCGGCCCTTGAGTTTTAGACCTTAGTTATGGCTTGCTTCAAGTATAGGATGCAGTCTCCACTGTTTTATACTCAGCCTGATTTTTCCAGATTTTACAGTTAGTCTCTGCTGGCTCCTTTCAGGCTGCTTAAATCTGTCAATTGGTAAATGTTTTCTTCCTGTCTATAGCAGAGAAAAAAAAAGCAGGTATTATCCACTTTGAGACCACCCTGTCCATAGCTGGTCTCATGTCTTGGGTGGAAAAACAGCTACTCCCTGTACTTTCAGTGTACACACCAGCATGTAAATCTGTATAAGGAGCCCATGGAAACAGGGTGCTCATAGACTCTGGTTTTCTGGACTGTATGGCAAAGACAGTGTGTTCTCTGAATCTGTTGGCTACTAATAATCCCCAGTATTGCTTTGTAAAAAATAATCTAATGCATGTAACAACATAATAGGAGTGGGAGAATGTATTTATGTAAATTAACTGAAACATCCTCAAGAATTAATGTATTAAAGTGGTTAGAAAAGCTAGCAGAGGATAATAGGCATGGAGACCTTCTCCTGTTTGTCAGCAGAGACTGTTAAATGGTTGAAGCTGCTGTAGTACTGTGCATGCCAAATAGATGCAAAATAATTTTCAGCACTACAAAATCACCTGATAGCAATAACTATAGAGTAATATATTATACTCAAGTACTTAACTTGTTGTGTGTCTAAATACTGTTATTTAATACTTGTGTGTGGTTGAATGTGAATGCATAGCAAAAGAAATAAGAAATTTACTGATTTATTAGCATTGCAGGTTATTTACTAACATTTTCATGGGCAATCTTTCTTGCAACAAACTTTCTCTGTTCTCTTTGAAATGAATGAGAATTAGGCACCTGGATTTCTTTAAAGATCTAGGATTCAGTGTCCAAAGTTAACAAAAATGTTACTTTGTTTTAAGAAAGTGGATTTGTCAGCTCAGTTTTTTAATTTAAATTTATAGGAGCAGTCTGTGAGAGGTGGAAATCCTGCTCTGTTTGTATTACCTACGTCATGCTGAGTACAGTATTAGGGCAGCAAGTAGTTTTTTCTAATTTTATCATACACACTAAAGAGACCAGATGCCATTTAGTGTAGACAATTTGGCTGAATTTTTTGAGATAAGCTATTGACAATAACAATGACTAGTCAGCATTTTTTTTATTTATAGCTCTAGGGTTTGTTAAGATGCGGGTCTTGAGGTAAGTCCAGATCCTGGCTGAGAAACAGGAGAGAATGCAAGAGCCTGAGAACTCCCGTACAGAAAGAGTAGAACCCCTTTATCCCAATTGTGTAACTTCAGAGACTCTGTAAGCTACAGATGACATGGTACAGGTCTTCTAAAAGAGCTATCAGAACTTTAAAAAATTAAACTGAGGTAAATGTTTGAATTCTAATGTCTATCTCACAGTTAATCGTCTCTTTGTCTCATTCTATTCAATGAGATTCTCTTTAATTCAGCTAGTACAGTTTTTCCAGATAAACATGTGTGCATAAATTATTATTTCCTTTTCTTTCTGTATATATTTCTCTTTCTGTTCTGCTGGAATATTTTCACTGTAAACAGAAATGGTTTACCTTGGCCCTGGAATTAACAGTAACTTGGATCTCCTTGGTTTACTAATGAAACAAAGTTTGAACTGATACACAAAAAAAATATTTTTATATTAAAAAATGAGCTCAATAACTGTTTTATGGCTAGATTAACGCTGTATATGTATGACTGTTTCCTATCTTCTTGTTACTGATAGTCAGAAAGAAGGATATATTTCTCTATTATTAAGTTCCCAAAAATCTCAAAAGACAATTTTTGGAAGGTAGTTCCAGTGTCTGTTAAATAGCAATTCTTCAAAGTACTTGCTAAAACCAACTTATGTAACTGCACTGTTTGACAGATTTATTTAGGGGTAAACATACATACTGGTTTAGTAAACAGCTTTTAGTTGCATACATTCAAGTTACTGATTTGCTCATAAAAGACAGAAATTGGACCTTTTTATGATAGTCCTAAAGTAATCTCTAATTAAAACCACCTCAGATGGAGGATTGAAGATGAAAAACGAAACCCATTATTTTATCACAGTCTTTTTTGAATCTTGTAGATCTTAGACACATAATAAACCAACTCTGAATATTTCAGTAATTTAATCTATGTTCAATTCTACAATAATTGAAAAAAAAAAATCTTAAAAATTTTAGCCTACAAGGCAAAACTGCTGCCTTTGTGACCAGTGTCGGATTTTCTTGCTCAATTCTAAAACATTTGATGTACTAAAATGTAAATAGAGAAATACTGTTTTAAGAAGGCAGATAACTTTAACATTTCTTCACATTTGATTTTTCTTGCTCACTGGTATTTAAAAAAAAAATAAGCTCGTATTACCGTTACTAAATCCTCCATCAAATAGAGCAGTTTCCATTGGTTGGAGTCCCACTGATGAGTGTGTTTCTGGAAACATAATCTGTATTGTTTTGCATTCCTGAACTTCAAAACCCCAAGCTCTGTTACCTCACACTCAATTAGCTATTCTATGATCTTGAATCAGATCAGTATTTCTAATCTGAGAAATTGGATTTCTGATCACCTCTTTGGGGTGAACAAGACATTTAAATGCTTAGGGGTAGGTGCCCAGTCCTGAGTGACTGGTGCTGCTTCAGGAGCTCAGTGTATCTGAAGTGCTTGCACAGAATTGGTGGATGTCATTTGTGGTCCATGCAGGACCTTGGCCCTTCTGGAGGGGTACCTGCAGTGGTCCCTTTCTGCATCTTCATCTGAGTCTCTAAAATATTTGCAGGAACCAGGATCAGCAGGCGTTTTTGAGAATATTCTTCTGACCTATTAATTAAATTTGACCTTATTTAAGCAATAATAGTAACGATGTTCCAAGTAAGTAACAGTTATTAACTTCCATTAGACTGAAACCAGTTTCTTCAGTGATGTCCCCAAAAGTGACTGTTCTAATTTGGCATGTATCATTAAAGTGGTAATTACTGTGGTAACGTTTTAAATGCATGTGGTGCCTTTCATTTTATGCAGCAAGTAGAAGTAGGAGTTGAGAAAAATTAATGGATTTTGACTAGACTGTTCAGAACAGGCTAGAAAAGGAAACATTTGAATAGTGGTAAAAAAGAAAAATGTAGTTTGGGCTATTTTTTCATGCAGACAGAACTCAAACAACTGGTTGGATTGTGTCTAAGATTTCCTAAATTTGCTTTTTGTCTGAGATCAGTCATGAAAATTTTGAGTCCTGAAAGTATGAAGAAAATTGAGTAATGTGAAAATGGGATTTAAATTCTTCCAGTGCCTTCCTTTGCATGATAAAATGTATGGACTTGCAGGCATGCTTACTCATCAGTGTGCATATATGAAAGTACATATTTTTTTAGTGCTTGATGCACCCTCCACCATCCACTCGGCAAATCCTCCTCAAATGTAGACAAAACCTTTTGGCTACTGGAGCAAACTAAAACGTGAAGCACAGTAATTAACAGGCATAAGTGTGTTTATGCCACATTTTTATATTTAAAGTTTAGAGAGGGCTCTCTGAAAAACTACAGCTAATGACCTCCACTTGAATCAGCTACAGGTGCACCTAGAAATCAAGTGAAAAACAGACCTTGGATGACAGATTCTGCCTGAGCATTTTTCCGTACAACATCTTGATCCCTGATGTAAAGCCTTTTTATTTATGAGGGTAATGGTTAAAAACATTTAGGAGTAATCTGCAAATAGGGAGAGGTAACAGGTGAAGACTGGTCACAACTGCATCAAGTTATGGTGATTCCAAGATGAATCCAGTTCAGACCACCCTAGAAAGGCCATTTTCTATGGAAGGCATCACGATTAGATATTTCTGGGGTATCAATTCCCATACGCAAAGGCTTTTTTGTGTGAAAGATGTAATGCAAAACAGTGTATAGATAGTGAAATTACTACATTGGTGATGTTTGCATCACATACTAGCACATGAATATTTTCTGGGTCTCATCCCAGAAACTGCTGAGATAGTATGGTTTAGGAGAGGTATGGGATTCTAAGCAAGTAATTTAATTTGTACTTTGAATCACTCCCTGTCCAATAGCTCTTCTTAAAAAGTCAGTGGATTCCTTACTACAGTAACTTAAAATGACATTTGGCAGGTTCCTGAATGTCCTGTTTAAATAATGTAGAATTAATATCATTGTTTACAACTGTGTGTGTTTTTTAAATGTAGAAAACTTTATTTTACAAATGTGCATATTATTTTTTCTGGATGAAGGAAACTATTTTGACATTTTTTCTTTAGTATATTAAAATGGTACGGTGCACTAACTGTTGAAAGATGGAAGGGGATGTCCTCACCTGCACTTCTTCATCATTTGTTATGCTCTAACTCTGGAGACTACTCAGAGTCTGGACTTAATGCTATGTCTCTTATACTATGCCATGTTGTGTCCAGAGAATTACTGAGAATACATCCTGTTGAGCTTGTGTTCTGAAATGTCTTCTTTAGTCTGACAAAATCTTCTGAAACCTGGACTCCACTATCTCTCATAACAACACCAAAAAAAAAAATCCATAAGCAGTATATACAAAAGCGATAATAGAGATTTAACAGAATGTAAGTTCTAAATGAAAAGTAATGGTGCAATATTGCCAGTGTCATCTCAAAAGACATTAAATGTAATCTAGTACTAAGGAATAATAAGAATTTTAAAATTGGAATACACTTAGATTACTAATCCCCTTTGTGTGCCATGAATGTGAATTCTCATTAAACTGAGTCCAAAATCTAATTCTGCATGCACCATCAATTGATGGTGCAATTTTGTTAATGCAAATTTTGAGTCAAATAATGGCTCACAAATAACAGTAGTTCTTACAGAACTTTGTGATACTATAGGAGGGTATGCACAGTGTAGGCTATGGATTCAACATGGAAACGATAAAGAGTTATCGAAGAGCTCTTAGAGGATCAAGTGAAATTAATGTTAAAAGCGTAAGCATGCATGTGCTGCACCATACCAAGGTCCATCTAGGCTGCTCTTTGATGACAGAGGCACGTACAAGAGTAAGACCGTAAATAGTGGCACTTACCTGAACGTGCTCCCAGGTTCTGCAGATCTGTGTGGACCTCACCCAGTTCCAGAGCTGGCTGTGGTATCTGTGGATTGCGTGGACAGACTTTCCCCAGATATTTGTCCACTGATTTTTTTTTTTTTTTCAAGTTACACCATCCTGTGACAATGATTTCACAGGTTTATTGATATTGTCTGAAGAAGTAACTTTGTATTTGTTTTGAATCTTCTAGTTTTAGTCAATGTTGTTTATCTTTTGTATTGGAACCATCAATCATTCTTCACCTTCGCCATGCCAGCAATGATACTTCTGGGTATCTGTCACATCCCTTCTCAGGCACTCTTTCACAGCCTGAAAAATCTTAGTCTGCTAGTCTGGTTTGGGCTATCTTTGATCATCTACTCTTACCTTTTTCCAATTTTTTAATGTTGTTTTCAAGACCAGAAAGTAGAATTTTTCCACAGTAGGCAAGGACAAGGTGCACAATAGATTATACCTCTAAAAAAAGAAATTGTTCTCTATTTTGTCTTCTCTCCTTTACATGATAATTCCTAAAGTTCTGTTTGCTTCTTGACTTGCATAAGAGTACTGAGCTGATGTTTTTGTAGAGCTGCCTCTTGCAATGCCAAGAGCTTTTTTTCAAAAGTAGCCGTAATTAACTCGGAGCCTGTCACTGAATATGTAAAGACAGAATTACTTTTTCCTGCATGCATTTATGCTTAGCGTTTTATTGCCCAGCATCACATGGTGTCATGAGGCTTTTGTGCAACTCTTTGCATATCTAGTAATTCTGTGAAATAGCAGAGACCAAGAAAGTATGTTCCCTTATGATCAGCAGGCCATCATTAAGCTTGATTGCATCACATAAGTGAAAGCTCAAGAAACCCCGAATCACAGCTGGATCTAGTTAAATGAGTCTGTGCCTTTCCAGGTTGATAGAAATAAACAAATTTTGTCCACTGTGACTGGACATAAGTCAGGTTTCTAGATAAGCTCAAATGCTAAGTTCTTTGAGAAACACAGCAATACTCTTTTTTCTCTAGAAACCATCGCTTACTCTTTTGCTCTGTTGTCTCATTTTCAGTCCCCCATTCCTGATTAACACAACTGAGAAATCAGTAATGATCAAACACCAGCAGCACGTCCTACTTGGAGGTAATTGGCTCTGAGACCAGACTGCAGCAGCAAAGACAGCCAGTCATGGGCAGCTTCCTTGTGGCCAAAGGAAGGATCTCTGCCTCCATGCTGTACGCTTTTCCATTCAGCTTCTGACACAGTGGACCCCAAAATACAGTTAACCCACCTCAATGGCATGTAGTAGGAGCAGATGGGTCTGCAAAGCCTGGCTCTGTTCACTCCTTTCCAGCAGAGCAAGCAGACAGGTACCTGATTCTTGCCTCAAAAGGCTCTCACCTGTGGGATCCTGAAGAGATCAACACCTTTTCTCCTTTTCTTCTGTAATTGCTAAATACCACTGCAGGCAATAACATGCATGTTACCTTCTGCTTTATCTATCATTCATGGTTAAACAATGTGACACCTAAAAGATGAAATAAAGCTCACTCTGAGCAAGACCAAGACTTGCTGCTATCACCAAGTAACCGTGGGCAAACCCTTCTATTTGGCTTTCATTTTCTTACCTCTGTGGACATTGCTACAGCGGTAAAAAACAAAACCAAATCCCAAGGACTTATGAAACTCCCTTCCTCAGTCAAAAACTGCTTGAGACCATTGCTTTAAGCCATGCACAGACAAAAATTATTATAAATTGGATAAAAGATTCTGTAACTTCCCTTTTGAAATTCATGCTCCAGGCAATTTTGTCTGTGGTGAAGGAGATGGAATTAAAGGCAAGGGGGGGGGGAAGGTCTGTGAAGCATAGAAACCTTTTCTGAACATATTACAGAATGGAAATCTAAAAATAATAGATGCAGAGCTGAAGGTTGATGAGTGTAGTCTGGGAATTATCCAAAAGTATTGCTTAGCTTCCTGTTAGTTTAGTGATACTTCAGTGGAATATCCTTATTCCCTGATGGAAAGCATAGGAATTTTTTATCTTTTCTGACTTCTTTAAATAAGGTACAGGGAGGTAGAAAAATAAAATAAAAAAAAAATCTGTGTGAATTAATAGTGTGGTTTTTTTAAGGTGAAAGCTGGTCAATTGATCAATAGAACATTACTTAAATATTTCATGTGCATTTCACACATATGCTCTGTCTAAATGCTGATACGAGTAAAACTGTTTTACATGTGAACTGGAGAGTACACTGTAGAAAAATCCTAATAAGTGAGGTATGGAAACGATGACAAACTTTTCTAGTTCATTACTGTGCTACAGTGGAATACAGCTGCTAACAATCAGATATGCTTACTGTTTGTAGTGTAATACATATGAAGATTCTAATTAGTCATTCCATACGTGTTTTTGATTTGCCTCAAAGACAACAGTAGAAGCTGGGGATGTAAGAACTGTTGTTTTGCGTTCCCACTGTAATCGTGATATTACTACCATTCCTTTAACAGAGAAATCAAACAACTTGTTTACTTAAGTAATGATTTAACTAGTTTAGAGTCAACCACGCTATTTTTGAAGGAGGAGTTACGCAAGTTTCATTACTGTTGGATGTAGAAAAGTAAATACTACAAATGAGCTTAAACAAATAAAATATGCAATCAAATCAACCTTGGAACAAGAGCCAGAACGTAACTGTGTTGATGTGATGGGAGGGACAGAGGGATGGGCTCTTCTCTGTGGAGCCCGGTGTCAGGATAAAAGGCAGTGGGCACAAACTGAAATACAGAGAATTCTGTTTCAACGTAAGAAAAAAGGTCTTTCTTGTTGTGAGGGTGGTCAAACACTGGAGCGGGTTGACCAGAGAAACTGGGGGGGTCTCCATCTGTGGAGATATCAAAAACCCAGCTGGCCAAGGACTTGAGCAACTTGCTGTGCTTTACCCCGCTTAAAATGAGGGCAGGGGGTAGACTAGACAATCTCCAAAGGTCCCTCTCAACCTCACCTATTTTGTGGTGCTGGTTTCTGTCACTGGCTTTCCCCACTCACCTTCTTTGGGTGCGATAGGAATGGGCTGCTACTGGGGATGTCACTGCCCCTCGGCATCCGGCTCCCCTTCCCTTGCAGAGCAACTTGTTCTTTCTGCTCCTGGACAACTTGATTCCAAGTTGCAAGGAAACAGAAGAAAGTTTTGATTTCCCAACCTGTTATTTTTTCCATGAGATTCTGTGCAGAACTAGAGGGTTTTTTTACGACTGTTTTAACTGCAGAGTTGGATGTGGAAGATGAGATCAAGTGTTTCAGCAGCAGCTGGGAGTGGGGGTTACAGTAAGAACTTGTCGGACGGTTGGGTCTGGGAGGTGAATTGACAAAGCTGATGAACAAGAGTCATGCCGCTTTTCTTACAGGCTTACAGTAGTGTCACTTTGGGGGAATGTTTCTTTTGGTTTGTGTACTTGTGAGAGAGATTTTCAGTGGACCCTAAAAGTCTAACAGGAAGTAATAACAAGACTAACCCCCTTTCAATAGAACAGTTAGGCACATAGAAAAGTGAGCAAAGGTGTGTCAGAGGAGAGAAAGGTTGGGGAAAAAAAGAGCAATAAAAGCAGGTGACAGCAGAGGCAAAAAAGACCAACAGCCTATGACAGTCACCTGAAAAGACAAGTGAAAAGTGCATTGGTTTTCTTACTGCATTAAGGGTGCATGTTTAGTCTTAATTCCTGCTTTCACTCAGATTTTCAGTCAAAAGTATAAAAAACAACCAACCAAATACAAAACACAAGGGGCTAAAAATATAATTTACCTAAACCCTCTTTTTTGGCAGCTACCTGAGAGTCTATATGTGAACAGATAAAGGTGGCTTTGTGAGAAACTAGTCATCGTTGTAGTTTAGAGCAGCACTACATCTTCAATTACTTCTAGATGCTCAGTTGGCCTTCCTGAGATGCCATTCCACCAACACAGCATTATCAAAACACAAGTTTTGATTATCTCCTGGCCTTTACCTGTCTGCTCTGCCAGGTTCAGTACTGACAATAGGAACTAATTGCTTCAAATACTCTATGCCTCGTGGGATTACCCTGTGCTAAATTCATCTTCAACAACATACTAAGGCAGATGGAA